>CM026897.1:5924707-6149251 GCA_015227895.2 Colaptes auratus | reverse complement strand
GGGACAGTAATCTTTACTTCAGTTCTTGAGGTTAGAGGAGTAAAGAAGGAGTCAAGGGAAAAAATGTTGATTTCTTCATATGGAAAAGTTTGCTACAAAATAAAAGTGGAACTCAGCTGGATGGTGAAACTAGAATTACACTGATATAAATGTTAAAAATTAAGTTTTAAATAATATAGTTTATCTAGATCATCATGTAGATGTGAGAGAAAATTTAGAGTAGAATTAAAAAAATCATTAAAAAAAAATTTAGGCCTGTGCTACATAAGGTTATACATTTCCTGTGTTCTCTTCTGTCTACCTGTCTATTGCTATCTACTTTTTACTTCTGTTTCATAAATGACCTTTCAAATCATTGAATCATCAAATCCAACCATCAACCCAACACAAGTATGGCCACTAAGCCATGTCCCATAATATTGTGTCTAAATGCTTCTTTGAACATCATCAGGGATGAGCATTCTGCCACTTTGACGGGCAGCCATCTGCAATGCTTGATCACTCTTTCAGTAAAGAAATTTTTACTAATCTTCAATCTAAACCCCACCCTGGCACAATCTGATGCTATTTCCTCTCTTTCTATCACTAGTTACTTGGGAGAACAGATCAACCTACAGCTCGCTACAAACTTCTTTTCAGGTAGTTGTAGAGAACAATGAACATTCCCTTCTGTATACTCCAGAGTGAGTAATCCCAGTTCCTTGAGACGTTCCTCATAAGACTTGTTCTCTACACCCTTCACCAACTTTGTTGCCTATTTCTGGACATGTTCCAGCAACAAAATGTCTTTCTTGTAGTAAGAGGCCACTACCAAAGTACTACTAAAGTCCAAATGATACAGACTTTAGCCCATTTGCCCTTGGCATCCTGATCTAGTTGGAGCTCACTGCAAGGGTGCTACACAAGATGACCTTCAAGAGTCCCTTGCAACTTGATGCAATCTGTGAATCTTCAGCACAAGATACTGAAATAAATTGCATAGATTCTGATATACTGATTATGACTCAGATACAGTATCAATCCTATATACGGCCTGCCTTTACAAACTGTAAATCTTTGCCTTTCTCATGTTGAAACTAAGGAAGTGTAAGCAATTATGGTGTGGAGGTGAAAGTTCAGTTCTCCCCCCACACACAAAGAAACCATGGCTAACTCAGTCAGAGAAGCAAAAATATGGATAAGCTATATTTACAAGCAGGATGAAGTGCAGATGACTATATACACAATATACAGTATTTACAATATATACAGAAATATACAGCAAAAAAACGTAACAGAAAACCTTCCCTCCTCCAAGGAGAAGAGTCCCCTTAAAATATCCCCTTCTCTCCCTCCCTCCCTTTTTTCCCAAAAAGGGCTAGAGAGAGAAAAGGTAATTATTAAGGAGGAAATTCTGTTAGTTCAAAGCATATGCAAGAATTAGTTTCTTATCTAGCTAGTTGAAGGTCTGCACCCGCCAGCACAGACAGAAGACAGCTGTTCAGAGAGACTGAAACAGACAGACTGAACTGAACTGACATTCAAACTGAACTAAAATTTAAAGTTGCAGTCTACCAATCTACCAATGAAATTTGGTTAGAATATCTTTGTTTTCATTTTACAGCAAAACATTCAGCCAGAGTGTTCCAGTAACTGTCCCTTTCTTAAAGGCACAGCCTAAAACTGTCACATATGGTAACTGTGCAGAAAAGTCAGGCTTTCCACAAGAAATCCTTCTCTTTTTGCTAGCTAGGAGACAAGATGATATTCTAGCCCAGATGAAACATATATATGAGCTATGTGTACTAAGTATTTTTGACTTTGCAAATTGGGAAAGATCTCAACTTAGAGAATGAAAAATTAATACAGTCAGGATCCTATGAAGGAAGAAGTCAAACGGAGCAAGTAAGATTAAATGATTCCCTCATTTGTTGCTGAAAAGATAGAAATGAAGATTAGTGCACCAGAGGACTAGTGCTCTTCCTGGTTTATATTTATATCCTCTGCCTTACCTTTTTCTATGAGTTATGCAGCTTTAATACATACTTTTAGACTTCTGTTCTCAAAGAATAGAATAGAATAGAATAGAATAGAATAGAATAGAATAGAATAGAATAGAATAGACCAGGTTGGAAAAGACTTTCAAGATCATCAAGTCGAACCTAAGGACACATTTTTGTTAGCTTCTCATTTTCTTTTATTTGAAAGAACAGAAAATGTTTAATTGTTAAAAACTCGGGTTTATCCAGTCTATAAAATTATTGGATTATCACAAAGTAATGAACCTGTTCAGACTGCTGTCAAAAGATACTTAATTTCCTTTCATTAGACATTGTTTATTCGTGAAGGGTTCCAGTATAATGAAGTTAATACATGCTGATAATTTTATTCCATGTCTCTATGATAACCAGACTTTCTTCTCGTAGCAGCAACACTGTTGTACAAAGTCCAAACAAAGACAAACAAAGTATTGTCTGTCTTGTTTTGTGCAATGCCCCTTTAATGTATCATTGTCGTTCAATATTAGATGACTCATTTGGAGCAGTCTAGGAGTCACTAGAAGTTAGATGCTCCTTTCCTTTCCCACTCCTCCCCTTAGATGTTTGCTAATTTTTAGCCTTTCAGAAGTTCTTTCTGCTTCGCAATGTAGCTTTACAAGAGTGCCCAAAATAGCCACGTGCCTGCAAAACGTAGGGAAAGGTGCACAAATCTAGTACTGCATTTCAATAATGATTTGCCTGCCACGAAATGCTAAGGTCAAAGCAATGTCAGAATTGATTTTTAACACGTCAATGAAAATACAGAATTACAAATGCCTTTTTAACAGCATATTAATTAAGTTTTTAAATACAGAATATCCATTCATGAACACACATAAATTATCAGTGGGAATTTTAAACAACATTTCCTTTTTAATAATTCAAAAGAAATACACCCTAAAGGGTGAGGGTAAGCAACAAAAAAGTATAGATTTCAGTTCTTGATAAACAATTAATGAAAATCAGACCTAAACCAATTGCAGCTTCACAGAGAGCTTTTGGACCCTTAGTAATACCTGCAAATATCTCACCAATAGTAAAATAAGTCAAGTGTTAGCTGAATTTACTTTAAAACAAGTTGTCTCCTAGTTTGCCAAGTTCATGATCTCAAGCCTGTTTAAATCAGTGGAAAGAACTAAGCTAGTGAGAAATCTTACAAGAAAGCAGCAGACAAAATGGATCTTCTAAGAATCATTCTTAACTCCATGGCTATATTCTGTAGATGGAGAACATCACCTGAGATGATCTGTGAGTAAAAATGTATTTGTCATGCATTATATGAACTGAATTTACAATATTAAGATACAAAGAAAGAATATTGGGTTTTTTATTAGTAAGCCATAAGTAATTCCAAAAATAACACTCTAAAATACATACTTCCTACTTCAGAAGTATTATGACTTTTTATTCCTTTGACTTTTTTTTAATCCCACCCCAGCTCTAGTCATTTTTTACCAAACTAAACTGCATGTCCTATTGAAACATTTAGGTCTGGTGCTGTGACAGCTCATTACACTGTATCTCTAATATCTGCTAATGAAAAGTGGAGGGTCTCTGTGTCCTTTCACAGCTGCATGCTACTAAAGGCCCCCTTCAGAAAAATATTTCCAAATACCTACAGCCTGGCAAAGCATTCTAGACTTTCTATACGATGCTTTTCCATTGACCTCTACGTTAGAATAGAATAGAATAAACCAGGTTGGAAGAGACCTTCAAGATCATCGTGTCCAACCTATCAACCAATCCAACCCACCTAAACAAATAAACCATGCAACCAAGCACCCCACCAAATCTCCCCCTGAACACCTCCAATGATGGTGACTCCACCACCTCCCGGGTCAGACCATTCCAATGGGCAATCACTCTCTCTGTATAGAACTTCTTCCTAACATCCAGCCTAAACCTTCCCTGGCGCAGCCTGAGACTGTGTCCTCTTGTTCTGGTGCTGGCTGCCTGGGAGAAGAGACCAACATCCACCTGTCTACAACCTCCCTTCAGGTAGTTGTAGAGAGCAATGAAGTCACCCCTGAGTCTCCTCTTCTCCAGGCTAAGCAACCCCAGCTCCCTCAGCCTCTCCTCACAGTGCTTGTGTTCCAAACCCCTCACCAAATTTGTTGCCCTTCTCTGGACACATTGTCTGTCCAGGAGTGACAAAATAAATGCATAAAACAAACAAACCAACAAATAATCTGATAGCAAGACAAAAATCTACCATGGAAATGTTTCCCCCTCTATTATAGTCAAATTAGAAGTTGAATAAAGGTGCTCGGAAGTGTGAGAGAAAATGTTCTCTATTGAAGGAAATATGATTTTCCTGTTTAACTCTTTCCTTTGTTCTAGTCTTTTCTGGAAAACAAAAACCAACCACAAAACAAAACAAGCAACCAATTAAGCAACAAAAATCCCACCAACAGCAATACCCGCCCCCCCCCCAAAAAATAAACTATTTGTCAGGAAATTTAGAGGTAGACTAAAAAAAAAGACAAACTTGTCCACTCTCCTGTTTTTTTTCTTTAAATTGCTTAATCTTCTTACCTCAGTAACATAAAATTAGTATCATTTGCTGCAATATCTCTGGGATAATTGCCTAATTTCTGTCACCATCTTCATATGGCTAATGTTCTTAGTCACCTGGTTAACTCTTCATTATTGGAATTTTCTTGGCAGCATTACTCCATAACTGTCTATACCAAATAATTCTGTCTCTGTTACCAGGTTACAAGCATGCTGGTTTGTGGCCAGAATGAAGATGAAAGTAACACACTTGGTAGTCTTAGGCTGAAATGAACTACAATCAAGATAATTGTAGTATTTTTCATGCGTTACCCTTCCATATGTTTGGGGAAATTTTAATAACAATAAAATTGGGCTAAGCATCCTTGGTAACTTACAAGAACTGCAAAATAACTGCAGACTACTTGTCTTTGTTTCACTTCTTTATAAAAATCTGAAATAGATGGCTATACCATCTGGGTCAAAGGCAATCCCAGGCACAAATCCAGGCTGGGCAGTGACTGGCTGGGGAGCAGCCCTGAGGAGAGAGACTTGGGGGTGCTGGTGGATGAGAAGCTTAACAGGAGCTCTCAAAGTGCACTTGCAGCCTGGAAAGCCAATCAGATCCTGGGCTGCATCAGGAGAAGTGTGGCCAGCAGTTTGAGGGGGGTGATTCTCCCCCTCTACTCAGCTCTGCTGAGACCCCACCTGGAGTACTGCCTCCAGTTCCGGAGCCCCTATTACAAGAGGGATCTGGAGGTGCTGGAGCGTGTCCAGAGAAGGGCCACGAGGATGATCAGAGGGCTGGAGCACCTCTCCTATGAGGACAGACTGAAGGAGTTGGGGCTGTTCAGCCTGAAGAAGAGAAGGCTCCAAGGTGACCTCATTGTGGCTTTCCAGTATCTGAAGGGGGCCTACAAGAAGGCTGGGGAGGGACTTTTCAAGCTATCAGGTAGTGATAGGACTAGGGGGAATGGAATGAAGCTGGAGGTGGGGAGATTCAGGCTAGATGTGAGGAGGAAGTTCTTCACCATGAGGGTGGTGAAGCCCTGGAATGGCTTGTCCAGGGAGGTGGTTGAGGCCCCGTCCCTGGGGGTGTTTAAGACCAGGCTGAGTGAGGCTCTGGCCAGCCTGATCTAGGGTAGAGTGTCCCTGCCCATGGCAGGGGGGTTGGAACTAGCTGATCCTCGTGGTCCCTTCCAACCCTAACTGAAACTATGAAACTATGAAACTATGAAACCATACTTCCACATTCCCACTCACTCTTCTGTTTAGGATTGTATAGAAGCCCATTGCTGAGTTGAAACCACCCTGAGATTAGATGCTCATACACAGGTTTCCAGTGGAAGGTGCTAGAGACTGCTCTAACCCTCCTCACAAAAGCTGATTATTACCACAGCCTCTTTTCTGGGCTGGGGTCCCAGAGAAAGTTTTTGCATCCACAGTGTAGACACCTGGGTTGTGGAAGTGATTTAAACCTTAAACCCAGACACAGGTCTGGCCAGATGACACATTCAGGAACAGAGTAAATTTCAGACTCTCCTTAATGGAGAAAGCTGTTTCCCATATACTGTCTTGATCTCTTCTGGAGAACAAGGTAGTGATTTAAGAAAGCCAGCATTGCTTCACTAAGGGCAAGTCCTGTCTGACCAGCATGGTGGCCTTCTCTAATGGAGTGATACTATCAGTGGATCAGTGGACAAGGGAAGAGATATGGATGTGGTTTGTCTGGTCTTCTGTAAGGCCCTTGACACAGTGGATTTGATGGGTGGTGTTGTCCCTCAAGGGTCTGCACTGGGACCAGTGTTGTTTTAATATCATTGTCAAATGACATAGACAGCGGGATCAAGTGCATCCTCAGCAGTTTTGCAGATAACACCAAGTTGAGTCATGTGGCTGAGAAGCTGTAGAGATGTGATGCCATCCAGAGGCATACAGACAAGCTTGAGAAGTGATCTCAAGTGAACCTCATGAGGTTCAACAAAGTCAAGTGCAAGGTTATGCACCTGGGTCAGGGAAAGCCCTGGTATCAATACAGGCTGAAGGATGCTATAACTGGGAGCAGGCCTACAGAGAATCTGCTCAAACAGCAGCTTGAGGGAGGTGATTCTGCCACTGTGACTTCAGTTCTGTGTTGAACTCTGGAGTCCTCAGCACAAGAAAGATATGAAAAGGGTTCAGAGATCAATGAAACTAGTTAGAGGACTACTAGAGCCCTCCTGTGAAGAAAGACTGAGAGAGTTGGGTTTGTTCAGACTTCAGAAATGAAGACTCTGCAGAGACCTTATTGTGGCCTTTCAGTACATAAAGTGGGTTGGTAAGAAAGATGGGGAAAGATGTTTGAACAGGGCCTGTAGTGATAGGACAGAGGGTGAAAGTTTTGAGCTGAAGACAGGGAAATTTAGACTAGATATAAGAAAGAATTTTTTTACTGTGAGGGTGGTGAAACACTGGCACAGGTTGCCCAGAAAGGTGATAGGTGCCTTATCATAGTATCATAGTATCAGTCAGGGTTGGAAGGGACCACAAGGATCATCTAGTTCCAACCCCCTTGCCATGGGCAGGGACACCCCAGACTAGATCAGGCTGGCCAGAGTCTTATCCAGCCTGCTCTTAAACACCTCCAGGGATGGGGCCCCAGCCACCTCCCTGGACAACCCATTCCAGGCCTTCACCACTCTCATGGTGAAGAAGCTCCTCCTCCTTATCCCTGGAAATGCTGAAGGTCAGTTTGGATGAGGCTCTGAGCAACCTGTTCTAGTTAAAGATGTCTCTGCTCACTGAGGAGGAATTGGACTAGATGACCTTTAGTGGTCTTTTCCCACCCAAACTATTCTATAGTTCTATCATTCCAAGTGTCAAGACTGAATTGTTTTTAAAGATTAATTCAGCAATCCTGCCCAAGTATTTTTTTCCTCTTGTACTAGAGTACAATGAAAAACCTAGTCATGAAACAACACTGTTCAAGAAAAGTGCATGATATTGATTGATATTGATACTGATCTGTCACAACAGACAAGTACAGAAATATCTGCATATACAGGAAATAGGACCTCACACTACAACACCATATTCCACTAGGCTGGACAACATATGTTAATAGATTATTCTTATACACCTAGAAGAAAAAGGTAGTATTAAAGGAACATGATTTACAGAGTGAAAAAAGCAATAATAAATCCCAAACTGTGAATTGTCTAAAATAATGAAGCTTGGTTTGGAATAGTAGAAGCAATAGAATTCCATTATGAATATGTAACAGTGAGCTAGAGTAAGAAAAAGTTATAGTAAGAGGCAGACACTTGAGAAACTTTCAAGCTAAAATGTTAGAAAAGGAATATATACATATTTCTTGGCAATTCCTGATAATAGTTAAGCAAAACTTCTCACTTCTGGGCCTCTGGAAAAGTGAAGTTACAATGGAAGGACACTGCTTAGAGGTCAGAAAAGGAAAAAGAAAAATAACTGTTGCACAGACACATAGAAACCCTTAAGCAATAAACTTAATATGGACTATTGCTGGGATAAAACAAAATTCATCATAGGAGACACAGGACAGAGAGAGTGATAACTAAGACCAGAAAATTCTATTAGCTACATTCCTTTACTGGGAAGCCAAATGGAGAACATTTTCATTATGTTAACAGTTTCACAATAATAAGAATCTTTTCATTTAATTTCTTTTATTATTTGGTGGAGGATCCTTTGCTTCTTTGCTTGTGGGTTGTTTTTTGTTTGCCTGTTTGTTTGTTTGTTTTGTTTAGGTATGGAAACACACTACTTGGAGAAGAAAAGCTACTATGTCCTTGATGGAGAAAACTCCCCAGACCTGCACACAGCTGATGAAGTTATATGTACTGTCCAAATCATTCCACTCCCATGCAATTCAGTTTGTAAGTGAAACCGATTTCAACCTTCTGTGGCACTGCTAGTACATTATTCTTTAACATATATCTCTATGTTAAGAAGCATTCAATCACACCCAGTAGCTAGAGATGAATTATCTACCTTTTGCTAGAGACCACACATGATATCTTATTAATACAAATAAAGGCTTTGTTTCAGAAATATCCTATTACCTGGTATTGGAAATACATTTAAATACACTAATCTCAGAACATTAGTCTGAAATTGAAATATGGAAAAAAAATGTGTAAATGTTCTCTGGCCACAGTTACATGTTAGAGGAAGATCTCCAGTAAAAACAAAAAGTAAATGCACTGTTAGTCTTAAAACAAAACACACAAAAGAAACAAACCCCAAAAAAACCCTGTAAATTATAACAGTAGCAAACCATCAAATTTCATAGCCAGATTATTTTAATTGCTACAGGTTTGTGAAACTTGGGAAAGGGTGCAACACAGGTGTGCCACTATGAACAACGTCCTTTCAAGATTCCACTCTACTAGATATGTTATAACACAGAGTACTGCAAGGGAGAGGTGAAGAAGCAGTTGCTGGAGAATATCTTCAGCATGAAGAAACTCGAGCTTTTTAGAACCAAGCATGAATTCTTCTTCTGTGATGTCACACCAGAAAAACAGATGAATCACTCATTATTTAATTAGCTGTATTTGGGTTGAATATATATTCCTTTGCAAAAATTGATAATATACTCTTAATTTGAGTGCTTAGGAGATACTGTTTTACAATAATAATACAATACACCAGGTTGAAAGAGACCTTCAAGATCATCGTGTCCAACCCATCAACCAATCCAACCCACCTAAACAACTAAACCATGGCACCAAGCACCCCATCAAGTCTCCTCCTGAAACCTCCAATGAAGGTGACTCCACCACCTCCATGGGCAGCCCATTCCAATGGGCAATCACTCTCTCTGTATAGAACTTCTTCCTAACATCCAGCCTAAACCTGCCCTGGCACAGCCTGAGACTGTGCCCTCTTGTTCTGGTACTGGCTGCCTGGGAGAAGAGACCAACCTCTGCCTGTCCATAACCTCCCTTCACGTAGTTGTAGAGAGCATAACTACTTGGCTTTCAAGAAATGTTGTCCTTCTAGAAATGCAGGTTTCCAAGGAAAAGAGGCGCAATTTTCCTTTACTGTTGCCCAAACAATAGCTTTTGTGCCACATGTAAAAGAAAGACATGCATTCACTGAATTTATACCCATTTTCAAATCTTCCTCAGCAAAATTTTTGATAGCCTTACAGCCACTAATGAACATATCCTAACCCAAAATTTGGAGGGTATTGTTGTCTCTGTAAAAGTGGCAGTAATACAGATACAGAAAATGAGATTAAAAAAAAAAAGTAAAATCATGCAAGGCTATTTGATAAAGGACTCCAAATTCCGTTCTTAAAAGGTAATCTAATCTCTTATGGTTTTGTTTTCATTTGCTGTGCAGATTTTTAATTTTTTTAAAGTCAGCTAGGAATGTGAACTTTACCTACAGTTACTCTATAGTCCAGAGAGTACCATTCTGAAAGTTAGCTTATTCCCCTTTCAAAATTCAATTTAATTGTCTACATGGCTTTTGAAAATGGATGGCCTGATCAGGAACAGTATGGGCAGCAGGAACAGGGAGGTCATTCTGCCCCTGTACACTGCACTGGTTAGGCCACACCTTGAGTACTGTGTCCAGTTCTGGGCCCCTCAGTTTAGGAAAGATGTTGAGTTGTTGGAACGTGTCCAGAGAAGGGCAACAAAGTTGGTGAGGGATTTGGAACACAAGCCCTATGAGGAGAGGCTGAGGGAGCTGGGGTTGCTTAGCCTGGAGAAGAGGAGGCTCATGGGAGACCTCTTGCTCTCTCTACAACTACCAGAAGGGAGGTTGTAGCAGGAGGGGGTTGGTCTCTTCTCCCAGGCAACCAGCACCAGAACAAGAGGACACAGTCTCAAGCTGCACCAGGGGAGGTTTAGGCTGGATGTTAGGAAGAAATTTTGCACAGAGAGAGTGATTGCCCATTGGAATGGGCTGCCCAAGGAGGTGCTAGAGTCACTACCACTGGAGGTGTTCAGAAGGAGACTTGATAGGGTGCTTGGTTGCATGGTTTAGTTGATTAGGTAGTGTTGGATCATAGGTTGGACATGATGATCTTGAAGGTCTCTTCCAACCTATTCTATTCTATTCTATTCTATTCTATTCTATTCTATTCTATTCTATTCTATTTGCCCTAGATTGCCCAGGTGCTTATGAAATGTTGTCATGGGTCACTTGACTAAAGACATAAGGGAAACCTGTGTCCAAGGAGAGAACTTAAGTCACTCTTTCCAAACTTACAGCTATTGAGACAAACAACACCCTTTTCCTCCACAGACCAGTTATTATCATTACTTATTGGGATCTATAATTATTATCTTTACAGAAACACAGAATGTTAAGGGCCAGAAGGACCTCAAAAGATCATCTAATCCAAACCCACTGCCAGAGCAGGATCACTTACACCAAATCACAGAGGAACGCATCCAGACAGGTTTTGAGTATCTCCAGAGGGGGAGATCCCACAACCCCCCTGGACTTTTTTAAAATAAAAGGCCACTTTCATGTGTAAAATAAAAGGATTTGGAAGGAATATTTTCCCCTTCATGGTGTTCTCTTCTGTGGCTGTCTGTCCCATGCTCATCCAGAAAGGCTTTTTGTAACAAATTCCTTTAATCTTTCAGATAAAAATATTTGATGACATCAGATCAAATCAAACAAAAGTTACAAATGTTTCTTAATAGGTGTTAAACTCATGATGCATTTTTTTCTTCTGAAGTATTGCACAGAGGATGTCATGTGACAGAAATTGACAAGTTCATATAGAGAAGAACTTCAAAAGACTTACAAGAATAGAGAGGTGTTTGTTAAAACTATCTGAAGACATGAAGCTGTTTATGATTTCTTGACAAATTAATAACTCTTCTGAAAGAGGAAAGAAAAAAAAATATTAATACTCAATTAGCACAGAAAATCCTGTGAAAAAGTAGAAACGTCAAGTGAAAAAGAGGTAAAGAGGGGAGGCAGGCCAAGCCAAACTAGCCAAACTAGCCCTCTCCATGGACATCGAGAAAATTTTGTGCAAAGTCATTCTTTTGTAACTTTATGCAGACACTCATCTGCCTACCAGCTTCAAAGAGCTCCTTTCCTGGTCTGTCCTTTTATCATTTGCCTTAATTTGTCATTAAGGGCACAGTTTAGTTGGGATGTCCAAATTACTAACTGTGAAAAATAGTTTCAGATTACACTGATTTTTTTCATGTGTTGAAAATCCACTTAATAACAGTAAGCTCACTATCTTCTTAGTCAGCTCAGCTGCTGTTTTCCATAACTATATAAAAAAAACCATAAAATCCTTGCCCTCTGTCAGCAGTCCTAGTACCTGACAGGCTGTGAATAAGCCCTTTAGTTTTCCAAGCAAATCTGTTCCCTTTGTCATGTTAAAATGCATTCCAATTCACTTGCATGCTTTTATATTAAGTAAAATGATAGTCATAAGGACAACAATTATGACAACAACTTAGTAGAATTCAACAACTAGATATTATCGTCATAGTGTAACTGTGTCATGTTCATCAGTGTGTTATCTCTTTCATAACCTGCAGGTGACAACCTAGAATTAATACAAATACACTATACCTTTGGTACTCAAGCTGTTCTCTGTCTCAAGAACTGGCAACATACATCTGAAGGCCTGAACTGAATTCAAGGTGAGACGCAATTGAGTACAATGAACTACCTAATCCTTTTTAAAAACAAAGTTGCTGCAAAAAGTAGCTGATTTCAGAGAGGAAAGTAGTACAAATTTGAGCTGGTTTGTGGACACAGGCTAGGAAGGTGTCTAAGGCGTCTAAGGGTTGTAGAATAAAGAGTTTTGTTGGTCAGAAATAATAAGCTTTTAGATACTGAGATTTCATTCTTTCCTGTACAATATTGTCTCCTCTAGAAAAACATTAAACTATTTCTAGAAGTATATATTATTAAGATGTCTTCCTCCATTGTCACTGTTTACAACTCACGCTTCTCTGCTGTCTTTGTGCTCTATTTACTTGCTCTAGACATAACCATGTATGTGATTACTAGACATTTTGTAGCACATTATTTAGTAACATACTTCACAAAACTAGTGGATGGTATTTTTAATGTAGATAACATCAGAAGCCCCATGAAAAACGGCCACTTGGAAAAAAGATTGGTGAGCAAAGAACTGAACAAAAGCAGAGAGGGGAATGCTTGTTCTGAATCTAAATTAGCATTTGTATAGTCTTCCTATAGTTTGAGGAGGTCTAAAGAGTGCAACAAACAGAAGAGGTGACAAAATGAGAATCAAATATCTGTCATGACTATTACTTGACAAAATAAATTAATTATGGATTTATACAGAAAAATAATGAGGCAGGGAATCAGAAAGAAAAAAGCAATGAGAAATTAATCTTTCACCTGACATTGTCAGGCATTATCTAGAGGTTGTTCTCTGGCTACCCAGGCCACTTGTGCATCTTTCTTGGAGAAACACACACAGAGCATGTGCCTGTGTGCTGTGCAGTATCACATCCCAGGTAGTCCACTCATGCAACCTGAAATAGAATAGAATAGAATAGAATAGAATAGAATAGAATAGAATAGAATAGAATAGAATAGAATAGAATAGAATAGAATAGACCAGGTTGGAAGAGACCTTCAAGATCATCGTGTCCAACCTATGATCCAACACCACCTAAACAACTAAACCATGGCACCAAGCACCCTATCGAGTCTCCTCCTGAACACCTCCAGTGATGGTGACATTACCACCTCCTCGGGCAGCCCATTCCAATGGGCAATCACTCTCTCTGTGTAGAACTGTGTAGAACTTCCCCCTAACTTCCTCCTAACTTCCTCCTAACCTCCAGCCTAAACCTCCCCTGGCGCAGCCTGAGACTGTGTCCTCTTGTTCTGGTGCTGGTTGCCTGGGAGAAGAGACCAATCTCTGCCTGCCTACAACCTCCCTTCAGGTAGTTGTAGAGAGCAATAAGGTCACCAGTGAGTCTCCTCTTCTCCAGGCTAAGCAAGCCCAGCTCCCTTCTGTTTTCTCATATTTGGAGTGTTCTTGAAGTGTTACATGTTTAAAGTTGTATGTATTTTTTCAGCTTTCTCATTGTAGCCATAAGTGTCTGTTTATAGAGCAGCACCTTGTTGGCATCTGGGTCTACTTTTTAGACTCTGCAGACGCTACCTGATGCTTGGATTGTCCATCTCCTAATCCTATCAGCTCTCCAGATGTGGGTACAAGGTAAGCATCTTATTTCCTCTCTTGTCTCTGATCCAGCCATAGGTCATTCCCAGCTGACTGTTGGCTTAATAAACTGCTGACAGGGGGATTGTGGTGGAACCTCATTTGGACGTAGATGCCACAGTGATTTGACCTGATGGGAATACCTGTCCTAAATGGTAACAAATGTTGCAGTAAGTAAATGTAAAAAAAATTAGGTGTCTGATAATACACCAAAGGGATGTTGTGGGCAAAAGCTAGACCAAAACTATGCTACATCACTGTTCTCACTGTAGGAGAGGTTGCAGGGAGATGGTTATTTCTGTCAAGTAACAAGACATAGGGCAAGAGGAAATGACCTCAAGTTGTGCCAGGGGAGATTTAGATTGGATATTAGGAACAATTTCTTCTCTGAAAGGGCTGTCAAACCTTCAACTATCTGCCCAGGGAAGTGATACCATCACCGTCACTGGAGTGATTTACAAAAGCTGTAGATGCAGTGTTTGAGGGACATGGCTTAGCAGAGGAATTTGTAGTGTTGGGCTAATGGTAGGACTTGATGATCTTGCAGGTCTTTTCCAGCCTAAATTATTCTATTCTCTGTACCTTCAGCCAAGAACCAACATCAGATCTTGGACTCCCCTTTTTTGAGTCATAAAATCCTTTTAAATCTTATTTTATTGTACTTTTGTGCATTTGCCTACTCTGTCAGCTGCCTATGACCATCTCTTCTGTATGGTGACTGCACTGGAAGTATTTCCTCAAATAACTGGCCAGATTGGTGAAGATTAGAGGTCCCCAGGCTGTGTGCAACAAAAACATTAACACAAAAATCTGATGGAGTGATTAATCCAGATGAATATTTGTCTTGGAAATAAAAGCCATAAAAGTTGCTATAAACCCACCCTAAGTATTGTAATATTTTACTATTTGTAAAGAAATTAGAACCATGTGCAAAGACTATTATCCATTAGAAACATGCCTTCCAAAGTTATTTATACTTCTAATTACAGTAATATGGTTGTTTTAGGCTATGCCTTCCAAAATTTAGTCAGAGATTTTGAACAGAAAAGTAGAAAAATATAAATAAATCACTATTGGGTGTAAAAAGGAAAACTAAAGCTTATTCTAAATAAATTCATTGGAGAAATATCTGCTATAAGAGTGGCTGTACCAAAACAATTCTTTCTCTTTTCTGATGTCTTTTCTGATTACTTCGCTTGGGAGAGATTAACCAGCTTTTCGGCTTACCTTGGCTGCATTGTTTAATTGAGCCTAGACCCTGCTTTCTCTCTGGTCCTTTCTCTATTGGGACAGGGGATGGGAGGGGTGGGAGCAGTGGAACAGCTTACCTGGTTTCTGACCAGGGGGATTTCTTCATAGAAAGAGTGATTTGCCGTTGAAATGGGCTTCTCAGGAAGGTGGTGCAGTCACCATCACTGGAGGTGTTTAGGAAAAGACTGGATGGGGTGCTTGGTGCTGTGGTTTAGTTGATTAGATGGTGTTGGATGATAGGTTGGACTCAATGATCTCAAAGGTCTTTTCCAACCTGGTTAATTCTATTCTATTCTATTCTATTCTATTCTATTCTATTCTATTCTATTCTATTCTATTCTCGTGTTGTTTGCCAATTGTAAATATCTGTATAATACTGCAAATACTGTGTATTTTGTACATATTCATTGCATTCCACTGTAGAGTGTAGTTTTTGCTTGTAAATGCAGCTTTCATTTGCTTCTAACTGAGCTGGTCTGGCAAAGCATATGCTGGGGGAGGAAACTTCAACCCACCACAAGTAACCTCCTAGAATTTTTGATTCTATATTTCTAGATTATTTTTCTATTTATCAATGTTGATATTTCTAATATACCCAAACTCATCATACTCACTGAATTTCCTGTTCTGCCTTTTTCTTCCTAGATATCCTTCTTCTGACATTGCAGAAAGCAAATGCTAAATTTTCAGCACTCTTTTAGCATTAGATACTTTTGTTAATCCTGTATTTTATCAATGTTTATGTTTCTACCACTAGCCAACGAGGGTCACACAATCATACCCTTCCATCACTCCAGTCTTTCCATATATGCAGCTCATAGTGTAAGAAATTGTTGTATTTGGCTTTCACAAGGGGAAGGTGGGCGCTGGGCATTGCTGGGGACTGTGGGGTTCGAGCATTAAGCTGGTTGGCTGGTTGTAGTCTGTGTTGTGTAGGATGTGTATTAGAAGAGAACATAGAGTAGAATAGAATAGAATAGAATAGAATAGAATAGAATAGAATAGAATAGAATAGAATAGAATAGACCAGGCTGAATGAGACCTTTGAGATCATTGTGTCCAACCTAACATCCAACACTATCTAATCAACTAAACCATGACACCAGGCACCAAATCAAGTCTCCTCCTAAACACCTTCCATGATGGTGCCTCCACTGCCTCCCTGGACAGCCTATTCCAATGGGCAATCACTCTCTCTATGCAGAATTTCTTCCTAACATCCAGCCTAAACCTCCCCTGGTGCAGCTTGAGACTGTGTTGTCTTCTGGTGCTGGTTGTCTGGGAGAAGAGCCCAGCCCCCATCTGGCTACAACCTCCCTTAAGGTGGTTGTGGAGAGCAATAAGGTCTCCCCTGAGCCTCTTCTTCTCCAGGCTAAGAAACCCCAGCTTGCTCAGCCTCTCCTCATAGGGCTTGTGCTCCAAACTCCTCCCAGCTTTGTTGCCCTTCTCTGGACACGTTCCAGCAACTCAACATCTTTCCTGAACTGAGCGGCCCAGAACTGGACATAGTAAATGGAGGGGGGAGTGAGGCATCAAGGCATTGGAGCAATGAAGTCAAGCATGCAACCATTATCCCAGTCCTGATGACTACAGCCAACAACAGGCAGGACTGGGACTGGTGGGGGGGTGGGAGCATGCTTGGGAAATACAAAGGTACTTGTGGAGATATTTATGAATAAGTTTGACATCCATATAAGCTCAACTCGTTATGACATGCCTCTAGCAAATCTGCTATACACCCAGCACTATTTGCCTTTATTTTATAATAAACTGTTGGTATTTAAAATTTAGCAGTGAGCTCGTTTCTCACAATAGGTTCTACAGTCATCATTTCTTTGTGTGCTGCACATAAAATCATCTTTCATATTTATGAATAAACCTCTTCTACTTCACAGAATCAAATATGCAAAGTGATAAATGCCACATGCAATACATCTCACCAACAACTGGCAATCTGATAAGTAATAATTGTAGTGCATTCATCATAGAGTATTTCAAAGAAATCTAATTCTTAAGAAAAGGATAATTAGTAATAGAAAGATCAGAAAAGTTGACATTTTGTCAGAATAATTTAATCAAGATACAATCATAGAATCATAGAACAGCTTAAGTTAGAAGGGACCTCAGAAATCATCTATTCCTCTGCCCCTCAACCAGACTTGGCTGCCCAGGGCCCCATCTAATCTGGCCTTAAACACCTCCATGGAGGTAGCATCCAAAACCAATCTAGGCAAGCTATTCCACAGACTCACAGCCCTTGTATTGAAAAACTTCTTCCTAAGTCCTTCTAAACCTACTCTCCCTCAGCTTAAAACCATATCCTCTTATTCTGTCACTAGACACCCCTCATGAAAAGTCCCCTTCCAGCTTTCTTCTAAGGATCCCTTCAAATACTGTAAGGCAGCCCTAAGGCCCCTCCTGAGTCTTCCCTTCTGCAGCCTGAACAACCCCAGCTCCCTCCTAACATTATAGCAGAGGTGGTCCAGAGCTTGGATCATCTTTGTGGGCCTTCTCTGGACTTGCTCCAACAGCTCTATGCCCTTCTGATAATGCAGACACCAGAATTGGATGCAGTATTCGAGGTGGGGTCTCACAAGAGGAGAGTAAAGGGGAAGAATCACCTCTCTTGACCTGCTGGTCACACTCTTCTTGATGCAGTCCAGGATGCAATTTGCCTTCTGGGTTGCACGAGTGGACTACCAGCTCACAGTGAACCTCTCATCAGCCAGAATCACCAAGTCTTGTTCTTCAGGGCTGCTCTCAACCCACTCTGCACTGAGCCTGCATTTGTACCTGGATTTAGCCTGACCCAGATGCAGAACCTCGCACTTTGACTTTGATAGCCATATTGGCCCGAGAGGGCCAATGGCATCCTGGCCTGCATCAGGAACAGTGTGGCCAGCAGGAGCAGGGAAGTCATTCTGCCCTTGTATGCTGCACTGGTTAGGCCACACCTTGAGTACTGTGTCCAGTTCTGGGCCCCTCAGTTTAGGAAGGATGTTGACTTGCTGGAACGTGTCCAGAGAAGGGCAACAAAGCTGGGGAGAGGGTTGGAACACAAGCCCTATGAGGAGAGGCTGAGGGAGCTGGGGTTGCTTAGCCTGGAGAAGAGGAGACTGAGGGGTGACCTTCTTGCTCTCTACAACTAGCTGAAGGGAGGTTGTAGCCAGGCAGAGGTTGGTCTCTTCTCCCAGGCAGCCAGTACCAGAACAAGAGGACATAGTCTTGGGCTGCGCCAGGGCAGGTTTAGGCTGGATGCTAGGAAGCAGCTCTACACAGAGAGAGTGTCTGGCCATTGGAATGGGCTGCCCGGTGAGGTGGTGGAGTCACCATCATTGGAGGTGTTCAGGAGGAGACTTGATAGGGTGCTTGGTGCCATGGTTTAGTTGATTAGGTGGGTTGGATTAGTTAATAGGTTGGACGTGATGATCTCAAAGGTCTCTTCCAACCTGGTCTATTCTATTCTATGCTATTCTATTCTATTCTATTCTATGTAAAAAAAATCAAATCTCAAAAAATCCTGGGTCACAAAATGCCTGATAGTTTAAAATGCATGGTTGCTAGCATGCATAAAAGTCAGAGAAATAACACAGAAGCACACACATGCGTTGTATAAATCCGTTATAAAATATTATATAAATGAGGGGCAGATATTAATAAAAACTTTAATAATAATTTATGTACAAACTATGCCACAAATTATTTACAGTTGTGAGAAATTGTTTTTAATATTTGGCTTTTTCAAGGGGAATTGCTGTGGGCTGTGGGGTTCGATCATTGGGCTGATTGGTTGGTTGTGGTCTGTATTGTGTGGGGTTCATTCTTGTGTATTGGGAGAGAGAGGTAAGGCACCAACATGTTTAAAGACTGGCCAGGTCAAAAGTGCAGGTTTTGTCCCAAACCTGATGGAGAGGGGTGGGAGCATGCTGGGGAAATATATGAATATGTATGTTTGACGTCTATATAAGTTCAACTCGTGTTGTTATGGTGTGCCTCTAGCAAAGCTGCTACGAGCCCAGTGCTGCTTTGCCTTTATTTTATAATACACTGGTTGTAAAGTTCAGCAGTGAGTTCGTTCCTCACACAGTTGATATTTACAGGTACTGGTATTCAGTTGGAAGAACTGTCTCTGCAGAATGTGCATATATATGGGCAATTTGAACAGTTTAAACGAATTAGATAATTTAGAAATCTAGAAAGGAAACCTAATTTGGAAAGGGGATGGGTGGCGGGGGGAGGAGAGCCTACAAAACAGAGTGGTTTGGAACAAACTTTAACAGAAACTTTATAAAGAAATATTTGGTTTATTCAAGAACTAGTAAGTTTTGCAGAATCTTTCCTTGATACGGCGTTGACAGTCCAGAATATGTGTCACGGATGTGCCGTAATAAGGAATCCAAAACGGCGCCGACCGCGTGGCCCTGTGCCGCGTGGCTGCTGCTGCCCCCACAGCCGAGGTCCTGGAGCCTCCCGGGAGAGCTTCGGAGGCTTTTGCAGCTTAGTCCGTGGAAAGCGTTGCGTGAGAAGGGCTTCCCGCTCCGGGAGAAAAGCCTTACCGACGAGGTTCGCAGGGCACGGCAAGCGGCTTCTCTGCGAGGGGCGGAGGGGGGCCGGTCACGCCGCTGCTCGCTGGGTTCGGCGGGGATGGCTGCCAGTCCCGACGAAGCGATGCCCCCATCCGTGGGAGGCTGTAGCGGTCTGGGACGGGTGGTACACACGGGCTACCACGGTTCCCTCACTCACGGACGCGTCAGGCGACTGCTGGCTCCGTCCGTGGGTAACGGGGTAAGGTCCGAGGGTCCGGCACGCATCCGGCGTCGTCCGTAGCCAGGTAACGGTGGCGGTCCGCAGCGAAGCGCGCGGGACCTGTGTTTCGAGTCCCGGGCAAAGGAGATCCTTGCAAAGCGGTACTTTGGAACGAACATGGACGAAGGCACGAACACGGAAGCGTGCTCACCAAAATAGCCCCTATTTAACGTTTGCCACAATGACTGCAGGTCCAGTGGGCATCCTTTGTAAACAGAATATAATTAACCAATGAAGTGATGTTTTGCCAAATACAGTGTAAGCATACGCCGACAACGGGGCAAGCACCAGCATATCCTATCGACTTTGTTTACCACCGAGGTGGAAAACGTGCCCAGGCAGGTTGTTTGCCTGGACTCAGTCGCACCTTGTCCCTTTGTCAATTTGTGTGCCAAAATCTCCCCCAGTCCAGAGGGGACAGGGAAGAGGGGGTTTGAGCCAAACACGTAGGGACATGTCCTGGAAATATTTGGGACTTAATTTTGGACATAAGCATCATTCAACACAAATATTTAGACACAAATAAAGTCTAATCAAAATAATGTAGTTTTTCAAAAGCTGTTTTCAAGACATTTTTAGTTTTCAAGCTGTCTTAGATACAGAATTAACCAGGTTGGAAAAGACCTTTGAGATCATCAAGTCCAACCTATCACCCACCACCACCTGATCAACTAAACCATGGCACTGAGGGCCTCATCCAGTCCTATTTTAAACACCTCCAGTGATGGTGACTCCACCATCTCCCTGAGCAGCCCATTGCAACAGGCAATCTCTCTTTCTGGGAAGAACTTCCTAACATCCAGCCTAAACCTCCCCTGACACAGTTTGAGATTTAAATAAATAAATAAATAGGTATAAGAATAATATTTAGGGAAGAATAAGTGTTATAATTACAGCTCATCAGAAAGCAAGTAAATATTTTCACATAAATATGAGGAAAAACATTTTTCACTGTGAAGGTGACAGGCTGCCCAGGGAGGTTGTGGAGTTTCCCTCTCTGGAGATACTCAAAACTCACTTGGATGTGTTCCTCTGTAATCTGGTGTAGGTGATCCTGGTCTGGCAGAGGGGTTGGACTGGATGATCTTTCGAGGCTCCTCCCAGCCCCTGAAATTCTGTGATTCTGTGAAACAGCTTAGAAACAGCAGTATGCAGGATATTGAGCACACTTGCAGTAGCAGCAGGATAACAAGATCAGTTAGCTTATACAGCAATTGACTACAAGGGAACATAATAGAATTTAGAAGAATTGTTATCAGTCCTGAAAGGTAAATGAGGAATGAATTATTTGCTACAAGAAAAATGGACAAGTATATATCCTCTTCTCAACTTGACATATTTCACCTCATTGCTAAATGTCCTACATCAGGATTTATTTTATTTTATTTTATTTTATTTTATTTTATTTTATTTTATTTTATTTTATTTTATTTTATTTTATTTTATTATTTTTTTTTCTGCAGCTAAGGGCTGAGTCCTATTCCACTCAAACATGCTGAATAATTCATCAGCCTTTGGTCATCTTGGGTCAGTAGAACTGTTTTGTAGAGTAAAACATTATTTACTGTGAGAATTCAGCTGTTTACGTTTTACATAACTAGGGAGTTTGTTTTAATCTGAATTATAAAGTAAAGCTTTTGTTGTAAGGTTAACCATAAGCCTCCAGTCTGCCCTAGAGAAATTAATATAGTTATATTAGTATTAATATAGTCCTATTAATATTGTCCTAAATATTAATAGTACCCAATGGGATAAAGCTATTTCAGGCTTCACTCAAGTGATCAGAAGCTCCCTCTATTTTCTTACTTATTAAAATACTGACAAGGATAAGTGACTCTCAAACTTGTATTTATTTTAATATCACAGATGTCACTCATACCTATGATGTAATAATGATATCCAGTATATAAACCTGTAAAAATTAGTTCTAAATTTGTGTAAATGTACAGTAAAATTCATACACTTATACTGCAACAACCTGAAACCTGAACTTAAATTGAAGGAAGAAAAGCAATCTTGGAAACCACCAGTAAAGTTCAAAAAACCCAGACAAACCAATTCTTGATGTAAGCTGGCTGTAGCAGAGACATGCCATGGAAAAATATGTGTACATAGAGGATTCTCTGGTCCCCTCTCCACTGCAAGCTCTGCTGTTGTTGACCCAATTAATCCATTTTCATCTCTTTTTTCAACTGCCATCAGTGTATATAAAAAAGATTGGCTGCTGCTTCGTTCACGTAGTCACAGCACAGAACTAGTTAGGACACCATTTAGAATAGAATAGGATTAACCAGGTTGGGAAAGACCTTTGAGATCATCGAGTCCAACCTATCATCCAACACTATCTAATCCATGGCACCAAGCAGCCCATCCAGTCTCTTCCTAAACACCTCCAGTGATGGTGACTCCACCACCTCCCTGGGCAGCACATTCCAATGGTCAATCACTCTTTCTATGAAGGACTTCTTCCTAACATCCAGCCTAAACCTCCCCTGGTGCAGCTTGAGATTGTGTCCTCTTGTTGGTGGCTGCCCAGGAGAAAAGACCAACCCCCACCTGGCTACAGCCTCCCTTCAAGTTGACTCTACAATAATTTTTTTTTGGGGGGGGGTTGGTTTTTTTTTGTTTGTTTGTTTTGCTTTGTTTTGTTTTTCTGTAATGTTTGTAGCTTGATCAAGTGAACCACATGGAAATTAGTGCATTGCTTTATGGACTAGTGTGAAGCACCACCAAAATGTGTGGTAAGACTGAAAAATTTTAAATTAAATGTCACATTTCATCTTTTTAAAACATTAAAAAACACCTAAAATATGAGTACAAACAGTATCTTTAAATTCTTTACACATAAAAACAGAACTGCAGAATGAATTAATTAATGAAGAACACAGAGACTATTTGTGACTTTAGAGTAAAATTTTAGTCTCTTCTCAGTATAGTTTAAATAAAATGCTATGTTTCACTGTAATTGCCATTACATATCTTTGTGCACCTAGGGGCATCACTTGATTCAGCAATGTACAATGATTTGCTATTTTCCTGATCTCATTCTATGATCAGGTGACCCGCCTGGTGGATGTGCAAAAGCACATTTGGAGCTCAGACTGGCCTCTGCTGTGAAGGACAAAAAAAAGGCCTTCTATAAATATATTAATAGTAGGAGGAAGGGCAAGGACAACCTCCACTCCTTGGTTGACACGGAGGGGAACGTTGTAACAAAGGATGAGGAAAAGGCAGAGGTACTTAACGCCTTCTTTGCCTCAATTTTTACTAGCAGGGCAGAACGTCTTCCAGACAGCTGGCCTGCAGAGCTGGCAGAAGGAGCCAGGGAGCAGCATAGTTCTCCTCTGTTCCAGGATGGGAGAATTAGAGATCTTCACAGCCGCTTGGACCCCCACAAGTCCATGGGACCGGATGGGATCCATCCTAGGGTGCTGAGAGAGCTGGCAGATGAGCTGGCCAAGCCGCTCTCCATCATTTTTCAGCAGTCCTGGCTCACTGGAGAGGTCCCAGAAGACTGGAAGCTGGCCAACATGGTGCCCATCCACAAGAAAGGCTGGTTGGAAGAGCCAGGGAATTCTAGGCCTGTCAGCCTGACCTCAGTGCCAGGCAACATTATGGAACAGGTCATCTTGAGTGCAATCACACAGCACTTACAGGATGGCCAAGGGATCAGGCCTAGCCAGCATGGCTTTAGGAAGGGCAGGTCCTGCCTGTCCAACCTGATCTCCTTCTATGATCAGGTGACCCGCCTTGTGGATGTGGGGAGGCCTGTGGATGTGGTCTACCTGGACCTCAGCAAGGCCTTTGACACCGTCCCCCACAGCAAACTCCTGGCCAAGCTGGCAGCCCATGGCTTGGACAGGAGCACATTGCGTTGGGTTAGGAAGTGGCTGGAGGGCCGAGCCCAGAGAGTGGTGGTGAATGGTGCCACCTCCAGCTGGCGGCCAGTCACTAGTGGTGTGCCCCAGGGATCGGTGCTGGGCCCCATGCTCTTCAACATCTTTATTGATGATCTGGATGAGGGCATTGAGTCCATCATCAGTAAATTTGCGGACGACATTAAGCTGGGGGCAGGAGTTGATCTGCTGGAGGGCAGAGAGGCTTTGCAGAGGGACCTGGACAGGCTGGACAGATGGGCAGAATCCAACGGCATGAGACTGAACACATCCAAGTGCCGGGTTCCGCACATTGGCCACAGCAACCCCATGCAGTGCTACAGGCTGGGGTCAGAGTGGCTGGAGAGAGGCCAGACAGAGAGGGACCTGGGGGTGTTGGTTGATAGTAGGCTGAACATGAGCCTGCAGTGTGCCCAGGCAGCCAAGAGGGCCAATGGCATCCTGGCCTGCATCAGCAACAGTGTGGCCATCAGGAGCAGGGAGGTCATTGTGCCCCTGTACACTGCACTGGTTAGGCCACACCTCAACTACTGTGTCCCGTTCTGGGCCCCTCAGTTTAGAAAGGATATTGACTTGCTGGAGCGTGTCCAGAGAAGGGCAACAAAGTTGATGAGGGGTTTGGAACACAAGCCCTATGAGGAGAGACTGAGGGAGCTGGGGTTGCTTAGCCTGGAGAGGAGGAGACTCAGGGGTGACCTTCTTGCTCTCTACAACTACCTGAAGGGAGGTTGTAGCCAGGCAGAGATTGGTCTCTTCTCCCAGGCAGCCAGTACCAGAACAAGAGGACACAGTCTCAGGCTGTGCCAGGGCAGGTATAGGCTGGATGTTAGGAGGAAGTTCTATACAGAGAGGGTGATTGCCCATTGGAATGGGCTGCCCGGGGAGGTGGTAGAGTCGCTACCACCAGAGGTGTTCAGGAGGAGACTTGATAAGGTGCTTGCTTGCATGGTTTAGTTGATTAGGTGGGGTTGGATGATAGTTTGGACATGATCTTGAAGATCTCTTCTAACCTGGTCTCGTCTCTTCTCTTCTCTTCTCTTCTCTTCTCTTCTCTTCTCTTCTCTTCTCTTCTCTTCTCTTCTCTTCTCTTCTCTTCTCTTCTCTTCTCTTCTCTTCTCTTCTCTTCTCAGATGCAAACATGATTTCATTAAAAATGTGTTCCCCTGAGTATGAAGTAGCTGCATAAAATTAAAAAATTAATTCCATATCAGAAATGTTAATGGTTCCAAGCCCTACTCAAAGCAATCTGTTATGTTTAACAGGCATATTTTTTTTCTGATTTAACCTGAAAATATTTATGATGTTGATTTCTACTATGTTTCAAATTGACTAATGACATTTCCAGACAAAGCAACCAACAAAGAAGTTGTGTACAGGACAAGTATGTTTCCTTTGACTCAAAATATTCAGGGCATCCTTTCCTGTTCAGTTCAAGGTTTAGCATGGCCCCTTTCCCTTCCCTTCCCTTCCCTTCCCTTCCCTTCCCTTCCCTTCCCTTCCCTTCCCTTCCCTTCCCTTCCCTTCCCTTCCCTGCCCTGCCCTGCCCTGCCCTGCCCTGCCCTGCCCTGCCCTGCCTGCCCTGCCCTGCCCTGCCCTGATACTGGGCAGTTTTAAGTTTAAAAGTCTTGTTGAAATCTCCATAAATTCTATGCAGGTGTTACCCTTGTGTTTCCTCTATGTGTTAACCCATCTTGATTTGTAATATTTTTGAAAAGACACTTGGAATCCAAAAGGAATTTGATTTTCTATTCAATGTCTTCAGGAAAAATTTCAGTGACACAAACATTTTAAAAAGACTTAGAAGAAGGATAATGAAGAAAAACTACATCTTAGGTACCAAAAATGCCTCAAACAACATTACATTTACAGATCTTAAAGTAGTAAATTCTTTAATACTTTTTTTCTTCTGTGTTCTTATCAAGCTTGTGCACCCCAGATTTACACTATGATGATCTTATCTTAGTCTGTAGGACCATTTAGGTTTTATTCACAACTTTCAGGGTCAGGAGAGAGAATTAGGAATATCTCATCCAATCTGTTGCCTAAGCTATATCGTAGACTTTTGAAATATTTTGTTTGAGCCACAGCACATCTTCTGGTAATGTTCAGTCTTGGCTTTGTAAAGTGCAGCTCAGTAAAATCTATGACAATCCTTGGCAGGTAATTCTCATAACACTCAGTGTTAGCTATATGACTCTTTCCTCTGCCAGCCTGATCTAATTTTCTGCCTGTGCTTCTGGGCTACATCGGGTCTGTCCAAGCCCAGATAAAAGACAATTAAAGAAAAAATAAAATGAGTAAAATAAAATAAGCTTTATTTGAAGTTTTTTTTCATTGCTATAACATTGCTATTTACTCTTCGAAAGAAAAAATATACTACATACCTAGATACACTGAAATGAAAGGCTCAAACCTGTAAACTGCAACCCATCTCTACTGAAAGTGTAAGTATGATGATAGCAGTCTGAACTGTACAGAGGGTGGTTAAAAAAAGTTTTGAAATGTTCTTGAGCAGCGAATTGCTCAGGAAATTTCCAGTTCTAATCAGTAAATACAAAATGGGTCACCCTCTGTTAACACCCCAGCTTCCACTGCATGCTCACTTTCCAAACTCATCAGGGCTGGTGTGAGTATGAAGTGTTTGAGAAATCAAGGAGAGTACTGAAGTCTAAGTTATGATTTTAGAAAAGACTTGAAAGCTAATGCAGTGAGAACAACATACTAGAAGAGGAATCTGATTTGTCTAAGACATTGTACTAAGAGCTAACTTCTCTTTTTTTATACTGATACTTAAATCTGGACAGCTAGATAACCTGCCTGTACCTTCTTCCTGTTAACTGTGTATTGACACCCTGTCTGCTTGCAGTTTGTCTTACGAGATGTGGTGTGGAAAGAAAGATATGAAGGAAATTCCCATCAGACCTAAGGAACATTTTAGTGAAAATAATGTTTGGGGCTTTTATTCCAGCAAGATACCAAGATATTTTTATCGGCTCTGGTTTCCACAAGCTGTTTGCCCTCTGTTCTACTAATATTATGTATTAATATAGCTGTCTGCTTGAATTATTAGAAAGGAGAAATTATATTTCAAACATCTTTTTTTCTCACAGTACCTCAAAACAGAAAAAAGAATTAATAATAACAAAAAGAAAGCACCCTAGAAAGAAAAGCAAGGTGATGACTCAGAAGAAGGGTGACAGATTGAAGTGCTGTATCTGTCCATGCACTTGCTCGTGCAGCTGGACACAAGGATGCCATGGTTATGCTGAAGTGCCCTCAGGTAGAGATCACATCACTCGTGCTTTTGCCAGAGCCTCGCCAGCAAGTTGATAGATGCTACCATGACCTGATGAACCTAGTGCAAACAGCTGAGCACTTTTCCTTTTCCATTTCTGAAATTAGTTACAGCTGACAACAGATCAAATAGCAGCTCATTGTGCTTGAACTCAAGCTGCAGTGTAATTAGGAGTTCATAGCTACACTCTCAGTTGATGATGAATGAAGCAAGGAGAGAGACGTCAGCCTGGTAGCCAGAACTTTTAAAAGCTTCACTTTACAATGAGGAGGCTTGCTTTGACTTCTTGTTTGATCTACTGGGTATGTCAGAGTGTCTGGGGCCTGATGGAGAATCCACAAAAGATGGCAAGAGTCTAGAAAATAAAATCTACCACCTGCTATCCTTGAGTGTGGGGAAGTAGAGGAGGAAATTGAGGAGGTGCCTTGCAGCTTCCTGATAATTGCTTCTTGTGAAATGCTCAGCCTCCCCTCCATTCCAAGGGAACACTCAATCTTTTTAAATGTTCTTTTATTTATGATGGAATTCTTTGTGAGAGTGCAATCACAGAAGATGGTTTAGATAATTTGTAAATAATTGATATGCATATGATATTACAACTATGGAAAAACAGCGACAGCACTGAATGATTAGAGGCTGAGATGCAGTACCATAAATATATGAATAGAGAGACATACTTTAAGTGTATGTTACACACACCTCTCCATCAGGGAATCCTTCTGTGGCCTGTTAATTAAGTTGGGGAAGATAACAGGATTCCTCCCTTCCCAGAAAATAAATTTTTACATAGTAAACCAGAGAGTGAAATCTGTGCTGATTACACCAAATTACTTTATCTGTGAATGTACAACCTCAAAATTTTCAGTCTGTAGTACCAGTTTTTATTTGCATACATTTAATCATGAATTTTACAAACAATGTGACAGTTTTATTACAAAGTTACAATAAAAAAAAATTAGGCATTCAAATAAATGAAAGATTAGGATGGTTTAAGTATCATCTTCTTAAAACAGGCCTTGCGCCAGTGTCACAGGATGAATCCTGCCTGACAAACCTGGTGGCCTTCTATGACAAGGTCACAACATTAATAGATGAGGGGGCGAGCAACTGATGTCATTTACCTGGACCTGAGCAAAGCCTTTGACACTGTCCTGCACCACATCCTGGTCTCCAAGCTGGTGACACACGGGTTTGATGGGTGGACCACTAGATGGATAAAGAACTGGCTTGATGGCCGTACCCAGAGAGTGGCTGTCAACGGGTCCATGTCCCAGTGGAGGCCAGTGACAAGCAGAGTCCCTCAGGGATCAGTCCTGGGACCAGGCTTGTTCAACCTCTTTGTGGGTGACATGGACAGTGGCATTGAGTGCACCCTCAGCAAGTTTGCTGATGACACCAAGCTGTGTGGTGCAGCAGACACGCTGGAGAGAAGGGATGGCATCCAGAGGAACCTTGACAGGCTGGAGAGGTGGGCACAAGCCAACCTCATGAGCGTCAACAAGACCAAGTACAGGGTCCTGCATCTGGGTCAAGGCAATCCCAGGCACAAATCCAGCTGGGCAGTGACTGGCTGGGGAGCAGCCCTGAGGAGAGAGACTTGGGGGTGCTGGTGGACGAGAAGCTCAACATGAGCTCTCAAAGTGCACTTGCAGCCCCGAAAGCCAATCAGATCCTGGGCTGCATCAGGAGAAGTGTGGCCAGCAGGTCAAGGGAGGGAATTCTCCCCCTCTACTCAGCCCTGGTGAGACCCCACCTGGAGTACTGCCTCCAGTTCTGGAGCCCCTATTACAAGAGGGATATGGAGGTGCTAGAAGGTGTCCAGAGAAGAGCCCCGAGGATGATCAGAGGGCTGGAGCACCTCTCCTATGAGGACAGACTGAAGGAGTTGGGGCTGTTCAGTCTGGAGAAGAGAAGGCTGTGAGGTGACCTCATTGTGGCCTTCCAGTATCTGAAGGGGGCCTCCAAGAAGGCTGGGGAGGGACTTTTCAGGCTATCAGGGAGTGATAGGACTAGGGGGAATGGAATGAAGCTGTAAGTGGGGAGATTCAGGCTGGATGTGAGGAGGAAGTTCTTCACCATGAGAGTGTTGAAGCCCTGGAATGGGTTGTCCAGGGAGGTGGTTGAGGCCCTGGCCCTGGAGGTGTTTAAGAGCAGGCTGGACGAGGCTCTGGCCAGCCTGATCTAGTGTAGGATGGCCCTGCCCATGGCAGGGGGGTTGGAACTAGATGATCCTTGTGGTTCCTTCCAACCCTGACTGATACTATGATACTACTACTACTACTACTATGAATATATTGCAGTCCATCTTTAAATTGAGAGTTTATATATTTATTTAAATATAATAGCATGCAAATATTTTGCATTTAGTGAAGATGTGAGCTGCAGTAACTTTCAGTAGGTTCAATTTTGAGGTAGAATTGCAATTCAAACAAAGCCAAAACTAACAAAAATCTTAGTAGATATATGCAGAGATCATTAAGAGTTGTGTTCAAGTTTTGATCCAAACATTTGATTTGATCCAAATCAAATATTTTTTTTCAACTTCCCTCTGTAGAATAGAGCCTTATGCTACACAAGACTTCATAATTCGGAGTAGGTAGTAATCTCTTTACGTCTCTTCTGTGGTGTATCCACTCTTTCCTAGGCGATTATCAAACACCCTAAACCTGAAACAATTATGATGTTTCTTCTGTCAGGAGTTGTAAGAAGATTAAGCAAGAAGACATGGCGTTTCTTTGGTTATATCCAATGCTGCTTTTCAAATGAACAACAAAATCTTTAAAGTAACATAAAGTTTTATAATGGTGTAAGATTAATTTAGCCTTCTGTGAAAATGTCTTGAACAGTGCAGAACAGAGCTGCAAGATCACGGTGCTCTATGCACTGTTCTATCACTTTTTCCTGTTCTATGAAATTAGAGGGCTGTGGTACTGATATTATAAGGAAGATGGAGCAGGAGATCATAGTTTCATAGTTTCATAGTTTCAGTTAGGGTTGGAAGGGACCACAAGGATCATCTAGTTCCAACCCCCCTGCCATGGGCAGGGACACTCTACCCTAGATCAGGCTGGACAGAGCCTCGTCCAGACTGGTCTTAAACACCGCAAGGGACGGGGCCTCAACCACCTCCCTGGACAACCCATTCCAGGCCTTCACCACCCTCACGGTGAAGAACTTCCTCCTCACATCTAGCCTGAATCTCCCCACCTCCAGCTTCATCCCATTCCCCCTAGTCCTATCACTCCCTGATAGTCTGAAAAGTCCCTCCCCAGCCTTCTTGTAGGCCCCCTTCAGATACTGGAAGGCCACAATGAGGTCACCTCGGAGCCTTCTCTTCTCCAGGCTGAACAGCCCCAACTCCTTCAGTCTGTCCTCATAGGAGAGGTGCTCCAGCCCTCTGATCATCCTCGTGGCCCTTCTCTGGACACCTTCCAGCACCTCCAGATCCCTCTTGTAATAGGGGCTCCAGAACTGGAGGCAGTACTCCAGGTGGGGTCTCACCAGAGCTGAGTAGAGGGGGAGAATCACCTCCCTTGACCTGCTGGCCACACTTCTCCTGATGCAGCCCAGGATCTGATTGGCTTTCCGGGCTGCAAGTGCACATTGAGAGCTCATGTTGAGCTTCTCGTCCACCAGCACCCCCAAGTCTCTCTCCTCTGGGCTGCTCCCCAGCCAGTCACTGCCCAGCCTGTATTTGTGCCTGGGATTGCCTCGACCCAGATGCAGGACCCTGCACTTGGTCTTGTTGAAGCTCATAACGTTGGCTTGTGCCCACCTCTCCAGCCTGTCAAGGTCCCTCTGGATGGCATCCCTTCCCTCCAGCGTGTCTGCTGCACCACACAGCTTGGTGTCATCAGCAAACTTGCTGAGGGTGCACTCAATGCCACTGTCCATGGCACCCACAAAGATGTTGAACAAGACTGGTCCCAGGACTGATCCCTGAGGGACTCCGCTTGTCACTGGCCTCCACTGGGACATGGACCCATTGACAGCCACTCTTTGGGTGCGGCCATCAAGCCAGTTCCTTATCCATCTGGTGGTCCATCCATCAAACCCGTGTGTCACCAGCTTGGAGACCAGGATGTGGTGTGGGACAGTGTCAAAGGCTTTGCTCAGGTCCAGGTAAACGACATCAGTTGCTCGCCCCTCATCTATTAATGCTGTCACCTGTTCATAGAAGGCCACCAGGTTTGTCAGGCAGGATTTGCCCTTGGCAAAGCCATGCTGACTGCTCCCAATCACCTCTTCACTACTCTTCTGAGTCAGTAGTGCCTCCAGGAGGATCTGCTCCATGATCTTTCCGGGCACAGAGGTGAGACTGACGGCCTGTAGTTCCCTGGTTCCTCCTTCTTACCCTTTTTGAAAATGGGAGCAATATTTGCCCTTTTCCAATCTGTGGGGACTTCCCCAGTCTGCCATGACTTTTGGAATAGAATAGAGAGGGGCTTAGCAACCTCATCTGCCAGTTCTCTCAGCACCCGTGGGTGTATCCCGTCGGGTCCCATGGACTTGAACACTTTCAGGTTCTTCAGGTGATCACGAACCTGAGCTTCACTTATGAAGGGCAGTTCTTCCTCCCCATCCCTGGCATCATCTGCCATGACTCCAGGAGTGTGGCTGGAGGCCCTTGCAGTGAAGACTGAGGTAAGAAGTTATTGAGTACCTCAGCTTTTTCCACATCACTTGTGACCAATTCACCAGTTTCCTTTCTGAGGGGGCCCACACCTTCCCTACTCATCTTCTTGCCATTAATATACCTGTAGAAATTCTTAGTGCTCCCTTTGACCTCCCTGGCTAGATTCAATTCCAACTCTGCTTTGGCTTTCCTAACCAGGCCTCTTGCTGCTCGGGCAGCTTCCTTATATACCCCCTGTTCTAGCTGTCCTTCCCTCCACTGCCTGTAGAGTTTCTTTTTAAGTAATAGTGTGTCCAGGAGCTCCTTGTTCATCCAGGCAGGCCTCCTAGCGTTCTTCCCTGTTTTTCTCTTTGTTGGTATACATAGCTCCTCTTGTTAATTAGATTAGAATTTCAGGTTTCAGCTCTAATAGGACATATTTCCTTCTGCTGACAAGGGAGGGAAGAAATCATCTTACTTTCTGAACATCTTTCTATTTTTGGTGTACTTTACAGGTCAAAACACTGAAGACATGAAATAACTATTAGTTCCAGCTATAGGAATAAAGCAAGTAGTAGGCTGCAGTCTTCATTAGTCACATCTAATGCAATAGTTAAGAGGGTAAGCAAAAGTCTGTGTCCTGTTTATCAACTCAAGATTACAACTTTCAAAGACAAGATATCAGGAAAATAGCTACTGTCAACGAACACACATTTGCTACCTTTTGAAAGGGCAAAAGAACAAGTCACAGTAATTTTCCAACAACACTCAAGAGAATCATTTTCCTGCCATAAGGGATTCAAACACTGAACAATCATTAGGCCTAACATGACTGAGGGTTTTGGCTAGTGTTCTGAGCTTAATGAGATCTGCTTTCTGCTTTCTTTTGTGCTTTAACCTGAGGGTAGGATTCTCAGAAACCCTTGGAAGTTGCACACTGAGCCCTGAGAGGAGTTTGTTGTATTTTTTTTTTTACAAAAAAGCTCCACCATTTTTAAGGACTTAAAAATATTGCAAGCTAGAGCTACAGGTGATAATGTTTCATAATTTTATTGAAACAAGAGTAGCAGGAAAGTTTTAAGAGTGTATAAGAGTGTATCTTTTTTGTTAGTAGGACACAGCCAGATAGCTATGAGCTTTCAGAAGATATTTGTGCATCGTCTCTGGCACAGCTCTCACAGCTGTCTCACAGCTCTCTGCTGACTTATTCCATGCAAAATCTAGGTAGAATAGAATGGAATGGAATGGAATGGAATGGAATAGAATTAGAATAGAATAGAATAGAATAGAATAGAATAGAATAGAAAAGAATAGAATAGACCAGGTTGGAAAAGACCTTCGAGATCATCAAGTCCAACCCATCACCCAACACCATCCTATCAAATAAAACTATGGCACCAAGTGCCTCACCAAGTCTTAATTTAAACACTTCCAGGAACAGTGACTCCACCACCTCCCTGGGCTGCACATTCCAAAGGCCAATCACTTTCTGTGAAGAACTTCTTCCTGAAATCCAGCCTAAACCTCCCCTGGTGCAGCTTGAGACTGTGTCCTCTTGTTCTGGTACTGGCTGCCTGGGAGAAGAGACCAAGCCCCACCTGTTCTTACACAAGAATGTACCATATTTGGACTTTTCATTCATCTTGTCACATGTAGTGCCATGTCTGCCATCATGTTCCAGGCAGAAGGGTTTATTTACTAGTACTTTTTTTGGCATAAAGTAAGAAAGCTAAAATGACACACATATCTTTAAAAGTCCACCACAGCAAATACTTCTGCATGTGCATGATTTGTCTGTTGTATGATTTATATTTTTTTCCAAACTCCTGTCGCTTGAAGTACTCAGAAATCATACTCAGTTAATATGCTGAAGTCTGAGGCAAATTTTTCCCCCCAGTAGACATCTAGATTATCTAATATATCTATGAATTCCTCAGATATGAACCTAGAATAGATGGTGTTCTATGATCATTAAAACTCCTAAAACTTTAAAGACTTTTTGTTTTTCTTAATTTCACAATTATAACATTTAAAACTGCCTGTGTAAACAGAAGGTTGATGAAATACTGAATCAAAGGAAGGTATTTCAGTTTCTGCTCAGATTCTTAAGATACAGGGTTTCGCCTAAGGATTTCTCTTCATTTCATGGGCAGCAAAAAGGAACAACTACTCTCATTCGTAGTGGAAAAAGAAATTATTTTATTTTTTAAAGTCTCTGAGTTAATTCTGTATCATCCCAGACAATTAACTATCCCTAAAGATCTTCATGAAGGTCCTGTAAATGTTCCATCAATTATAATCTGGGCACAGAAGAAAAATCAGGGAGTTGCTGAACCGTATCTTTAATAAATGATGTCCCTGCAAAGTTACTCAAGTGTCAACTAAGCTTCTTATCTCGTTATCCTCATAATCAGCTAGCTGTTGAAGATCATATATAACACAGGTTTGCCATTTGCAAAGCTTCACCTGAAAGACTGATACCCTCAGTGGCATAAATTCTGATCACAATTCTCAAGCAATGAGACTTGCAAGAAATATGTGCTGACATCACATTTCTACTTTTTAGTATGGAACTGACATTTATGCCATTTATTGCCAAGTGAAAGATGAATCAAAAATAAAGGACTAATGAAAGATGTCATTAAACTTCCAGGAAAGTTTAAGCCCTGAAATTAAATGGAACTGTACAGGAGATGTATAGGGCATGCTGTACCAATCCACCCTGAAACCAGAGGGATGAGATGGCAGCAATTCTCTAGAGAAGGACCCCTGAATCCCAAGAACATAAACACAGGAAGAGATAAAAAACATGATGGGCCCTGAATGTCCTGCATGAATCTATGATGTAGGAACACGAAATAGAATTTTCTGGTCTACTTGACACCAGACAATTTCCACAGATTAACAAAATTACTGTTTCAGGGTATTTTTCCATTAATGGAGGAAAGAAATCCAATCGAGTGAGGAGGAGAAATTAAAAGAAAATATGGAAGTTTAATTGCTATAACAAAATTTAAATAATAGAAAGTTAAAACAATGTCTATGTTTAGACTTGGGAATTTAGCCTCACAGGTGGTTGATTCACAAATTTTTAGTGGCATACCAGTGAAAAAAAGAAATGTAAGTGGAACATAATTAATACTTCCTTTCTCTTCTCCCAGCACCCTCTCTTCCACACTCTCTGGATTGACACCTGAGACCTAAATCACAGAGAAACAGTCTCCCCTAGACTGAAGTATGTCATATTTATTGTATCCTTGGAACACTTTCCATAATGCTTCATCTGAGCAGAGAGAATTTCTGTATTACAGGATATATGTTGACAGACTTTCTCTCCCCCATCTGCTCTCAGAAACACAGTCTCCCAAACATTATGGAGAAAAAAGATGACATGGAGGTACTTGCTTCAGCTAGCTATGGCCTTCATAATTTTTTATTATCCCAATCAATCAAATATCTGACAATCTCTCACTCGTTCTCCTTTGTGAGAGCGGTTGTTCCTCTAGAATGTAACAAGAATTTTCACAATTTCACACTAACTTAAGTTAATACAAACATGACTACATGGAACAGAATTTCCATTGTAAGGGAAAAGTAATACACTTTCTTTTGTGTCTAAAAATCTTGTTTAAAAAGTGCTTTCTTCTGTGTGTCAAGTAGCCACACTTTCAAAGACAGTCACATGCTTAGTATTTTCTTCACTGTAAACTTTTGACTTCTATTAACTGAAGGAAAGCTCTGAAAGCTTCACACACTCTGCTACAATTATGAAGTGCTCTTCTGGCCTAATATTTCTGACATATATGACAGTTTTTGTTGAAAGCTTATTTTTAGGCTTGTAATCATTCGACAACAATTGGGAAATTCTTTTTAAGTGGTAGAAAGGTCTTTTTAGAAAAAAAAAAAAAAGAATAAAAAAAGGAAAAAATGGGAAGAGTATTTTAACCAAATGTGAGAAGGGTCTATATTGTAAGCATATATATGTATGTGTGTGTGTGTGTGTGTGTGTTTATCCATATAAATATATGCATATATGTAAATATATACAAATTGTACATACTATATGTCTGTATTGCAACAGAAAAGAAGCTCAGAGGACTGAGGTAAGAAACAACCTTATCAGCATTGACATGGGGGATTGACTAAATTAGAAACTATGTAGAAAAGTTAAGTATATTCAGATGTAAAGGGTCAGAGGTTTTTCATATGAGCATGGTACAAGAGCAAGATAACTATGACTTGTGAAATATGCTACTAGAGAATAGTCCATATGGTTGTTGAGAGGAAAAAGGACAAGTGTTTGTAAATATATGATTTACTTAATCTTACTCCCAGAAAGACCCCAACAATGTTTCTTTTCAATCCTTTTCCATACTGTTTAGGAATATAAAACAACCAGAAATAGACAGTACAGATTTGCCAGATCATTCATAATGGCACTGATGGCAAAAAGTTATGATTCAATGAGATTAAAAATGTCTTTAACACTGTTATAGCATTCTCATTTGGATACTGAGGAAATATGAGTGGAAAGAATGAAGAAACTTAAGTGGAATGAAAACTTACTGGGGCTCCAGCAGTTGATCGCCCTAACAAGGAAATTTAAGCAGAGATTTTTGCTGCATGGCTTAAATATTTTAATCAGCACAGAGCATGAAGAAGGAAGCACCCTCATCAAATCTGCACTCTCATCAAATCTGCATCTGATAATAATAGACCTATCTACTTCAAAACCCAAATTTATTTACCTTTTTAAAAGAGGTTATTGTTTATCCATGTGAGAATCTTCCTTTTTTATCCTGTGATGGACTGGTTTATTCAAGATGTTTTGATAAAGAGCATAGCTGGAAAAAAAAAAAGACAAAATTCCTTTTGAAAAATCTAAGTAGATTTAGTAGAGCTGGGTATTCTTTATGTTCAGATATTCATTGATTACCTCAAAGAACTCCATTAGGCTTGTGAGACACATCAATGTACAAAACAGCACTGGTTTGGAGATTTTTTTTTCGGAATATTATCCTTGTAACCACTAGTTAAAAAAGAGTTTGCACACTCTAGTAGGTGATTCAACAGTTTTGTCCTATATTTTTGTCCTATATAATTTTTTAATATTAATTTTGTTTACTGTTTGTGTAACTTACCTAGACATTTCAGAGTCTCAAAGAAAACATACTTGCATTCATTTAATGCAGCGAATAGAATAGAATAGAATAGAATAGAATAGAATAGAATAGAATAGAATAGAATAGAATAGAATAGAATTAATCAGGTTGGAGGAGACCTTTGAGATGATTGAGTCCAACCTATCATCCAACACTATCTAACCAACTAATCCATGACACCAAGCACCCCATCCAGTCTCTTCCAGAAGTGGTGCCATGGATTGGTTGATTAATGTTGGATGATAGGTTGGACTCAATGAGCTCAAAGGTCTCTTCCAACCTGGTAAATTCTATTCTTTCTATTCTATTCTATTCTATTCTATTCTATCCTATCCTATCCTATCCTATCCTATCCTATGCTATGCTATGCTATGCTATGCTATCCTATACTATGCTATCACACTGTGAGGGAAAACTTCATCATGAGCTCCTCTCCAAGATTCTCTGGAGTTCCAATGTAAATGCTAGGTCTTCACTGTGTTTTGGAACTTGCTGGATTTGTTTTTTCTTTTTCTTCTTCTTTTTTATCTTTATTTTTATTTGTTTTTTCTCACTATCTTTTCTAAATAGATCATTGTTATGAAAACAATTCAATATTAGATGAACAAATTCAAGCAACTTCTGTTTCAAAGCTCTCACAGGTTTTCATTTGTTGACAGAAGTTTTAGTTTTGTACCAACAGGATAAACTAGATGTAGAATTGATTTACATGTAATGAATGTTAATCTCAGTTAAATCATCCAGCTTTGGTGGAGCTAATTGAGATTTACTGCCTGAATTCATGTTGTCGGTGTAGACAGTGAAATAATTCATGTCAATTTAGGTATAATAAATCCATTGCAAATAAGTCTTATTTGATGTAATTTAAATTGTAATTTGAATTACTCTCTGTCCAGAATAGGAGGTTTCACTTTAGGTTTAAAACAAGACTCTATAGGAAAGAAATACTAAATTCAGATTAAGGACAAAGATAACAAAAAAAAAAAATTTCACAGAGAAAATATAGGAGTTTGGTAACTTATTTAATTTGGCATGGAAGAGAGTTTAATGGAGAGTCATCATCATATTATGTGCAAGACAAAATAAATATTAGTCTTGCAGAAATACAAAATAATGTCTTGAATCTGATGTCATCAAAATGGAATTGACCCCAGACTACACAAAATAAACCTGGAAAATGCATATTAAAAACAATAATTAATTATAAAAATAAATACATACAAAAATCTATGTATAAAACTAGATATGAATATTCTAACAAAAGCAAGACTTTAGGCATGCAGACTTGGATTGCTTCAGGGATCTGCTAGCCAAAGTGTCATGGGACAAAGCCCTGGAGGGAAAAGGGACCCAGGACAGTTGGTCAGTAGTCAAGGACCACCTCCTCTGTGTCCAGGAGCTATGTATACCAACAAAGAGAAATGCAGGACAGAATGCCAGGTGGCCTGCCTGGATGAAAAAGGAGCTACTGGACACACTATTACTTAAAAGAAACTCTACAAGAAGTGGAGGGAAGGACAGCTAGAACAGGGGGTATATGAGGAAGCTGCCCGAGCAGCAAGAGGCCTGGTTAGGAAAGCCAAAGCAGAGTTGGAATTGAATCTAGCCAGGGAGGTCAAAGGGAGCACTAAGAATTTCTACAGGTATATTAATGGCAAGAAGAAGAGTAGGGAAGGTGTGGGCCCCCTCAGAAAGGAAACTGGTGAAATGGTCACAAGTGATGTGGAAAAGGCTGAGGTACTCAATAACTTCTTTACCTCAGTCTTCACTGCAAGGGCCTCCAGCCACACTCCTGGTGTCATGGAAGATGAGGCCAGGGACGGGGAGGAAGAACTGCCCTTCATAAGTGAAGCTCAGGTTCGTGATCCCCTGAAGAACCTGAAAGTGTTCAAGTCCATGGGACCCGACGAGATACACCCACGGGTGCTGAGAGAACTGGCAGATGAGGTTGCTAAGCCCCTCTCTATTATATTCTATTCCAAAAGTCATGGCAGACTGGGGCAGTCCCCACAGACTGGAAAAGGGCAAACATTGCTCCCATTTTAAAAAAGGGTAAGAAGGAGGAACCAGGCAACTCCAGGCCAGTCAGTCTCACCTCTGTGCCCGGAAAGATCATGGAGCAGATCCCCCTGGAGGGACTACTGACTCAGAAGAATAGTGAAGGTGATTTGGAGCAGTCAGCATGGCTTTGCCAAGGGCAAATCCTGCCTGACAAACCTGGTGGCCTTCTATGAACAAATGACAACATTGACAGATGAAGGGCGAGCAACTGATGTCGTTTACCTGGACCTGAGCAAAGCCTTAGACACTGTCCTGCACCACATCCTGGTCTCCAAACTGGTGACACATGGGTTTGATGGATGGATCACTAGATGGATAAAAAGCTGGCTTGATGGCCGCACCCAAAGTGTGGCTGTCAATGGATCCATGTCCCAGTGGAGGCCAGGGACAAGCGGAGTCCCTCAGGGATCAGTCCTGGGACCTGTCTTGTTCAACATCTTTGTGGGTGCCATGGACAGTGGCATTGAGTGCACCCTCAGCAAGTTTGCTGATGACACCAAGCTGTGTGGTGCAGCAGACATGCTGGAAAGAAGGGATGCCATCCAGAGGGACCTTGACAGGCTGGAGAGGTGGGCACAAGCCAACGTTATGAGGTTCAACAAGACCAAGTACAGGGTCCTGCATCTGGGTCGAGGCAATCCCAGGCACAAATCCAGGCTGGGCAGTGACTGGCTGGGGAGCAGCCCTGAGGAGAGAGACTTGGGGGTGCTGGTGGATGAGAAGCTCAACATGAGCTCTCAAAGTGCACTTGCAGCCCGGAAAGCCAATCAGATGCTGCGCTGCATCAGGAGAAGTGTGGCCAGCAAGTCAAGGGAGGGGATTCTCCCCCTCTACTCAGCTCTGGTGAGACCCCACCTGGAGTACTGCCTCCAGTTCTGGAGCCCCTATTATAAGAGGCATCTGGAGGTGCTGGAGCATGTCCAGAGAAGGGCCATGAGGATGATTGAGGGCTGGAGCACCTCTCCTATGAGGACAGACTGAAGGAGTTGGGGCTGTTCAGTCTGGAGAAGAGAAGGCTGCGAGGTGACCTCATTGTGGCTTTCCAGTATCTAAAGGGGGCCTCCAAGAAGGCTGGGGAGGGACTTTTCAGGCTCTCAGGTAGTGATAGGACTAGGTGGAATGGAATGAAGCTGGAGGTGGGGAGATTCAGGCTGGAGGTGAGGAGGAAGTTCCTCACTGTGAGAGTGGTGAAGCCCTGGAATGGGTTATCCAGGGAGGTAGTTGAGGCCCTGTCCCAGGAGGTGTTTAAGACCAGGCTGGCTGAGGCTCTGGCCAGCCTGATCTAGTGCAGGGTGTCCCTGCCCATGGCATGGGGGTTGGAACCAGATGATTCTTGTGGTCCCTTCCAACCCTGACTGATACTATGAATAGTTACAAGAAAATTGTGTTTGGAGAGTAAAGAAAGGAAGGATGTTGTCTTGCTGGAACATGTCTAGAGAAGGGCAACGAAGTTGGTGAGGGGTTTGGAACACAAGCCCTATGAGGGGAGACTGAGGGAGCTTGGGTTGCTTAGCCTGGAGAAGAGGAGACTTGGGGGTGACCTTGCTCTCTACAACTACCTGAAGGGAGGTTGTAGCCAGGCAGAGGTTAGTCTCTTCTCCCAGGCAGCCAGTACCAAAACAAGAGGACACAGTCTCAGGCTGCACCAGGGCAGGTTTAGGCTGGATGTTAGGAAGAAGTTCTATGCAGAGAGAGTGATTGCCCATTGGAATCAGTTACCCGTGGAGGTGGTTGAGTCACCTTCATTGGAGGTGTTCAGGAGGAGACTTGATGGGGTGCTTGGCTGCATGGTTTAGTTGTTTAGGTGGGTTGGATTGGTTGATAGGTTGGACGTGATGATCTTGAAGGTCTCTTTCAACCTGGTTTATTGTATTATTGTATTATTGTATTAAAAAGGGGGAAAAAAGAGAGAAAAGCATTGCCTCCAAGCTCACAAACCTGTAATGTCTTACATGGATCTATGGGGTAAATCTCTTTTTTTTTTTTTCCCACTCAAAAGTGAATGAATAAAAAGTAAAATTATTAAAAGATGCTGGAATTTACCAAAGAAACCTATTCTAGAGCCCTAATATCTAGAATAAAGAGCTTAAAAAAAATAATACAGTGAAGGTTCCCCACTCAAACTACATTTGGCTTGCCAGGTAGGACGAAAAGTGTATAAAATCCTGTCAAACAGAAGGGTATTTAAAAGTTTTAACATTTTTTTCTCTGTAAAAAAAAAAGTAGATTAATAGAGGTGTATTTTAAGTGAGCTCATGGAAAAGTCAGTGAACATTAATTTGCTTGATGTTTTTATGGTGTCCAACAATTTAAACCCCAAACCTCATGGTTCATATACATCTTGGGTTCAGATCCAATGTTGGCAAGAAACCAGCTTGACCGAGGAAAAATACATATTCAGTGCAGGCTTCAATCTATTTCTGACCTTTAAAATAAAATCGTTATATGAGATTGATGAAGCTGAGAAAGATTATCTTCTGTAACCATCATCATGTCATACAACATCTGATTATTTTCCTGCTTTATGAATTTTATACATCCTCTGACACCACCAATTTATCAGTTATTGCCCTTCAAGTGAATTATCTGAATTTAAAATGACAGAACATTAAAGGTAAGGCAGCATATGCATATAGCTGTATTCTCACACAAGCACTACTTAATAATGTAATATAATATGCTGATCAAAGATGTTAGAGGATTTTTTCTATTGTCCTAAGCTGCACATTTGTACTACACACAAACACTTTGTTTCATATGCTAAACAACATTTGATAGCCATATTTTTGTTGTGCAGTCAGCCATACAGTGCAACTGATAGGACAGTAACAAGTATTTGTACTAATAAAAAGGAAAATGAGAATATTCTGTCAGAGGGAAAGAAAATGTTTCTTTTCCTACTCCAGGAATGTTTATGTGGATTACAAAACAGTTTGCATGAAAAGCATTATTATCACCTAACCCAGATTGTTGAAGTCTGTGCCCCGCTAATTAAGACATATCTCACACATGAAGGACAGTATAGGAAAACAGTGGTAGCAGTGCAAGAGTGAATGCCAGGGAAGCAGAGCTCTGCATTCCCTAGCTGTTAATACTCTTCTATTTCCAAGGTGAAGCCTGTTATGACTGAGATCCATCTTAATCAAGATGTTTCCCTGTTTCACCTGTTGGAAAAACACTAGTATAGTAACTTTAATAGCCAAGTGGATAAATTGCTGCCATTCATTTCAGTAAGTGGATCATAGCAAGATATAGTTTGAACAGGTCCTGAGAAGATCAGGTTCTGAAAAGGACTTTTTCTAGTGAAGCAATATTCTGAAATTGTGGTTAAACCGCTCCTTTTACCTGGTAGAGAGGTAACCTCTGCTTAATATTGCTAATTTCTTGGTACCTTCTATAATCGCAGTGCATACTACAGATTTTTCAATTATTACCTTTAAACGTTGACTCTTGTTCTTGCAAGTAAAGGCTATTTTTTCCTTCTGTTTCCTATTACATACTCAATGATAAAATACTGACTTGAAGCTGGACATTTTTTGTAATATATATATTAGTTCTGGGCCCCTCAGTTTAAGAAGGACATCAAGACATTTGAGCATGTCCAGAGAAGGGCAACAAGGCTGGTGAGAGGCCTTGAGCACAAGCCCTACAAGGAGAGGCTGAGGGAGCTGGGGTTGTTTAGCCTGGAGAAGAGAAGGCTCAGGGGCGACCTCATTGCTCTCTACATCTACCTGAAGGGTGGTTGTAGCCTGGTGGGGGTTGGTCTCTTCTCCCAGGCAACCAGCACCAAAACAAGAGGACAAAGTCTCAAGCTGTGCCAGAGGAAGTATAGGCTCGAGGTGAGGAGAAAGTTCTTCAGAGAGAGAGTCATTTGCCATTGTAATGTGCTGCCCATGGAGGTGGTGGAGTCACCATCCCTGGATGTGTTTAAGAGGGGATTGGATGTGGCACTTGGTGCCATGGTCTAGTCATGAGGTCTTGGGTGATAGGTGGACTCGATGATCTTTGAGGTCTCTTCCAACCTTGGTGATACTATGATACTGTGATAGTATGATAAAAATTTGCTTTCTACAGTGTAAAGTAAAATTATACTCTGAGAAAATGAAATATTGTCATCTTTCCATTGGCATGTACTACCTAATACCATGGTGATGAGGCAAAACTCGCAGAGGTGGTATGTATAAATATCTGAGGGGTGGGTGCCAAGTGGAGGGGGCCAAGCTCGTTTCAATGGTGTGCAATAATAAGAAACTGTGGGTTCAGACTTGAACTTAGAAGGTTTCACCTCAACATGAGGAGAAACTTCTTTACAGTAAGGGTGACAGAGCACTGGAACGGGCTGCCCAGAGAGGTTGTGGAGTCTCCTTCTCTGAAGGCTTTCAAAACTCCCCTGGACGCATTCCTGTGCAGACTAACCTAAGTGATCCTGCTTTGGCAGGGGGGTTGAACTCAATGATCTCTGGAGGTCCCTTCCAACCTCTAACACTCTAGGATTCTATGGTTATACTACAATCCTATGAACAGAAAAGTCAGTTAGTTAAGAGATCACAGATAGATATTTAAAACAGGTTGTAACCTGAAGTGACTTTGATACACTACAAAATGTATTATAAACAATTCCAATAGAGCAAACTAGTCAAGATCATTTATTTTGTTGGAGTACTGATGTGTGCTGAACTGACTGTATAAAGAAGTAGAAAGAAACTCCTGTAATTTTAAATTATTATATTGGTACTTGTCAAGCCAAGCCTGGGGTTTTTTTCTGTTTGTGTTTTGTTGTGGACGTTGTTGTTGTTTTTGTTGTTGGAGGGTTTGCTCCTTTGTTTGTTTGCTTGTTTGTTTGTTTGTTGGTTTTTGTCTAGAATCACCAGTGGGACCAAGTAAATATGGTGGCAGAGATGAAATGCCTATTATAGAAGAGGACAGAATTCTTCCATGAAAGATGATATTAAATCCAAAACATCTTATGATATAGAGACAGACTTTCAGCAGAGATTGCTCTGTTTTAATGGGGAAATCTTGATATTCATACTTCCAAATACTCAGATTTTGTATAATTTTGCAAGGTTTGCAAGGCAGAATTCAGGTTGTGGAGGCAAAAATGTGGACCTCAAAGCCTTCTTGGCAGTGTTTTCAAGGTGAACACTATGTAGCCAAATGTAATTGCTAAAACTGACTATGTTTTGACAAAAAATAGTTGTTTTTCTGCCTTGCCTTTTTTTTTCCCAAAAAAGAGAAACTTTTTTTGTGTGTGTTTTTTGTTGTTGTTGTTATGGGTTTTGTTTGTTTTGTTTTTTTTTTTTTTTTTTCCAGGGGGTGAGTAACTGCAACACAAATTTTGTCTTAGTTAGTGCTCTACGTACACATATATAAACAAGTAGGGAATCAAGAAAGGGAGCCAGGAGATTCCCATGGTTAAGTAGGGAACTGCTGAGCAAACTCAGATGGAAGAAGAGAGTCTACAGATCATGGAAGGAGGGCTTGGCCACCTTGGAGGGGTATAGGATTGTTGTCACAGGATGTAGGGATGCAAATAGGAAGGCTAAAGCTTCCTTGGAATTCAACATTGCAAGGGAGGTCAAGGACAACAGAAAGGGCTTCTTCAAATACATTGCAGGAAAAACTAACACTTAGAGGCGCTGCCGGATGAGGTGAGTGCCTTAGTGACAGAGGGTACAAAGAAGGAGGAGTTACTAAATGCCTTCCTTGTCTCCATCTATACTGCTGGAGATTGTCCTCAGGAGTCCCAAACCCCTGAGGCCCTAGAGGAAGACGTGACAAAGGAGAAGTTTTCCTTGGTTGATGAGGACTGGGGTAGGGAACAGTAAAGTAATCTGGGCATCCATAGATCCATGGGTCCTAATGACATGCACCCATGGGTGCTAAAGGAGCTGGCGGAGGTCATTTCCAGATCTTTGGTAAATCATGGTGGACAGGAGAGGTGCCTGTGGACTGGAGGAAGGCAAATGTCACTGCAGCCTTCTAAAAGGGTAGGAAGGAGGAACCAGGCAGCCATAGATCAGCCAGCCTCACCTCCATCTCCGGAAAGGTGATGGAATAACTTATCCTTAGCACTGTCCTTAGGCACATCAAGGACAAGAAGGTCATTAGGACCAGTCAACATAATTTTACAAAGGTGAACTCATGCTTCACCAACCTGATAGCCTTTTATGAGGACATAACCAGGTGGATAGATGATGGTAGAGCAGTGGATATGGTTTATCTTGATTTCAGTAAGGCATTTTTGACACTGTCTCCAACAGCATCCTTGCAACTAAGCTGAGGCAATGTGCTCTGAATGATCAGGTAGTGAGGTGGATTATGACCGAGGTGGATTACGACCTGGTCGAAGGAGACAAGTCACAGAGTTGTGGTCAATGGGACAGACTATAGCTGGAGGCCTGTAACTAATGGAGTCCCTTAGGGTCAGTAGTGGAACCAGTACTGTTTAATATATTCATCTAATATATTTATCAATGACCTGGATGAGGCCACCAAGTGCACTGTCAGCAAGTTTGCTGATTACACCAATCTGGGTGGAGTGGCTGACACACTGCCATTCAGTGAGGCTTGGAAAGGCTGGAGAGAGAGCAGGGAGAAATTTAATGAAATTCAACAAGGGTGAGTGTAGAGTCTTGAACTGGGGAAAGAACAGCCTTATGTATCAGTATAGGTTGGGGACTGACCTGCTGGAGAGCAGTGAAGAGGAAAAGGACCTGGGGGGTCTTAGTGGATGGAAGGTTTGCCATGAGCCAGCAATGTGCTCTTGTAGCCATCCTGGGCTAATACATCCTGGGTTGTATTAGAAGGGGTGTGGTCAGTAGGTCAAGGGAGGTTCTCCTCCTCCTCTACTGCCCTGGTGAGGATACATCTGGAATATTGTGTCCAGTTCTGAACCCCTCGGTTCAAGAAGGACAGAGAACTGCTTGAAAGAGTACAGCGCATAGCCACAAAAATGATTAATGGAGCAGAGACTGAGGGAGCTGGGGCTCTTCAGTTTGGAGGGGAGGAGACTAAGAGGTGACCTCATTCATGTTTATAAATATGTAAAGGGCGAGTGCCAAGAGGGTGGAGCCAGGCTCTGCCTGGGGATGCCCAATGACAGGACAAGGGACAATGGGGGGAAGTTGGGGCAAAAGAAGTTCCATGGAAACATGAGGAAATTTTTTTTTTTCACTGGGAGGGTGAGGGAACCCTGGAATAGGCTGCGCAGGGCGGGTTGTGAAGTCTCCCTCTCTGAAGATATTCAAGACCTGCCTGGATGAGTACATCGGCTTTTTGTTCTAGGTGATCCTGCTCTGCCAGGGCATTGGACTAGATGATATTATGAGGTCCCTTCCAGCCCCTAATATTCTGTGATTCTGTGATATAAGTGCATATATACTGTACCTCTCCCCCCAGGGTACAGTTCTGTAAGATACAAAAATGTATTGGTTCCAAAGATATCACAGTTACTATTCTCAAATTTTCTATTTCTCTGCAGGCAATGTTTTTAACTTTTTGATTTACTCACTCTACTCGTGCATTACTCAGAGACAAATTCTCACATCCTGCTCAAATTGATGTGTTTCTTATACTTCAATACTAACATGTATCACTTTGAGAAATGCAAAAGCTTTTCAAATACAAATTGCCTATTTATTAGGCTCTCTCTACTTTTGTTAATCAAGGGTACTTTGAAAAAGCTTGACAGCAATTCCTTCTCAGAAGAATTACTTTGAGGGTTTTAATTTCTTCTGTATCCTGTATTTACTACACATTATATCTCAGATTGTTGATTCTAATGGAATAATAACATAATTGCTGTGTTGTAAAAAAAATATTCTTCTTCACTTTTTTAAAGCAGCCTAGAACACTATAAAATTCCAAGTCTGAGAGGTGATTTAATAAATGTCAATAAATATCTGAGGGCTGGGTGTCAAGAGGGAGGGGACAGCCTCTGCTCAGTCGCACCGTGACAGGACAAGGGGCAATGGATATATACTACAGCACAGGTGGTTCCACCTTAACATGAGGAGCAACTTTTTCACTGTTAGGGCCACAGAGCACTGGAACAGGCTTCCCAGAGGGATTGTAGAGTCTTCTTATCTGGAGACTTTCAAGACCCATCTGGATGCATTCCTGTGTGACTTTGTCTCGGTCCAGAGAGGAAAAGAGACTCAGTTCTTTAGAATATTTCCGTGTTGTGAAATGAGAGACACAAATGAGGCCAAAATATCAACAGCTAGACTATTTATTACATAAATAAAGTGGAGGGATCAGAAGGGGAGAGAGAGAAAATAAAGAGAGAGAGAGAGAAGAGAGAAAGAAGAGGAAAGGAATTAAATTACCACAACCCTCCCCTCCCCCCCCAAGACAGTTTGAGACTGTGGAGGAAAGGTGCTGCAGGAGGTGTTGGGTCTGTAGAGAAACAGTGCTGAGGTTTTGGCTGTAGAAGAGATGTGGTCCTCTGGGCAGCCTCTTCAGCGCCATGAGTTGCAGCAGGCGAAACTTAGGACACGGAGAGAGGGTTCAGTCTGCTTCTTCCGGGATCCATGGCCTCTTTTCTTCAGAGCAGCATTGTCTCGGGCTTTTCCTTCTCACGTGCTTTCCATCTCAGCAACATTGTCCTTCTCCGGTGTTTTTGGTTCTCCGTTTTTCTTCTGCTGAGCCAGTAGTCGCTCAAGTCTTTTATACAGTTTTTTAGTCCTTAGCTATGCATCCAAGTATTGTCCCTCAGGAATTCAGGGGCCAGGAAATCATCCTTAGGTAAATATCCAGGTATCATTCCCCAGGAAATCTTTCTGTGTATTCCTGTGTGTTTGGGCAGGGGTCGGGATGGGGGGTGTGTGGGGGGTGTGTGGCGCTTGGATGTGTTCAATCTCATGCCATTAGATTCCGCCCCTCTGTCCAGCCTGTCGAGGTCCCTCTGCAAAGCCTCTCTACCCTCCAGCACATCAACTCCTGTCCCCAGCTTGGTGTCATCTGCAAATTTACTGATGATGGACTCAATGCCCTCATCCAGATTATCAATAAAGATGTTGAAGAGCATGGGGCCCAGCACTGATCCTTGGGGCACACCACTAGTGACTGGCCGCCAGCTGGATGTGGCACCATTCACCATCACTCTCTGGGCTTGGCCCTCCAGCCAGTTCCTAACCCAACGCAGTGTGCTCCTGACAGACTATCTTCTCCATGGGCTGATAGCTTGGCCAGGAGTTTGCTCTGGGGGACAGTGTCAAAGGCCTTGCTGAGGTCCAGGTAGACCACATCCACAGCCTCCCCACATCCACCAGGTGGGTCACCTGATCATAGAAGGAGATCAGGTTGGTCAGGCAGGATCTGCCCTTCCTAAATCCATGCTGGCTGGGCCTGATCCCTTGGCCATCTGTAGGTGCTGTGTGACTCCCGAAGGTGGACTTGGTCCATTGTTGTGAGGCCAGCTGTGGTCCAGTGAGCAATGTTATCTTTACACCTTCCAAGAGTCCTTCCAGTGGCCCTGCCCAACACACATCAGCTATTGTCTGGGCAAGCAGCAAGTGATTTTATCTTTGTTGAGTCACACCAGGAGAGACAAACTTTCAGTCCCTCACAGAGATTGTGCTGGATTCTATGGTCTTGTTCTGGCAGGGAGGTTGAACTTGATGACCTCTTGAGGTCCCTTCCAACCCCTAATAACCTTTGATCCTGTGAACTCCAGCTCAGCCCAAACCCAATACAGTAGGGCTGTTAGGCTAAATAGGGCCAATGATATCCTGGCCTGCATCAGGAGCAGTGTGGCCAGCAGGAGCAGGGAGGTCATTCTGCCCCTGTATGCTGCATTGGTTAGGCCACACCTAGAGTACTGTGTCTAGTTCTGGGCCCCTCAGTTTAGGAAGGATGTTGTCTTGCTGGAATGTGTCCAGAGAAGGGTGGCGAAGTTGGTGAGGGGTTTGGAAGACAAGCCCTATGAGGAGAGGCTGAGGGAGCTGGGGTTGCTTAGCCTGGAGAAGAGGAGGCTCAGGGGTGACCTTATTGCTCTCTACAACTACCTGAAGGGATGTTGTGGACAGGTGGAGGTTGGTCTCTTCTTCCAGGCAGCCAGCACCGGAACAAGAGGACACAGTCTCAGGCTGCACCAGGGGAGATTTAGGCTGGATGTTAGGAGGAAGTTCTATATGGAGAGAGTGATTGCCCATTGGAATGGTCTGCCCGGGGAGGTGGTTGAGTCACCATCATAGGAGGCATTCAGGAGGAGACTTGATGGGGTGCTTGGTGCCATGGTTTAGTTGTTTAGGTGGGTTGGATTGGTTGATAGGTTGGACGCAATGATCTTGAAGGTCTCTTCCAACCTGGTTTATTGTACTGCATTGTAACTCCAGAGGTCCTTTCTATATAACTGTGATTCTGAGGTACCTCAATATAATAATATGTAACTTTTTCAAAGAGGGAGACACACTTGCTGATGTGGATAGTGTCAGCAAATTATTATGTAGTCTAAACATTTTATGCTGCCTCAGGGCCAAACTGTTTAGTAAAACTGTTGGCTATGAATCAGTTAATACCAGAGGGTGATCTTAAATATCTAACTTAAATTTCTTTCGAATGAAATTGTGCTGGAATACCTTTTTCAGTCACTAATAGGATTTAATCCACAGGAACAGTTGGTGCTACAGTTAAATTTCACAGCATACACACAGTGGTCAGCAGACCCTCAGCATCAATCATTTCTATCTACAGATCCTCTTCTACTGTGCAACTATTTGGTGATGCAAACATTTTTATGCTACTGCAGACACATTTCTTCCAGCTGTATTAATGTACATGCACATATGTTCACATGAGAATGATAACATTTCAAAGACTCAAATTTTACATAATTAAAAAAAACCTGCAATTTCCCAAGTGAAACAATTAAGCTTTCCAAGTTTAAAATATTTAAACAGGCAAGAAGAACCTTCACCAAAGCTAGAGATAGTATGTCTACAAATCAGTAAAACCTTGGAAGATAGCTACATTGTACTTATTATTGCTCTTCCTTTATTCTAATAGCTTCTCAAAAGAATCCCTTTTATTCTCCAATAAGTGTACTGCAACAACAACAAAAAAAGTCAAACAAACTTTAACAAACTGAGAAATAAGCAAACTTTAACAGATTCTCTATCTCTGAAGATTTTAAAGACCCATCTGGATGTGTTCTTGTGTGAACAGGGGTAGGAGTGGCTGGACGGCAGCCAAACAGAAAGGGACCTGGGAGTATTGATTCACAGCTGGCTGAACATGAGCCAGCAGTGTGCACAGGTTACCAAGAAGGCCAATGGCATCCTGGCCTGCATCAGAAATAGAGCCAGCAAGAGCAGGGAGATCATTCTGCCCCTGTACTCAGCACCTTGACTACTGTGTCCAGTTCTGGGCCCCTCAATTTAAGAAGGACATTGAGACTCTTGAATGTGTCCAGAGAAGGGCTGGGGGGAGGTCTTGAGCGTAAGCCCTATGAGGAGAGGCTGAGGAAGCTGGGATTGTTTAACCTGGAGAAGAGGAGTCTTAGGGGAGACCTTATGGCTGTCTACAACTATCTGAAGGCTGGTTGTAGCCTGGTGGGGGTTGGTCTCTTCTCCCAGGCAACCAGCACCAGAACAAGAGGACACAGTCTCAAGCTGTGCCAGGGGAGGTTTAGACTCGAGGTGAGAAGAAAGTTCTTCAGAGAGAAAGTCATTTGCCATCGGAATGTGCTGCCCATGGAGGTGGTGGTGTCACCATCCCTGGAGGTGTTCAAGAGGGGATTAGATGTGGCACTTGGTGCCACGGTTTAGTAGTCGTGAGGTCTTGGGTGACATGTAGGACTTGATGATATTTGAGGTCTTTTCCAACCTTATTGATTCTATGATTCTATCGTTCTATGAACTGTGCGAGATTCTATGGTTCTGCTCTGACAGGGGTGTTGGAGTCAATAATCTTCAGAGGTCTCTTCTAACCCTGACATCCTATGACCCTGCGAACAGACTGGGACGAAAAAATCAAATACATATTTTTTTCTGAGCTCTTCAGTATTTCTTGTATTTTCGTGATGCTTTTCCAGTGTGTTTTAACCATGCTTTAACTATAAACTTCAGCAGGTTAATATTGTTTAGTACTGTCCTGAAGAACAAATGACAGAGGATTTTTTTTAACTATGCTGTACTTTTTAAAAAATATATGCGTCACAGTGAACGAACTATAAAGGAAACCAGATTTTCCCTGCAGAATAATGTGAACAGTTTCCAAGCCAAGTCATAAGACATTTTAGTAACCTGCTGATAAAAGCTGTGTTTTTACATATAAATCATCATTACTGTCATTCTTCTAAGGGTGAGAACAAGTTTCTTGGGTGATACCTCATGCAAACTCTAGAATCAAGCATTCGCGAATCAAATAGGTAAGATACAATAACTGGAAGTTAACATTCCCATAATAATTATTACCTGAGATACATGTCATAAGTGAAAAAGCTTTTGATATACTTTACTCCTTCAGGGCTTGTTGCCTTGGATTTATTCTCATGAATTGGTACTGTCATGCATTAAACTCAAGAGCTTCAAGCAGAGAGAGACACATGACAGCCTTTATTTTTGCCTAGTTTCTACACCGTTCCAAATACATTTCCTCATTCATGCGTGTAAAAGCAGATGAATTGGAATCACTGAGTGTGTAGGTGATTGTGTCAGGGGAAAATTTATTTTTCTGCTGTTCTGTTTTGTTTTAAAGCTCAGATGCATTCCTTTTGCTTTGAGACTTTAAAAAAAAATCAAGAATTTGCAAAATGTTCTGGGAAGTAAGATAATCATGTGTGCTTGACAAGTAGCTACGATTTTCAGCAGAGGGGAATACTGTAGATGATTCCTAAGCCATAGATATCTATCTAAATGCAAGAGGTGATGAAGATTCCATGGAGCAAAATTTATTTTTTCACCCTTAAGTAGTAAAGGACTTGACTTGTAAACCCTAAAACCATGTGTTTATAAAGAACATTAACTAAAAAAAATAAAGAATAGAATAGAATAGAATAGAATAGAATAGAATAGAATAGAATAGAATAGAATAGAATAGAATAGGTTGGAAATGACCTTCAAGATGGTGTCCAACCCATCATCCAACACCATCTAATCAACTAAACCATGCAACCAAGCACCCTATCAAGTCTCCTCCTAAACACCTCCAATGATGGTGACTCCACCTCCTCCCTGAGCAGCCCGTTCCAATGGGCAATCATTCCCTCTATGAAGAATTTCTTCCTAACATCCAGTCTAAACCTCCCCCTGGTGCAGCTTGAGACTGTGTCCTCTTGTTCTGGTGCTGGTTGCCTGGGAGAAGACACCAGTCCCCACCTGTCTACAACCTCTCTTCAGGTAGTTGTAGAGAGCAATAAAGAATGTTCCCAATTCCCACACAACATCATTTAGACATAATGGGGTACTAATTTCAGTTGAACACATTCACTCCCTGATGACATAAATGCTGAAGCAGAAATATAAATTCATCTGAAAGCCAAATACAATTTGAGAATCATGTAGAAAAATGTTCCTTCATACGACATCTTTGCATTTCTCATACCTCCTTCTTATTCAGATGATGTGACATTATTTCTACCTCTCTTTCAAAGCTCGCTAGATACAGTATATAAACTTTCTGAAATTTGGGGTTGTTCAGATTATTTGTCTTCTTTTTGATATTAAGCACTGGCCATCTTGTTCTGGGCACCAGAAGAAGAAACATATTATACCAGAAATATCATCTGGTTAAACTACAGATTTTATTAAATTATATAACGGAATAATCTAGTAATAGCACATCCAGGATGGATCATAATTTGTTTTATAACCATGGTAAAGACCTGTTCTCAGTTACCATCACCCTGTCCCCTCTCCCACCTCCAATCTGTCAATACTAGCAATTTTGGAACAGCGCAGCCTTCTTGCTCATAATGTGACAAATGAGTCAAAAAAGTGGGAACAACTCTTTATCGTGCTAAAGAGAAAATTCTTTCTGATTTTTCCTCCAGTATTTTATGAATATTCCTTTTGAAACTTCAGTCTAGTGAGGAAAGAGAGCGCCAAATTAATAAACACAATGAACTTGTTCACCTTGAGAAAAATATGAATTTAGCTGCCTAATTTATCCATTTTATATAATCCAGCAATTAAAACAAAACAGAAAAAAAATAAATTAAGCTGAACATAATGTATCAATACAGCTCAAAGCATCGCATGAAGTGAAGCCCACAGTGAAGTTTCCAAAGTTATCATTTCAGTGATATTCTGATGATTTCACTCTAAATATTCAAGAATATTTAGAGTACATAGGTCTTATTCCAACTGTGATAAATACCTCTCAGGTTTTATGGAGCAGATGATGCATTCTTTTTGTGAAACACCAACATTAGTAACAAAGACTACTTTTGAGTAACACTCAAAGGCAACAGCTATTTCTTCTGAAGTTCTCATGCCTCTACAAGATCATTTGCATCAAAAATTCACTTAAATGAAGTGAGAACTTTCCTTAAAATAACCCCACCCACACCCAAATAGACAAGATCACAGAGATCATTAAATAATGGGGTTGCAAAATAGATTATTTAGAGGGCAAAATCATTCCTAAAAGAAAAGGGAGGAGCTGAAAAAAACTGTTGATTCTTATCAGTTGCTCTGATGTACATAGTTATATTCCCCAAAACAGCTGAGAGAAAAATAATAGAAAATACTATCAACTATTTCACAGAATTAAAGTGACACAGAAGAAAGGGGCTTTTTAATAGGAGAAAAAAATTTGCTAGGAAACATTTATTATCCTATGATGACTAACAACTGACAGAAAGAGCCATCACAAATTGAAGAGATAAACATATTTAAGGAAATAAAATTCAGGGGCCAAACTAAGAAAAAAAATTGCTTCTCCAGGGTTCATAATATAATTACAAAACCAAAAATATGCAGATGAATGCTAAAATAATATTTAATCTTCAGATTATAAACTAAAATAGCTGCATATCACCCACAATAACACAAGGAGTTAATTTTTATAAATTACCCAAAAGAAATCTCAAACTGTTGGGTAAATTATAGATTTGTCTTTGGACTACCATTCACACATATATCATCTGAGATTAAAATAATCTAAAAATAATTTATTAATACAGTGGTTTTACATTGCATCCAAAAACTGTTTTTCTTTCCAGGATAATATGTAAGCAAGAATATTTCAGTGAGACAAAGCGAGGCTGGAGAGTTGGGCAGGGAGAAATTGAATGAAATTCAACAAGAGCAAGTGTAGAGTCTTGAACCTGGGAAAGAACCACCTCACGTGAAGGAGAAAAGGACCTGGTGGTCCATGTGGATGGAAGATTTATCATGAGCCAGGAGTGTATTATTGTAGCCAAAAAGGGAGGTGATTCTCACCCTCTACTCAGCTCTGGTGAGACCCCACCTGGAGTCCTGCGTCCAGTTCTGGAGCCGCTATTACAAGAGGGATATGGACATGATGGTATGTGTCCTGAGAAAGGCCACGAGGATGATCAGAGGGCTGGAGCACCTCTCCTATGAGGACAGACTGAAGCAGCTGGGGCTGTTCAGTTTGGAGAAGAGAAGGCTGCGAGGTGACCTCATTGTGGCCTTCCAGTATCTGAAGGGGGCCTACAAGAAGGCTGGGGAGGGACTTTTCAGGCTATCAGGGAGTGATAGGACTAGGGGGAATGGAATGAAGCTGGAGGTGGGGAGATTCAGGCTGAGTGTGAGGAGGAAGTTCCTCACCATGAGGGTGGTGAAGGCCTGGAATGGGTTGTCCAGGGAGGTGGTTGACACCCCATCCCTGGAAGTGTTTAAGAGCAGGCTGGATGAGGCTCTGGCCAGCCTGATCTAGTGTGGGGCGTCCCTGCCCAAGACAGGGGAGTTGGAACTAGATGATCCTTGTGGTCCCTTCCAACCCTGACTGATAATATGATACTATGATACTACTATGTAAAGGCCAATGCCATACTGGGGTGTGTTAGAAGGTCAGTAGGCTGAGAGAGGCTCTCCTCCCACTCTACTATGCACTGGTGAGGACACATCTGGAATATTGTGTCCAGCTCTGGGCCCCTCAGTCCTCTGAAGGACTCCAGGTCCCCAAGAAGGACAGAGGATTGTTTGAAAGAGTCCAGTGCAGAGCCACAAAAATTATTAAGGGAGTGGAACATCTTCCTTATAGTAGTAGTAGTATCAGCCATCATTGGAAGGGACCACAAAATTTAAATAATAGAAAGTTAAAACAATGTCTATGTTTAGACTTGGGAATTTAGCCTCACAGGTGGTTGATTCACAAATTTTTAGTGGCATACCAGTGAAAAAAGAAATGTAAGTGGAACATAATTTCATAGTTTCATAGTTTCAGTCAGGGTTGGAAGGGACCACAAGGATCATCTAGTTCCAACTCCCCTGCCATGGGCAGGGACACTCTACACTAGATCAGGCTGGCCAAAGCCTCATCCAGCCTGGGCTTAAACACCTCCAGGGACGGGGCCCCAACCACCTCCCTGGACAACCCATTCTAGGGCTTCTCATCTTATGAGACGAGACTGAGGGCACTCGGGCTGTTGAGCTTGGAGAAGAGGAGTCTGAGGGTGACCTCATCAATGTTCATAAATATGTGAAGGCTGAGTGCCAAGAAGATGGACCAAGGGTCTTCTTGGTGATGCCCAATGACAGGACAAGGGGCAATGAGTGGAGGTTGTGGCAGAAGTAGTTCCACAGAAACATGAGGGAAATTTTTTTTCACCATAAGGGTGAGGGAACACTGGAACAGGCTGCCCAGGGTGGTTGTGGGATCTCCCTCTCTGAAGATATTCAAGACCTGCCCAGATGAGTTCATCTGTTATCTCCTCTCCAGGAGGGTTGGATTGGATGATCTTTCAAGGACCCTTCCAGCCCCTCACACTCTGTAATTCTATGATACCAATCACAATTAAAGAGGTGAAATAACACTGAATACAGTATGACCTTTAGGAGGGATGTTTAAATTAGCAGAAACTACTGAGTGATACAATCACTTCTATTAGTTTATGAAATAGAATCACAGAATCATTCACGCTGGAAAAGACCCTCAGGATCACCAAGTCCAACCAATAACCCTACTCTGCAAAGTTCACCCCTAAACCACACCTCCACACACCACATCTAAATGACCTTTAAATACATCCAGGGTTGGTGATTCAACCACCTGCCTAGGCAGCACATTCCAATGCCTAACTACTCTTTCTGTGAAAAAGTAATTTCCTAATGTTCAGTCTAAACCTACCCTGTTGTAGTTTGAGACCATTCCCTATTGTTCTATTGTTAATTACCAGTGTGAAGAGACTAGCACCAACCTTTCTACAACATCCTTTCAGGTAGTTGTAGAGAGTGATGAAGACTCCCCTCAGTCTCCTCTTCTTCAAACTAAGCAGCCCCAGCTTCTTCAGCCTCTCTTCGTAAGATTTATTCTCCAGGCCCTTCACCAGCTTCATTGACTTTTTCTGCACTCCAGCATCTCCACATCTCTCTTGTGTTGAGGTGCACAAAGCAGGACACAACACTCAAAGTGTGGCCTCACCAGTGTCAAGTACAAGGGGACAATCACCTCCCTACTCCTGCTGGACACAGTATTTCTAATACAAGCCAGGATGTCACTGGCATTCCTGGGACACTGCTGGCTTACTTTCAGATGCTTGTCAACTACAACCCCCAGGTCCTTTTCTGCTGGGCAACTTTCCAGCCACACTTCCCCAAGCCTATAACATTGCATGGGATTGTTGCAGCCCAAGCACGGGACCTGGAACTTGGCCTTGTTCAAGCTCATAATGTTAACACTGGCACATCAATTCAATTTATCCAAGTCTCTCTGTAGAGCCCCCTCCCCCTCCTTGTGCAGACCAAGATATGTTTTAGAAAGCTTTGTTATTACAGCATAGCAAAAGCTGCCTTACTGTTTGCATTATTTACACTAATACAATGAAGTATTTGGAAGTTCAAACAGAAGTTACATAATTGCCTCAGTAAGACATAGTGAGATCTAATAAAACATAATAAGATCTAATTGCCCTGAAGGAATTTTTTTTTTTTTACTGCTTTCTGGAATTAAATGACAATTTTCATAACCTTTAAAGGATGAAAGTAAGTCACACTATTTTTCACTACTTTTTCTATCATATTTTTAATACATTTTTAATATTTATTTTTAATACAAAGATGAGGAGCTGTAAAGATAGAAACCTCTGTTCTGTTACAATGTTAGAAATCTCTGTTCTGTTGCTATGAACAACAATAAGGAAAATCTCCACAAGGGGAATCAATGCTATCCTAGTTTCAAAGGGAAATAGAAATTCATATAAAGCATGAATTATTTTTAAAGATGAACTGAGCTTACTGCAAGACATTTTCTCATTTATTTATCCAGAGTTCATAGCATCTGAACTTCCCTGAAGAATTGCTCCTGTGAAGCACTATGTCTTACTTGCACTTCAAAATGCTAGCTTCAACTTGAACTACCAATATCTGCTCAGCAGATGTGGATTTCATTTTTCCCTTAGAGTCTGACAACATCTCCATTTGAAGCACATCAGTACCAAATTAAAAGCAGATTCTGCCAATAGCTATATGAGAATCACCTGCAAATGTGATTATAAATGATCCTTAAATGCTGACTTTACTAGTAGTAATCAGCTTATACAAATGAGGAATTTGTGGTCTCTTCCTATAGCCTCTCAGGATCTGTCAAGGTCAACAAATGTCAAAGCTGTACATTAGAGATATTCTAATAGCAAATAAGGAACAAAAATGCTTATTAGTGAGCTTCAAAATTAATTTATAATGAAAGAACCCTTTGAGGGTTCTTTGAGTCAGCTGAAGCAGAAACCTTGTCAGGGTGATACTGGTAAGCACATCCTTTTGGTAGTATCTCAGAAATTTACAATCACATTTTTTACCTCATTATTTTGTTTTCATCTTCTGCAACATGCAGAGACTTGCCTGCCTCAAGAGGACATTGAATACTTCATGAACAGTTGCCCTGGCGCACAAACTGTTATTCATCTTGAAGGTCTTTTCCAATCTGGTTAATTCTATTCTATTCTATTCTATTCTATTCTATTCTATTCTATTCTATTCTATTCTATTCACACAAACACAAATAGCATGAGGCTATCTCTATTAAAAAACCTCCAACAAACCAAACCCACAAAATGTAAACATAGAAATAGTGTGAAAGTCCAGGCAGCTCACGGAGAACTAATGGTTCTAAAAAAATATATTTCATCTTTTCTTCGGAGGAAAAGTGTGTGTGGGGAAAAATTATGAAGCTCTGCATGTAAGCTTCATAAGAGGGCACGTCAAGCTTAGTTAACAGTCTGCCTTTTTATCTCCCGTTTCCAGCTACACATCAATATAATTTTGTGAGCTCCTGTCATTAAGCATAGTTGACAGTCTTTACTGTCTCAAACTTGAACTAAGCCTGAAGCTAAAAAGTTCAGTATTGTGGAGAAGTTCTTGCTTTCACAGTGAAATTTCATTTCCAATTTTTTTAAAGGGGTTTCAGTTTGCAGTAAAATGTGTTTTGAAGCTTGCTATAGAAAAGAGCATTTGAAAATAAAGCCAAACCCTCTTTTGAAATAATCCCAACATTGTGTGAAAAAGTATTTCTTCATTTGCATTAAATGTAAGCTCAAGTTTCATTCAGTCTTTCTTATTTTGCACAGTTTTATGAGATTTCTTGTGCAACTCTCTGGTTTCCTCCATCACCCACTGTCCTCCAGTGACCTTTGTGTGCACACCAATTTAAAGTTATTTAGATTTACAACAGAAATGCAGTAGAATATTTACATGAGAAATGTATAGAATGATTCTACTGTAAATAATGTGGTCCAAAAGTACTTTTTTTTTTTTTTTTGTAGCTGAATTTTATCAGCTCTTGAGCTATACAAATGGGATTTTCAGAAAGAACAGGTGGAAACTGCAGAAATGTTTTTCCTCAAAAAATATGTAATTTAGAAAATTTTGGTTTGCCTTCCAGCAACAGTATAGCTATAGTCATCAATGTGCATCTAGCACTGTGCAGACACCAGTAGATGTTCATACTCAGTGAGAACCCAAAGAATAACTCCTTGAAAGGAAAAAGGCAACTTTTCCAGCATAGGTTCATAGGTTCATAGAATACTTTGGGTTGGAAGGGACATTAAAAATCATCAAGTTCCAACCCCTCTGGTCATGTGCAGGGGCACCTTCCACTAGACCAGGCTGCTTAAGGCTTCATCCAGCCTGGTCTTGAACACCTCCAGGAAGGGGGCATCCACAACCACCCTGGGCAACCTGTTCCAGTGCCTCACCACCAGTCTAAATCTGCCCTCCTCAAGCCTCTATCCATCCCCCCTCTCCCTGTCACTACAAGTCCTTGTAAAATGTCCATCCCCAGATTTCCTGTAGGCCCCTTTCAGGTAACAGAAGCAGTGTGTCTCCTTGGACCCTTCTTTTTTGTCCAGTCATCTCTGTCACTATATCCTTCACTTAACATAGCATTCTGCATGAAACAGCCAAATATGTCGAAATAACCAAGTATGTCTAAAAGCCAGTGGGGAGATAAAGTAGCCACATTTTCCTTAAACCACCTTAATTTCAGTTTCCTTAGAGTAAAAAGTTATCATGGCTTTAGGGAAGACTTTTAGATTTAGCTTGAAGATTTACATATATTAAATTAACAGGGAAATTGTAATAATTTCTAGAATGCCTAAATTGGTCTGTCTTCAGATCAGAACCACGCCTAGTTTGACAGATTTTTCCTTTCTATGTATGGCAATTAAAAGGAACACCTGCCTTTAAAACATCAAATCCCACACATTGAAATCGGGGAAAAAAACAGAATAGCATTAACAACAAACTAGCTAGATTAAAGCAAGTGTCTAAATAGATCAGCCTCAAACTTTGGATGTAGCATTACCACAGAATCACAGAAACATTCAGGTTGGGAAAGACCCTCAGGATCACCAAGTGCAACTGACAACCCTACTCTGAAAGGTTCACCCCTAAGCCACAACCCCATGGACCACATCTAAATGACCTTTAAAAACGTTGAGGGCTGGTGACTCAACCACCTCCCTGGGCAGCACATTCCAATGCCTGAAACTCCTTCTGTGACTTTATTTTTCCTAATATCCAGTCTAAACCTACCTAGTTGTAGCTTAAGGCCATTCCCTCTTGTTCTATCACTAATTACCTGTGAGACGAGACAAGGACCTACCTCTCTACCTTTCAGGTAGTTGTAGAGAGCAATGAGGTCTCCCCTAAGCCTCCTCTTTTCCAAACTAACCAGCCCCAGCTCTTTCAGTCACTCCTCGTAAGACTTATTTTCCAGGCCCTTCACAGCTTCCTTGCCCTCCTCTGAACTCACTCCAGCACTTCCACATCTCTCCTGTATTGAGGTGCCCAAAACTGGACTCAATACTCAAGGTGTGGCCTCACCAGAGCTGAGTACAAGGGGACAATCACCTCCCTATTCCTGCTGGACACAGCATTTCTGATACAAGCCAGGATGCCATTGGCTTTCTTGGCCACCTGGGCACACTGCTTCCTCATATTCAGTTGCTTGTCGATGAGAACTCCCAGGTTGATTTCTGGCAGACAGCTTTCCAGCTACACTGCCCCAAGCCTGTAGCATTGCTTGGGGTTGTTGTGGCCTAAGTGCAGGACCTGGCATTTGGCCTTGTTAAAGCTCATCCCATTAATGTTGGCCATGGATCCAATCTATCCAAGTCCCTCTCCAGAGCCTCCCTACCCTCATGCAGATCAGTAACATGTTTGCCAAAAGGGCATATAAATGGTGTCATAATGTTCTGTGCACATCAATGCTTTCCAGATCATGGCCTTTTGATTCAGAGGTGATATTGCCCTCCTGAACTATATTGAATAGATTTCTTTCCTTCCATTAATTAAATAGATTGGAGCTTATATAAACACCTACTTTTCACTGTATCATATGACAGAGTATGACAGCCTGCATTGTCTGAAACAGCATTGTTTTTTCTTGTTTTGAGCCTACCACTTGCTATTTCCTATCCCTAATTCACCCTCTCCCACACGTCTGAAAATTTTGGACTTTTAACACGCCCTGAAATATTTATGTCCACACTGGAGAGTTTAGATTATTTAATATTTTACCATGGGTTTTCAGCTATAACAATCTTCAGTGACAGAACTCTTGTTGGAAAGAAATAGACAGGATAGGGAAAGAAGTCACTGTTCCACAAATTAATGTGCTACGGATTCAAATTTTGGGGAAAAATGTGGGCATTTGATTGTGAGAATAAGATGGATGCTGATGTGGTCCAGAAAACAAAAAAAAACCCAAAAATTATATACAAAAATACACAGTGTGGATTGTTTATTATTTGTGATGCCTTTAAAACATAGCAAGATCTTAAAGGCCAAGAATTTGTTATTTTTTTTTAATAAGATTTTTAAAGTGCAAAGTAAATGTAAGGAAAGGTGCACTAGACATCATTCATTACCTTTTTTAAATGATTATTAGAAGATACCCACATGTAGGTTCCAAACCATCAGTAAAAGAAATGGCTTTTCAAGGTGAGGAAAGTATCAAAAATGAGAGGTAAAGCATTTCAGCAGCTGCACCTGGTTCACAGTATAGCTCACTCATGACTGCATGTCAGCAAAATTCACTATGGATTCAGTGGATTTTAAGGACAGAAATTATTTTCTTCTAACATTATTCAGAGCCTAATATTTGATTGAATGCACTCTGACCAGTGCCATTTTGAATCAGTACTTCATTTTTTCTTCCTTTTTCCTTTTTTTTTTTTTTTTTTTTTTTGTATCAGAGTTGGTTTTGACAAATAAAAAACATGTAACTTAAGAAAATGAAAGATTTTACTACCTAGCTTCACCACAATTTTTATATGAAATTCCCTTCCTCTCTTTTTCACTTGTTTAGTTGGTTAGTTTTGGTTTGGTTTGGTTTCAGTTTTAATTTGTTTTTAATTTGGGAGTTTTTGTGTTTGTTGTTGTTTTTGTTGTTGTGGTTTAATGGGAGATGAAAGTTACTATACAGAATACAATCAGGACTCCAGGAAACTCTTTCAGTATGTGCATTATTTACCTTGTTTATCATTCTGTCCCGGAAAGTTCATTGAGTTTCTCACTGACATTCACCTGAAAAGTGCAAGAATTTCTTTGAGAGGATGAATTACTAGTGAAGACATAAAAATGACTCAACATACAGGCAATGAAGTAAAACTCAATCTATATTGTCTCCATTTCTCATACTAACCAAACAAGCCTTGTTCTATCAATCAGATTCTGCTTGGGTGTGGTTGAAATTTCCCATTCACATTAACTAAGCATGACTAACTCAGTCGGGAGCAAATGGAAGCTGTGGTTATAAAGCAAAATCTACGCTCTACAATGGAATGCAATGAATATGTACAAAACATGGGGGCAAGTGGTGATCTGTTAGACGGTAGGAGAGCTCTGCAGAGGAACCTTGGCAGGCTGAACAGATAAGCAGAGTCCAACAGCATGAGATTGAACACATCTAAGTGCCAGGTTCTACACATTGGTCACAACAACCCCATGCAGTGCTACAGGCTTGGGTCAGAGTGGCTGGAGAGCAGCCAGGCATAAAAGGACCTGGGTGTACTGGTTGATAGTAGGCTGCACATGAGCCAGCAGTGTGCCCAGGTGCCCAAGAAGGCCAATGGCATCCTGACCTGTATAAGGAACAGTGTGGCCAGCAGGAGCAGGGAAGTCATGCTGTCCCTGTACTCAGCAATGGTTAGGCCACACCTTGAGTCTTGTGTGCAGTTCTGTACCCCTCAGTTCAGGAAAAATGTTGAGTTGCTGGAACGTGTCCAGAGAAGGGCAACAAAGCTGATGAGGGGTTTGGAGCAAAAGCCCCATGAGGAGAGGCTAAGGGAGTTGAGGTTGTGTAGCCTGGAGAAGAGGAGGCTCGGGGGAGACCTTATTGATCTCTACAACTACCTGAAAGGAGGTTGTAGACAGGTGGGGGTTGGTCTTTCCTCCCAGGCAACCAGCACCAGAACAAGAGGACACAGTCTCATGCTGTGCCAGGGGAAGTTCAAGCTGGATGTTAGGAAGAAGTTCATCATAGAAAGACAGTGATTGACCATTGGAATGTGCTGCCCGTGGAGGTGGTGGAGTCACCATCACTGGAGGTGTTCAGGAAGAGACTGGATGGGGTGCTTGGTGCCATGGTTTAGTTGATTAGATGGTGTTGGTTGATAGGTTGGACTCCATGATCTCAAAGGTCTTTTTCAACCTGGTTAATTCTATTCTATTCTATTCTATTCTATTCTATTCTATTCTATTCTATTCTATTCTATTTTATTTTATTCTATTCTATTCTATTCTATTCTATTTACAGTATTTACAATATTATACAGATATTTACAATTAGAAAATAGTATGGAAATCCCCCTGTAGTCCCTCTGGCTTTCCGAGACAGCAGGGAAGCTGCCCCACTTCACCCCCCAAGCCTTCTCTCCCCTTCTGTAATATAAGAGGAGCCAAGAAGAAGGAATGTTAGCTCAAAGCAGAAATGTTAGTGTTCTTATCTTTTCTCATGGCCAGCCAGAAGCAGATATTTATCTCCCTGAGCAAAGCAGAACAGCCAAAACCAAAGGAGAAAAAGAAAAGGAATGATAATGGAAGTGAAATGTAAATGTTGTTGGTGTACATCCCACACATTTTATCCAAAGAACTTGTCTAGAATAATCTTTTGTTTTCCTGTTTACACCCAACAGTGAATTATTTATATTTTTGTACTTTTCTGCTCGAAATCTGCAGCTAATTTTTAAAGGCATAGCCTAAAACTGCCACATCAGGCTGAAGAATTTAAAATTTATTCAAGGCAAAAATAAAATACAATTTAAAAATCCCTGAAATCTTCATAACTATTGTGAAAACATGTGGAGCACAAATTAGAAATGCTATCATTTCTTTGTATAATAGATGCAGTGATCTGAAAGGAAAAAAAATATATTAACAAATTTATTTTCAAAAGTGTGTATTTTCAGGTAAAGCTTCAATAAAATGTAAGTAGAATGATTTGTTTCCACCAATTCAGCATCTTGTGGTAGAAATCTTTTCTTTCAGCAAATACAGATTCTGATCTCAAAGTTAACCTGAAACAGAATTTTAAAGGATATCTCTGGAAGCTGGACTCACCCATTCAGATCTCAGTTTTAATTTTCATAGGTTAGGAAATTTACTACTCAGTCTTCTGTTTTTGTTTTGAACCAGAATAAATAACATCTTACAGGTGGAGAGGAGAAAAAGGATCAAAAATCTGAAACAAAGAACCTTAAAACAAACAAACCACATAGAGAAGATTGTTTTAAATTCATTTTTTATTAAGAACAATTGATTTTATTAGGCTCTACATTCTACAAGTCATTTCAACAGTAAAATGCAATTCCATTTTGCTACCAATGGCCTGTAAAACCTCTTAAACAATGGCTAGGTTGCAAATAATACACATTGTTCATCACGGGGACATTTCAAGCAGTAAAATTAGCATTGTTAGAAAACTGGTCATCATTGCTCAGCCCCAAAATTTCCCAGAGATGGAAATTAAAAGAGTCACAATAATAGAGGAGAATGAAGAGTTTCTGGTTTTCATTACTCACATTTAGGGGTAATACTTTAATAGCTACTTCATTGAAAAGTATTTGGAGGAAGATTTTAAGGACACAGTTTAGTGTTCACACATCAGTGCTAGGTCAAGGCTTGGACTCTTCCAACTAGTTGTTTTCTGTGATTTAAGATGCTTTACTTTTAAGATGACATGATTTAGTTTTTGAAACTCCTGTATGAGCCATCTCATGATTTTGAATTTGTTCCTAGAGACTGAAGAAAACAAATAATGAAAAATAAAATCTAAATGAACAGAAAATTTCCAAATCTGAGAACAAAACAGATGTTGCTGAAATTTAAGCAGTATTTTGGCCAGATCAATACCTTGTGAAGGGAGGGAGGTCTGTACTGTATAGCAGTATGGTCATATGCAGCATATGGATGAACTACACCGCATCTGCTGAACAGATGCAGTGATGCAATAACTCTGAAATACAGCAGTAGTTGAGCTTCAGATTCTTTATCCAGTTCAGATCATGTTCTCTGAGGGAGGCAAACACTATTAATCGGCAAAATGTGTAATTAAAAGATGGTATAAAGCTTTACCTTTCTGTAATATTCTTCCTGCACCTAAAAAATAAACCTCTCCATTTTTCATGTTTGCCAAAGATACAGCATTTAGCATTGGAATTCAAATGGAATGACACAGGATCAAACACAATGCGAGCGTAGAATAGGAAAATCAAGCATTTGTACTTGCTCCTCCAGTTGTAAAAGAAATTTGGAGATGTATCTCCATGTGTAACTACCTAAGAACTTCTGGCTCCTGCACCCACAACCAAAATGACTTTTAAATAAAAAGACATTGGCTGAAACAACCCCATGCAGTGCTACAGGCTTGGGACACAGTGGCTGAAGAGCGGCCAGGCGGAAAGGGACCTGGGGGTACTGGTTGATAAAAGGCTGAACATGAGCCAGCAGTATGCCCAGGTGCTCAAGAAGGCAAATGGCATCCTGGCCTGCATCAGGAACAGTGTGGCCAGCAGAAGCAGGGAAATTCATTGTGCCCCTGTACTCAGCACTGGTTAGGCCACAGCTTAAGTACTGTGTCCAGTTCTGCTGAACATGTCCACAGAAGGGCAACAAAGCTGGTGAGAGGTCTGGAGTGGCTGAGGCAGCTGAGGTTGCTTAGCCTGGAGAAAAGGAGGCTCAGGGGGGACCTTATTGCCATCTACAACTACCTGAAGGGAGGTTGTAGCCGGGTGGGGGCTGGTCTCTTCTCCCAGGCAACCAGCACCAGAACATTCTCAAGCTGTACCAGGGGAAGTTTGGGCTGTATGTTAGGAAGAAGTTCTTCACAGAAGGAGTGATTGGCTATTGGAATGTGCTGCCCAGGGAGGTCAGGGAGTCAATGTCCCTGGAGGTATTTAAGAGGAGACTGGATGAGGCACTTGGTGCCATGGTCTAGATGATTAGATAGTGCTGGGTGATCGGTTTGACTTGATGATCTTGGACGTCTCTTCCAACCTGGTTGATTCTGTGATAAGTTTACATTCACAGGCAGTGTATCCACCCAAATCCATTGAGCAAAACAATCTCCAGCCAAAACAAAATGAAGCAACAATAACAAAATTGAAACAAACAAAAAACCCCAAACAAACCAACAAAACTAAACCAAACCTAAACTAAAACCACTGTTAAATGAAAATAATATGTTTTTTTAAGTTATAGTATTGCAGTGTTTCTTCGCATCATCTTCTCCAAGATATTTTGAACATAATTTATGCCTTTTTAAGGGAGAATGACTGCTTATCTAGTATTACACAATTGTGAAACCTATATTATTATTTTGAGTTTTTTTTGGATGAGTAAGAGGATTTAAGAAGAGCATGTATTTATTTAGTATTACCACAGCAAAAGTCTTATATCCATGGCTGTTTACACTCCAGCCAAAGTTTCAGAGGATCCATCTATGTCAATGATAAGAACTGCAGGCAGTCACTGAGTCTGGACAAAAGAAGTATAGGTGACGAGGAAGATGGAATCTAATATTTCTTCACTACACAACAACATGCAAGTTTCTTCCAGTTAAGACTGGTCTCCCACAATTGCATCAAGAATTATTTCACTGTGATAATACTTTTTTTTTCACTAATCCTGATTAAACAGAATCCAATGGCATGAGATTTAACACAACCAAGTGCTGGGTTCTGCACATTGGCCACAACAACCCCATGCAGTGCTACAGGCTGGGGTCAGAGTGGCTGCAGAGCAGCCAGGCAGAGAGGGACCTGGGGGTACTGGTCGATGGTAGGCTGAACATGAGCCTACAGTGTGCCCAGGGGGCCGGGAGGACCAATGGCATCCTGGCCTGTATCAGGAACAGTGTGGCCAGCAGGAGTAGGGAGGTCATTCTGCCCCTGTACACTGCACTGGTTAGGCCACACCTTGAGTCCTGTGTCCAGTTCTGGGCCCCTCAATTTAGGAACATGTCCAGAGAAGGGCAACAAAGTTGGTGAGGGGTTTGGAACACAAGCCCTATGAGGGGAGACTGAAGGAGCTGGGGTTGCTTATCCTGGAGAAGAGGAGATTGAGGGGTGACCTTCTTGCTCTCTACAATTAGCTGAAGGGAGGTTGTAGACAGGTGGATGTTGGTCTCTTCTCCCAGGCAGGCAGCACCAGAACAAGAGGACACAGTCTCATGCTGTGCCAGGGGAGGTTTAGACTGGATGTTAGGAAGAAATTCTATACAGAGAGAGTGATTGGCCATTGGAATGTGCTGCCTGTGGAGGTGGTGGAGTCACCTTCATTGGAGGTGTTCAGGAGGAGATTTGATGGGGTGCTTGGTGCCATTGGTTTAGTTGTTTACGTGGGTTGGATTGGTTGGACGTGATGATCTTGAAGGTCTCTTCCAACCTGGTCTATTCTATTCTATTCTATTCTATTCTATTCTATTCTATTCTATTCTATTCTAATCACAGCATATTAAAACAAATACAGCCAGTTTACTTTAAGATCCTGTGTAGGAGAAAAAAGTGGTTGTCAAGGATCTGCATGTATAGCAGCCAGCATCACTCAGAAACCAATATTGTTCACAGTTACATTACCATTACATGTGGTTGCTTTATAAAGCATTTTGATAACTTGTTTGAAAGTAAGTGCAACTTGCTTTCTCGCCTCAGTATTGCCTTTTCTATCTCATATACCTAAATGGTAAGGTAAGGTGCTTTAAACATTTGGCTGTTTGAGGGCTCTGGTGTTCTCACACTGTATTATCATTTACCTTCAGTAAGAGCAAGGATTTTCAGTATATTTTGGGGTTTTAACTAACTTGTACCATGAACTCTAGCTGCTTTCAAATGGTGGGGTTCAGAATTTAGTAAAATTCACTTTCTATGAGAATTTCACTGTTAACTTGAGACAGGTTGTTTAAATGGATCATTTGATATACAAAAACCTGATTTTTTGATTGCCCAATGTTTGGGTACTTCCATGTGGAGGCAATGATGACTGTCACTTGGTCTTTGCTTGTGAAAATAATCTAATGAACACCTCTGTGTAGAATGTAAGAGTGTTTCCACTAAAAAGAGCTTTAATCACCCCAGTTTTCATTTAAAAGCCACCTGATATATGGCTAAGATTGACCTCATACTTAAATAAAAGTCATCAAGTAAGTTCCAGCTTTGGCTAACTAATAGCTGTAGATCAACTGCAGGAGAAAGTAATCAGCATTGAGCGCTGGGCTGGTATTCTGGTGGAGACAGGAATTTGTTCCTGTGTCATTGACTGCATCTGGTGATTCATAGCACTTCTGCAGCTGACTGATTCTGGCAGAACCTTGAAGTTCTTGTTACATCTCAGATGAAAATGTGTCATAACAGATCATGCACAACCTGATTTCAAATAATTCAGTTTTTTATTTAGTTCTTTAGTGCCTGGTATAAGCAAGAATTTAATGCATGCAGACGTGACAGAGATGTGTTAAATTTATTTTATCAAATTCTTTTGTTTGTGTCTCTGTCTGTGTGCATAGTGGAGTGGCAGATGGAACCAGGAAGATTTACAGACTTTATTTTCTGATAAGTCTTACAAAAGAAAAGGTCAGAATTTTCAACATGCTGGAATCTAAAACATACAGAAATTCTCTCTTAAAAATAGTTAAATTTAGGAATGGTTTCATCAGTATGCCCTACTATTCCCTTGTGTTTAAAATTCCTTTTCCCCCAAAAAAATTAATTATTTAATTATTTTTAGTCCATAATTCAATAGTTTTAATTTAAGCATACTTTTGGTTCAGGAAGATATACAGACTTTCTTATCTATATGTTATTTTGCTTCATTTTGTTTTCATTAAGCAAAGTTAGTTTGAAAATGTCAGACCTTAAGTCTGCCTAGGAAAGCTCTTATGAAAAAATTAGAAGGGAAAGGAAAATTCTACAACATGAAGATGGCAAAGGTCACCCAGAATGAAAAACAAACAGAAGAGGAAAAAGGCAGGAAAATATATTAGTTCTATCCACAAAGTCAAATGAATTAATTGAATTTTAGGAAGTTCTATAGAAAGATTTATCCTAATTCTTGCAGAATTTCATATGATCTTAACCAATTAAACTCTATCAGCAATACCAGAAGATTAGTAAGATCTGAGAAAGGGAGATGAAGTTCCAGTTTCACATGAAAGCTATCTGTAAATGCTACAGAACTGCTATTAAAGCAGGTACTAAAACAGCACAACAAATTAACATTCAGTTCTGCCTACAGCTGTACAACTCAACTTCTTCATAGACCTTTTACATCAGATTAAGACAGGTAGTCCCTGTTTATTAGTTCAGATCAAAAAAACAGTACAGGAAATGAAAACACAAGTGAAACATAGAACTAAAACACCAAATGCAACTTGAGAAAATAAAATAAATCAGAAAATAAAACCAAAACTACAGTAAGCAAAACTGAGAAAAGTTGTTTTGGAAATCAGTGAAGAAATGAGAAAAAAAAAAAAGTATATTTTAACATTTAATGATATGTAGATGTCATTTACTAAGACACTAATTTATTTATTTGCAATGCATATAGGGAGCATTGTAGCGGTTTGGGCCAGGTGCCCCCTGCAGTGGCCACATGAGACACACACCTCTGGTGTCCCGAAGGGTCCAGCCCAGTGGGGGGACACAGGAAGCTACATGTTTCATCCCATGAGGTCCTTCTCCCTACAAAAGCCACCTGCGGGGTCCTGCACTTCCTCTTTTCTTCCCTCACCGCTACCTGGTAATGGGGAGAGCCATCCCATGGCCTCTTGGGCATGGCTAGGCCCAAGGCTAGGGGTGGGGAAGAAAGAGCCCTGGGGTTTTGGGTGTACCCTCAGGTAGGGATGGGATGCTTTTGGATGTGCATTGGGATCTCTCTTTTGTCACTGTGCTTGTGGTTCTCTGTAAAATTTTTTCACTGCTTTTCCATTAAAAGTTTCCACCAGTTTTGCAATCTGTTTGTCTGAGTCTCATTTTTGCCTGTGGTGGGAGCATCGGTCTTTTCAACCTATCACAAACATCTACACTGCAAACTAGGTAAGGCTGCTTTTTATTACATTAGGCAATCCACATGTTATGTTGTGCCACATCGGGCTGGCGGCCTGTCACTAGTGGTGTGCCCCAAGGATCAGTGCTGGGCCCCATGCTCTTCAACATCTTCATTGATGATCTGGATGAGGGCATTGAGTCCATCATCAGTAAATTTGCAGATGACATGAAGCTGGGGGCAGGAGTTGATCTGCTGGAGGGAAGAGAGGCTTTGCAGAGGGACCTCGACAGGCTGGACAGATGGGCAGAATCCAATGGTATGAGCATTAGCAAATCCAAGTGCTGGGTTCTGCACATTGGGCACAGCAACCCCATGCAGTGCTACAGGCTTGGGTCAGAGTGGCTGGAGCATGGCCAGGCAGAGAGGTACCTGGGGGTACTGGTCGGTGGTAGGCTGAACATGAGCCTGCAGTGTACCCAGGGGGCCAAGAGGGCCAATGGCATCCTGGCCTGCATCAGGAACAGTGTGGCCAGCAGGAGCAGGGAGGTCATTCTGACCCTGTACTCAGCACTAGTTAGACCATGCCTTGAGTCCTGTGTCCAGTTCTGGGCCCCTCAGTTTAGGAAGGATGTTGACTTGCTGGAACATGTCCAGAGAAGGGCAACAAAGCTGGAGAGGGGTTTGGAACACAAGCCCTATGAGGAAAGATTGTGAGAGCTGGGGTTGCTTAGCCTGGAGAAGAGGAGGTTCAGGGGAGACCTTATTGCTCTCTGCAAGTAGCTGAAGGGACGTTGCAGACAAGTGGTGGTTGGTCTCTTTTCCCAGGCAACCAGCACCAGAACAAGAGGACACAGTCTCAGGCTGTGCCAGGACAGGTTTAGGCTGGATGTTAGGAAGAAGTTCTATACAGAGAGAGTGATTGCCCATCAGAATGGTCTGCATGGGGAGGTGGTGGAGTCACCATCATTGGAGGTATTTAGGAGGAGACTTGATGGGGTGCTTCGTTGCATATTTAGTTGATTAAGTGGGTTGGATAATAGGTTGGATGCAATGATCTTGAAGGTCTAATCCAACCTGATTTATTCTATTCTAATCTATTCCTCAACATTTTTGCAAGAGAAACATGTAGTGATGTTCCAAAATAAAAACTGAAACCTAAACAGATACTTTTGTGTTGAAATTTGTCTGCCTTGGACTGTGCATAGATAATTTATTTTTTTCAGTAGAAAATAAAAAGAATACTGGGTTCCTACACAAAATAGAGGAATGTAGAAATTTGGGAACAAAACAAGGTTTTGATTTTTTTTGTTTGCTTGGGGCATTGTGCGAGTGTGTTGTTTAGGTTTTGGGGTTTGAGTTTTTTGTTGTTGTTGCTGTTTGTTTCTTCTGTTGTTTTGAGGGGGTTTGATTTGGTTTTTTGTATGGCATGTTTTTGTGTGGCATGTTTTTGTGGTTTGGGGTGGGGTTTTTTCTTTGGTTTGGATTTTTGTTGTTGCTCTGTTTTGTTTGGGTTTTTTTAAGTTTAATTTTTCTTAAATATGAATTCACCACTTTTACAGGGAACAATCTGGATCTCTGCAGTTTCTAATAGCTTGGGATGATTTGCAACTCTCTCAGCTGACAATTTCAATACTATTGTTTTTTAGGACACTGATAGTGATGCAATTTTATAGCACAGCTCTGTAGTTTATTTTGTGCTTTCTTGGATTGCAAGACATTAATTGTGCAAAGATCTGGTTCGATACTATCTAAAGAACCTGAAGGAGCACAAGTCCATATGACCTGATGAGATTTACCCACAAGTCCCGAAGGAACTGGCAGATGAATTTGCCAAGCCACTGTCCATCATATTTGAAAGGCCATGGCAATCTGATGGAGGCCCTGCTGATTAGAAAAGAGGAAACAGAAACTTCACAGTATCACAGCATATTAGAGGTTGGAAGGAAGCATATTAGAGGTTGGTCTGGGCTGCATCAGGAGAAGTGTGGCCAGCAGGTCAAGGGAGGTTATTCTCCCCCTCTACTCAGCTCTGGTGAGACCCCACCTGGAGTACTGCCTCCAGTTCTGGAGCCCCTATTACAAGAGGGATCTGGAGGTGCTGGAGCGTGTACAGAGAAGGGCCACGAGGATGATCAGAGGGCTGGAGCACCTCTCCTATGAGGACAGACTGAAGCAGCTGGGGCTGTTCAGTGTGGAGAAGAGAAGGCTGCGAGGTGACCTCATTGTGGCCTTCCAGTATCTGAAGGGGGCCTCCAAGAAGGCTGGGGAGGGACTTTTCAGGCTATCAGGGAGTGATAGGACTAGGGGGAATGGGATGAAGCTGGAGGTGGGGAGATTCAGGCTGGACATGAGGAGGAAGTTCTTCACCATGAGGGTGGTGAAGGCCTGGAATGGGTTGTCCAGGGAGGTGGTTGAGGCCCCGTTCCTTGAGGTGTTTAAGAGCAGGCTGGATGAGGCTCTGGCCAGCCTGATCTAGGGTAGCGTGTCCCTGCCCATGGCAGGGGGGTTGGAACTAGATGATCCTTGTGGTCCCTTCCAACCCTAACTGAAACTATGAAACTATGAAACTATGGAAGGGACTTCAAGTGATGCAGTTTTCTTGCAGTGCTGCTGCTCACAAGTTTTGCCTTGTAGTAGCTGTGTCTATGGACACTTTGATTCTGGTGGGTCCTTTTCCTTTGGATCATGCTGTATTATCCACAAACTGGATTATAATACCTGCAGTTCCTGGAGCCTGTCACCAACAAGAGACCTAGGGACCGTAGCCAAATTCCTGCTCTGTCCTCATGAGTACAACCTGGCATTCTCATCAGCTTTCCCTAAGGTTCCTGACTTGCCTCTGATTTTATAAGTGGGGTAAATCTATTTTGTGGCTTAGCCTGTTCCATTTTCTGAATTCTCTAAATTGTACTAAAGGTGCCCATAAGCATCCTGGTAAAATTCACAACTGAATAGAACCTGTAAAGTTTTTATACCTAATTTTGGGGCAGGGTTTGAGGTAAAACAAAGATAACTAAATTTTTATAATTCCCACCTCGTTAATTCAGCCCCCATTAAATCAGGGTCCAAAACCCCTGCCAAAGCTGGATCACTTAGGGGAGTCCACACAGGAATGCATCCAGGTGGGTTTTGAAATTCTCCAGAGGAGACTCCACAACCAATACTTCATTCATACAGACTGGAAAAGGGCAAACATTGCTCCCATTTTCAAAAAGGGTAAGAAGGAGGAACCAGGGAACTCCAGGCCCGTCAGTCTCACATCTGTGCCCGGAAAGATCATGGAGCAGATCCTCCTGGAGGTACTACTGACTCAGAAGAGTAGTGAAGAGGTGATTTGGAGCAGTCAGCATGGCTTTGCCAAGGGCAAATCCTGCCTGACAAACCTGGAGGCTTTCTATGAACAAGTGACAGCATTAACAGATGAGGGGCGAGCAACTGATGTCGTTTACCTGGACCTGAGCAGAGCCTTTGCCACTGTCCCACACCACATCCTGGTCTCCAAGCTGGTGACACATGGGTTTGATGGGTGGACCACCAGATGGATAAAGAACTGGCTTGATGGCCACACCCAAAGAGTGGCTGTCAATGGGTCCATGTCCCAGTGGAGGCCAGGGACAAGCGGAGTCCCTCAGGGATCAGTCCTGGGACCAGGCTTGTTCAACATCTTTGTGGGTGCCATGGACAGTGGCATTGAGTGCACCCTCAGCAAGTTTACTGATGACACCAAGCTGTGTGGTGCAGCAGACAGGCTGGAGGGAAGGGATGGCATCCAGAGGGACCTTGACAAGCTGGAGAAGTGGGCACAAGCCAACGTTATGAGGTTCAACAAGACCAAGGGCAGGGTCCTGCATCTGGGTCGAGGCAATCCCAGGCACAAATCCAGGCTGGGCAGTGACTGGCTGGGGAGCAGCCCAGAGGAGAGAGACTTGGGGGTGCTGGTGGACGAGAAGCTCAACATGAGCTCTCAATGTGCACTTGCAGCCCGGAAAGCCAATCAGATCCTGGGCTGCATCAGGAGAAGTGTGGCCAGCAGATCAAGGGAGGTTATTCTCCCCCTCTACTCAGCTCTGGTGAGACCCCACCTGGAGTATTGTGTCCAGTTCTGGAGCCCCTATTACAAGAGGGATCTGGAGGTGCTGGAAGGTGTCTAGAGAAGGGCCACAAGGATGATCAGAGGGCTGGAGCACCTCTCCTATGAGGACAGACTGAAGGAGTTGGGGCTGATCAGTCTGGAGAAGAGAAGTCTGCGAGGTGACCTCATTGTGGCCTTCCAGTATCTGAAGGGGGCCTCCAAGAAGGCTGGGGAGGGACTTTTCAGGCTATCAGGGAGTGATAGGACTAGGGGGAATGGAATGAAGCTGGAGGTGGGGAGATTCAGGCTAGATGTGAGGAGGAAGTTCTTCACCGTGAGGGTGGTGAGGCCCTGGAATGGGTTGTCCAGGGAGGTGGTTGAGGCCCCATCCCTTGAGGTGTTTAAGAGCAGGCTGGATGAGGCTCTGTCCAGCCTGATCTAGTGTAGAGTGTCCCTGCCCATGGCAGGGGGGTTGGAACTAGATGATCCTTGTGGTCCCTTCCAACCCTAACTGAAACTATGAAACTATAAACTATGAAACTATGAAACTATTCCCCACCTCTGTATGATTGGTGGAGGTGATCTCACAGCAACGTGGATCATGTGCTGCTTGTGTGATGGTGCAGCCTCACTGGGACTCCAGTTTAACTGAGTCCTTCTTGGGGTGTCTGTGAGTGGCGTTGTGATGGTCAGTGATGGGGAGACTACAATGTTCTGGGTGACTGCTGTTTCACCTTTGTTTGTGCAGGCTCTCTTGCAAAGGGGGTGGCAACTACTTTGAGCTGGCACGGGTATAGGCACAAACATGGTGTCTGAACCACAATGTCTGTTCCAGGAGTAAACTGTCACAGATACTTGAGTACAAAGAAAAGGAAGCAGTCTGTCTGAGATAGACTTCTAAGGTCTGGAGCACAAGCCACATAAGTAGAGGCTGAGGGAGCTGGGGTTGCCTAGCCTGGAGAAGAGGAGGCTCAGTGGAGAACTTCTTGCTCTCTACAGCTACCTGAAAGGAGGATGTAGCCAAGTCAGGGGTGGTCTCTTTTCCCAGGCAACCAGCACCATAACAAGAGGACACAGTCTCAAGCTGAGCCAGGGGAAGTTTAGGCTCAAGGTAAGGAGAAAGCCTTTTACAGAAAGAGAAATTGGCCATTGGAATGTGCTGTCCCGGGAGGTGGTGGAGTCACTGTCCCTGAGGCATTCAAAAAAGGATTGAATGTGGCACTTGAAGCCATGGTCTAGTTAGTTGTAAGGTGTTAGGTATTAGGTAATAGGTTGGACTATCTCTGAGGTGTTTTCCAACCTTGTTAATTCTATGATTCTAGATAATCTTATCTTGTCTCTGTAAAAGACTCCTGTCAAGTCTCCTCCAGTGGTCAAACACCATATTGCACCATGGATTCTTTTTCCCACTTATTTTCTGGTTTGCTCAAAATTGTTTAAATTTTTATATTGCCTAAGTATGATACATTCCTATTGTAAATGTTTATTCCAGCCACACATCAAAACTATTAGTTAGGTTTTTTTCATATTAATAAATATTTATTTATATATTTATTTATATTGTAATATAATTTTTTCTTCATAATCATATCTATTAGAAGGAACAAGAGAGGGAAAACATTCATGTTGATTGAATAAACCTAATAAGCCAATAAATGGAGCAGTCTATTTTGGTACACGTCTGTCTGACAACTCTTAAATTGACAATAGAATAGAATAGAATAGAATAGAATAGAATAGAATAGAATAGAATAGAATAGAATAGAATAGAATAGAATAGACCAGGTTGGAAGAGACCTTCAAGATCATCACATCCAACCCATCATCTAACACCATCAAATCAACTGAACCATGGCACCAAGCACCCCATCCAGTCTCCTCCTAAACACTTCCAATGATGGTGACTCCACCACAACTTCAGTCTGATAATCAAAGTGGAAAATGGTTTAGACCTACCCCAGATCTTCCCACAAAAGTACAACCTTTGCTAGGAAAATCTGGGCTGCAATGGTAACACATATTTCAGAGATTGCTATCTCAACAGAAAAGTTTGTGTAGAAATGTGTGTTACTGAACATGCAAATAATACATCAGAGACTGAAGAAAAACAATATAGAGAACATTTAATGGCACAAAAGACTGCATAAATTGAGGACATTGTAAGTCAAGAAAATAACCACAAAATGGATGTATAATGGTATTTAGCTGTTATACAGTGGAAAACTGAAATAAATGGTTATTAAGTTGTAAATTAATTTTTAACTTTCCCCTGAGAAGCGTTTTTTATTACAAATTGGAACAAGGTAGTACAAGTTAGAGCTGTGGTACAAGGCAGGTAAACCTCTGTTGTACTATATTGCCACAGTATGTCATTACTAAGACCCAAAGGCTTTAGTGAGGTTTATAAAAGCTTTCACTGGAATAAGTTACCTTGGTCCCTAAAGAATGAGACATCATTGCTGATCTGCCTCTCTTTATTTTCATAGAGCCAATGTTGTGCATGATGCACATTTGTTTGTATGTTCTTTTGCGTAGAAACTCCCTGGGTACACAGCTTAAAAAAGCATGAACAAGGAACAGATAAAAAAATTAAACTCCTTTGAGTGTTACCACAGGAGGAATGTTAGTAAAGAGCAAACATTAACTCAACCATCCTCTGTTAGATTAATAATGTATTTTGATCTCTTTACATGGAACACTGCTCAGTTTGGAGGAGATGAGAACTTCACATTTCTTTCTTCCACCCATTACCTGGATACTTCCCACTGCACCTTCCTTTCTCTTAATCTAGTACACCAGTGCAGAACAGAAAAAAAACTAAACCAACAAACCAACAACAACAAGAAATAGTCAGCATATTTTTCTCAGAGCAAAGAAAGAATTTATTGCCTTTGTGTACTTCAGCAATCTTACTTCAGTGAGCTCCAACAAGCTTACTTCATTAAGCTTCCAGACGTCCACATTCGCAGCTTGGCTAAAAACTGCAAGCCTTTCAAAATCTCAGTGTAAGTTTTTATTCTGCCAAAACCAAAGATCTGTGTGAGCAGCAGTGATTAAACAGCTTACTGTCTTTCTGTGATACAGGGTGGAGACAAAGTCCAGCAAGACGAAAGATCTCCTAGGTCCCTTGGCTTAATACAAATACAACTAAGCATTGTCTTTCTCCCAACCCCATCTGAAGCATCCATTTCAGAATGTGAAAAACATAACAAAATAATATTCTTATTCTCTCCTAAATCACACTTCTCATCTGTGTTTTTAAGATATAGTTATTATATCTACATTATTCTGTCCTGAGAGATATTTTCATTTCTATTGAATTCTCTGTGCTATGTTTATCTGCTGACCATTATTTAATGTACGTTATCTAGGTAGAATATCCAATCCCATAAGGTTGCTCAGTTGTTTTGTCAGTAAATTGCAGACTTGGCCATGAATTAACTAATAAGTAGTATGAAATAGTATTCTGCTTCTCAGCTTGGATTAAATGCCAGCTGCTTTGATCAAACATGTAACAAAATCTATTAGTTTCTAATGAACATAATGTTCTACAATCCACTTGATTTGTATTATGTAGGGAATTACAGTCTTACTCATTGTTGCTGGGAGTGATATATTCCACTATAGCATCATTCAGGCCTCAGAGATAAGAGGCTTTAAGAGTTTAATTAGAAAGATTTTTGGTCTTAAAGATATGCAAAGAAGATTAATACCAGTGGATTTGAAAGGTACATGTGATCTCTGATGACAACTGCTGCTTTGAGGCAAATACTTGTGTTCTAATTAAAACCCACGGTACTAAAATGCTTTGAAGAGGCCTGTGCAGCCACTTATTCTCCAGTCACAGTGACAATCAAAATATTGACACTAATCTGGAGCTCTGCCCTCAGAGGCAGAGAAACAACTGAGATCTGCAGCATTTGTTCATGGAAATTTCCCACAGACCTAGTGTTTTAAGCTACAGTCATCACAATCTACACATAATCGTGACATACACAAGCTATCACTAAAGGAAAACCACACGCATCAGATGTTTTTTGCCTTATTGACAAAAATTATTGTGTTTTCTGTATATGCATCAATGATTAATAATTAGGAAGACCTAACACTACCTCAGGAGCAGTTGTAAAAGAGACAAAAAAATGCTATTAGTAATTAATGAATTATCATTTTGTCACTTGTAAGCGTTAAAAAAAAACCCACCAGAAGGATATGAAGATTTTGTGAACTGCACCACTAGAACAGAGGTTTTAGGACAAGCACACAACCTACAGTTTGTAATATGGGGACAAGTTGAGCAATAATTATGCATAAACTGAGACAGGAATGATGGAATCAAATCTGAGAAGCAGAATGTGTGGAGAATAACAGCAATCCAGTCTAATGAATCTGTGAACTATTTTTCTAAATGCATTTTGTGCTTATGCACACCACAAAACCTTCATGTTCTGATCTAGGAGTCTTCTCATATGGAGAACAGTTGTGGTAGATACACCTTGTTCACATAAGACATTAAATAAAAGGCTTTAACAGATGTCTTCCTGGCACTGTGAATGATGCAAATGTTATAATAAACTTGGCAGATAAATAGTCATAATTAGATGCCAAGCAAGAAGTCCTATTTGAATAAATAAAAATTTTCTGTGCTCCAAATATTACATCATAGTATGCTAAATTTCTATATTGAAGGGAAAGAGATGGTAAAGATTTTGCTGGTGCAAAATGGCATGTCTTACCTATGAAAGCTTGGTATCTGGAAAGTGTAGACATCCACAGGAAAAGAAATAGCCCACAAAGTGCAAGTGTTTTCTACATCTTGGGCAACTGCTGTCAGCATTTTTAAAAGATAAAAACCAAACCCAAAGCGACACAAATGAAATGAGAGCAAAGTCAGTGTTGTTTCTGTGTGAAATAAATTACTTAAAAATTACTTAATACTATCCAGAAGCATAAGAAGTAATTTAATTTCCTAAGGGAAAATAATAATAACAATAATGATAACAACAACAACAACAACACCAATAATAATAATAATAATAATAATAAAGTAGCAAGGGGAAGCTGAAATAAACCAATAAGTGACAGATGAAGCCTTTGAAACTTACTGCACTGTTCTCTCCTCCCTACACATGCACCATACATGTAGAGGCAGTAGACATGGAAACACTTTTGTTGGCTTTTCAGATGACCAGTTGTTCCCAAAGCAATAGAAGTGGAGGAATGTGATGATTTAAGCCTTAATTGGGAGTTAAAAGCTCAGATGGGGGCAAGGCTGAGAATCTCTCCCCCACTCCCCCCCTCCTCCCTCCCAACAGAGAGGGAAAAAAAAAGGAAGGAACAAATCCACCAAACAATAATTTGGAGTCGGCTTGGAAGTAGGGAGGCAAAGAGTTTTCTTTAAACAATATATATATATAACAATAACAGGTAAAGTTTACAAGGGCAAGGAACAAGGATGGATGGGAGGGGAACAAAAAAAGAATAATACAAAACTAGTCTCTCTCTGAAGAGGCATGCAGGCAGCAGGCCGAAGGATCAGGCCCAACCATGTGGTAGAGGAGCAGAAAAGCAGTCAAAGTAGCTCTCATACAGGGGAGGCAGGAAACAAAAGGAGAGCTAACAGCTGCAATGCCCTGCTTTTTATACCCTAGCTGGGCAGGGAGGGGGGAGTGGAACAGACTCAGCTTCCCAGGGGTAGAATGTCCTGCAGGGAGGGCAAAGTACCCTCAAGCCCTCCACCCTGTTTTGTTTTTTGTTTTCAGAATGGGCATTAACCCACCACAAGGAAAAAGGTAAAAAGATTAGATATCAAGGTCACCAGAAATATTACTCTTGAAAGTCAACAAGGATGACAAAACAGGTGCTGAAAACACATTTTTTTAGCACTGGAGAAATGCTAACTCATACTAGGCAATTTACATCTGCACTAAATATTTGATCTCAGCCTGAACTCAAATCTGGTCTCAAGAGTGTGCTGGATTACACCCATGCCGGGTGGAGGTCTGAAAGAGCCCTGACACCACCACCTCCCCACCCCCTCCCCATCCCCCCCCCCCACCCCCAGAGGACAACAATAACCTAACCCAGATAAGCAAAGAGGGACTTGCTTTCCCCCTCCCAGGAGGAGGGGTCCCCCAGGTCATAGGTGGTCTATTCCACTCCCCCTTCCTGTCCAGCAAACCTATAAAAACAAAGATATTTGCTGCCATTGCCCTCTTCTTCTGCCTTGCCTGCTCTAAAGGATCTCCTGATGAGCCTGTAGCCATCAACTGGAGCGCTGCAATTGATGGCTACAGGCTCTTCAGGAGAGACAGGCAAGGAAGAAGGGGTGGAGGGGTGGCCCTGTACATCAGAGAGGCACTTGATGCCGTTGAGCTAGAGATCAGGGACGATCGGGTTGAGTGCTTGTGGGGGAGAATTAGAGGGAAGACCAGCAGGGCAGACATCCTGGTTGGAGTCTGTTATAGACCACCCAACCAGGAGGAAGATGTTGATGAAGCATTCTATAGGCAGCTTAAGGCTGTCTCCAGATCGCCTGACCTTGTTCTCATGGGTGACTTCAGCCTGCCTGATATCTGCTGGGATCACAACATAGCAGAAAGGAGGCAATCTAAGAGGTTCTTAGAGTGCACGGAGGACAGCTTCTTATCCCAGGTGCTGCGCGAACCTACCAGGGGTAAGGCTCTGCTTGACCTCCTCTTCACCAACAGGGAAGGGCTGGTGGGTGATGTGGTCGGAGGGTGTTTAGGCACCAGTGACCACGAGATAATTGAATTTTCTGTATTCAGCCAAGCTAAGAGGGGTAGCAAGAAGACCTCCACTCTGGACTTCCGGAGGGCAGACTTCAGGCTACTCAAGGAACTCAGAAGGTTCCTTGGGAAACAGCCCTTAAAAATAAAGAGGTCCAGGAGAGCTGGACCTACTTCAAGGAAGAGCTCTTGAAGGCGCAGGAACAGGCTGTGCCAACGTGCCGGAAGATGAGCCGCCGGGGCAGACGGCCAGCCTGGATGGGTAATGAACTTCTAAAGGAACTAAGGGAAAAAAAGATGATGTATCATCTTTGGAAGGAAGGGGAGGCAACCCATGAAATGTTTAGGGAAGTTGCTAGGTCTTGTAGAAAAAAAATTAGGGAGGCAAAAGCACATTTGGAGCTCAGACTGGCCTCTGCTGTGAAGGACAACAAAAAGTCCTTCTATAAATATATTAATAGCAAGAGGAAGGGCAAGGACAACCTCCACTCCTTGGTGGGCACAGAGGGGAATGTTGTAACAAAGGATGAAGAAAAGGCAGAGGTGCTTAACACCTTCTTTGCCTCAATTTTTAGTAGCAGGGCAGAACGTCTTCCAGACAGCTGGCCTGCAGAGCTGGCAGAAGGAGCCAGGGAGCTGTATAGTTCTCCTCTGTTCCAGGATGGGATTGTTAGGGATCTTCTCAGCCGCTTGAATCCCCACAAGTCCATGGGACCGGATGGGATCCATCCTAGGGTGCTGAGAGAGCTGGCAGATGAGCTGGCCAAGCCGCTCTCCATCATTTTTCAACAGTCCTGGCTCACTGGAGAGGTCCCAGAAGACTGGAAGCTGGCCCACGTGGTACCCATCCACAAGAAGGGCCGGTTGGAAGAGCCAGGGAATTCTAGGCCTGTCAGCCTGACCTCAGTGCCAGGCAAGATTATGGAGCAGGTCATCTTGAGTGCGATCACACAGCACTTCCAGGATGGCCAGTGGCTCAGGCCTAGCCAGCACGGATTTAGGAAGGGCAGGTCCTGCCTGACCAACCTGATCTCCTTCTATGATCAGGTGACCCCGCCTGGTGGATGTGGGGAGGCCTGTGGATGTGGTCTACCTGGACCTCTGCAAGGCCTTTGACACCGTCCCCCACAGCAAACTCCTGGCCAAGCTGGCAGCCCATGGCTTGGACAGCAGCACACTGCGTTGGGTTAGGAACTGGCTGGAGGGCCGAGCCCAGAGAGTAGTGGTGAATGGTGCCACCTCCAGCTGGTGGCCTGTCACTAGTGGTGTGCCCCAAGTATCATTGCTGGGCCCCCATGCTCTTCAATATCTTTATTGATGATCTGGATGAGGGCATCGAGTCCATCATCAGTAAATTTGCAGACGACACCAAGCTGGGGGCAGGAGTTGATCTGCTGGAGGGTAGAGAGGCTTTGCAGAGGGACCTGCACAGGCTGGACAGATGGGCAGAATCCAAGGGCATGAGATTGAACACATCCAAGTGCTGGGTTCTGCACATTGGCCACAACAACCCCATGCAGTGCTAGAGGCTGGGGTCAGAGTGGCTGTAGAGCGGCCAGGCAGAAAGGGACCTGGGGGTGCTGGTTGATGGTAGGCTGAACATGAGCCTGCAGTGTGCCCAGGCAGCCAAGAAGGTAAATGACATCCTGGCCTGCATCAGCAACAGTGTGGCCAGCCGGAGCTGGGAGGTCATTCTGCCCCTGTATACAGCACTGGTTAGTTCTGGGCCCCTCAGTTTAGGAAGGAAGTTGAGTTGATGGAACATGTCCAGAGAAGGGCAACAAAGTTGGTGAGGGGTTTGGAAGACAAGCCCTATGAGGAGAGACTGAGGGAGCTGGGGTTGCTTAGCCTAGAGAGGAGGAGACTGAGAGGTGACCTTCTTGCTCTCTACAACTACCTGAAAGGGAGATTGTAGCCAGGCAGAGGTTGGTCTCTTCTCCCAGGCAGGCAACACCAGAACTAGAGAACACAGTCTCAGGCTGCACCAGGGGAGGTTTAAACTGGATGTTAGGAGGAAGTTCTATACAGAGAGAGTGATTGCCCCGGGAGGTGGTGGAATCACCATCATTGGAGGTATTCAGGAGGAGACTTGATGGGGTACTGGGTGCCATGATCTAGTTGTTTAGGTGGGTTGGATTGGTTGATAGGTTGGACATGATGATCTTGAAGGTCTCTTCCAACCTGGGTTTATTGTATTATATCAGCTGCTGCCATTTTCCTGCACTGGCCACGTGGTCATGCCTGGTCCTCTGTCCAAGCTGCATCCACTTTTCTAAAGGATTGAATCCACTTACATCCAGGGAAATACAAGGCCATCCGGGCACGGTTTTGTATTTTTTTCCTATTTATCCTTATCCCTTACCCTTGTAAACCCTCCCTGTTACTGCTACATACATATTTTGTTAAAAAAATTACTTCTCCTACTTCCAAACTGACTGCAGATTATTTTTTGTTGTTGTAGATTCACATCCTTCTGTTTTCCCTACCTCTTTTTTTTCTATTTTCTCCATTTTTCTTTCCCTTTCCTTATCCGGGAAGGGGGGGATGGGGAGGAGGGGTGGTGGTGGAGGGTAGGAATTCTCTATTTGTTATCATCTGAGCTGTTAATCTCCAGTTAAGGCTCAAATCAACACAAGAAGGCATCCTCATCCACTACTGTTTTATTCAAATTAGGATGGTAGGTATTTGTCCCAAACTGTAGGTACTAACTTACTAAAACAGAGAGGGCTGAAGCACCTGTCCTATGAAGACAGGCTGAGAGAGTTTGGGTTGTTCAGATGGGAGAAGAGAAGACTCCGAGGACACCTTATTGTGGACTTCCAATATTTGAAGGGGGCCTACAAGAAAGCTGGTGAGGGATTTTTTAGGGTGTCAGGTAGTGATAGGACTAGGGGAAATGGATCCAAGCTAAATGGGGGGAGATTTAAACTAGATGTGAGGAAGAAGTTCTTCCCCATGAGGGTGGTGAGACACTGGAACAAGTTGCCCAGGGAGGTGGTGGAAGCCTCATCTGTGGAGCTTTTTAAAGCCAGGCTGGATGTGGCTCTAGGGAACCTGATCTAGTGAAGGGCAGGAGACCTGGAACTAGATGATCTGTGAGGTCTCTTTCAACCCTGACAATTCTGTGACTCTGTAAAACTTGCAACTGCCAACAACCAGTGCTTTATGTTCAAAACTAGTGCCTATCAAATTTCTTTTAAGATGCATGTCAATGATATTAATTCATAAGTAAAACTAATAACCCATTCCAGGGCTTCATCACTCTCATGGTGAAGAACTTCCTCCTCAAATCTAGCCTGTATCTCCCCACTTCCAGCTTCATTCCATTCCCCCTAGTCCTATCACTCCCTGATAGCCTGAAAAGTCCCTCCCCAGCCTTCTTGGAGGCCCCCTTCAGATACTGGAAGGCCACAATGAGGTCACCTCGCAGCCTTCTCTTCTCCAGACTGAACAGCCCCAACTCCTTCAGTCTGTCCTCATAGGAGAGGTACTCCAGCCCTTGATCATCCTCGTGGCCCTTCTCTGGACACCTTCCAGCACCTCCAGATCCCTCTTGTAATAGGGGCTCCAGAACTGGAGGCAGTACTCCAGGTGGGGTCTCACCAGAGCTGAGTAGAGGAGGAGAATCCCCTCCCTTGACCTGCTGGCCACACTTCTCTTGATGCAGCTCAGGATCTGATTGGCTTTCGGGCTGCAAGTGCACACTGAGAGCCATGTTGAGCCTCTCGTCCACCAGCACCCCCAAGTCTCTCTCCTCAGGGCTGCTCTCCAGCCAGTCACTGCCCAGCCTGGATTTGTGCATGGGATTGCCTCGACCCAGATGCAGGACCCTGCACTTGGTCTTGTTGAAGCTCTTGAGGTTGGCTTGTGCCCACCTCTCCAGCCTGTCAAGGTCCCTCTGGATGCCATCTCTTCCCTCCAGCATGTCTGCTGCACCACACAGCTTGGGGTCATCAGAAAACTTGCTGAGAGTGCACTCAATGCCACTGTCCATGGCACCCCACAAAGATGTTGAACAAGCCTGCTCCCAGGACTGATCCCTGAGGGACTCCGCTTGTCCCTGGCCTCCACTGGGACATAGACCCATTGACAGCCACTCTTTGGGTGTGGCCATCAAGCCAGTTCTTTATCCATCTAGTGGTGCATCCATCAAACCCATATGTCACCAGCTAGGAGACCAGGATGTGGTGCAGGACAGTGTCTAAGGCTTTGCTCAGGTCCAGGTAAACGACATCAGTTGCTCGCCCCTCATCTATTAATGTTGTCACCTGTTCATAGAAGGCCACTAGGTTTGTCAGGCAGGATTTGCCCTTGGCAAAGCCATGCTGACTGCTCCCAATCACCTCTTCACTACTCTTCTGAGTCAGCAGTGCCTCCAGGAGGATCTGCTCCATGATCTTTCCGGGCACAGAGGTGAGACTGACTGGCCTGATAGCTTCTGAACTACTGTCTTCCCGAAGTACACCAATTTGTCATCAAATGGAGGAGGAATTTCAGTTTTGATAAGACCAGCCCTGGATCTTGGTCTTAGTACAGAAGTAGTACCTTAGAAGAGATAGTGTGCAGGCTTCCTTCACAAATACTATTTGAACATTTTGATTCACTGTAGTGGTTTGGTCCCTGGCTGGTTGTCAGATGCCCACCAAAGCCACTCTATCACTCCCTTTCTTAGATGAACAGGGGAGAGAGAAGAGGTTACAAAAGGCCCACGAGTCAAGAAGAAGCAATTTACTAGGACAAAAAAAGGCAAAGCAAAGGCTGTGCATGGAAGAACAAACAAAGATGTTATTTTCTGCTTCCCTTTGGCAGATGATATTTGGTCAGTCCCTGGGAAACAGGGCTTCAATATGCATAGAAGTTGCTCTGGAGGACAGATGCCATCAACTTATGTCCCCACACTTCCTTCTTTCACTTAGCTTTTATATCTGAGCTGATGTTACATAGCATGGTATACCCCTTTGGTCAGCTTGGGTCAGCTGGCTATGCTGTATCCTTTCCCAAGATCTTCCCCATCCCTCAGCCTACTGTTGGTGGGGTGGAATGTTGGAAAAGCAGCAAAAAATTAGCCAGGGTGCTCAAGACCAAAAGCCTCAACTCCCAGCCAAAAAATACCAGAGAGATAAGAACTTGTCATGCTAAGAAGAGACCAGAGAGAGAAAAAGGGCAGAACAGCCTGTGCTGTCCATTTGTATAGGGGAGATGCAGGCATGATGCAATAAAGTAACAAATGATTGCACTTTCTGGTGTAATCTTTTGCCAACTCATGTCCACTTTTTCATCCACCTGTGTCCCCAAGTCCTTCAAAAGCATTTCTCTCTTCTCTTCTCTTTTTAAAGAAGAGACTGTTTATGGATGCTACTACCCTAACATTAAATTTGCACAGATGGTGGTAGCATTTTCTTTACTCTTATCTTCTCTTCTTTTTCTTTCAGGTACATGTCACTTCCTCGTTGCCTTACAATTCATATAAGCATAATTCTCCTTACTAATTAAAGCACTGGACTATTACCATAAATTAATAAAGTTATGGAGGAATTTCCTAGCACATCACAAATAATTTTCATTTTGTGTATCACAGTATCACCAGCGTCGGAAGAGACCTCAAAGATCATCAAGTCCAACCTGTCACCACAGACTTCATGACTAGACCATGGCACCAAGTGCCACGTCCAATCCCCTCTTGAACATCTCCAGGGACGGTGACTCCACCACCTCCCTGGGCAGCCTACTCCAATAGTGAATCACTCTCTCGGTGAAGAACTTCTTCCTCACCTCCAGCCTAAACTTCCCCTGTCACAGCTTGAGACTGTGTCTCTTGTTCTGGTGCTGGTTGCTAGAGAGAAGAGGCCAACCCCTTCCTGGCTACAACCACCTTACAGGTAGCTGTAGAGAGCAATGAGGTCACCCCTGAGCCTCCTCTTCTCCAGGCTAAACAAGCCCAGCTCCCTCAGCCTCTCCTCATAGGGCTTGTGCTCAAGGCCTCTCACCAGTCTTGTTGCCCTTCTCTGGACGCGCTCAAGTGTCTCGATGTCCTTCTTAAACTGAGGGGCCCAGAACTGGACACAGCACTCAGGGTGTGGCCTAACCAATGCGGAGTACAGGGGCACAATGACTTCCCTGCTCCTGCTAGCCACACTATTCCTAATTCAGGCCAGGATGCCATTGGCCTTCTTGGCCACCTGGGCACACTGCTGGCTCATGTTTAGTTGTCTGTCAACCAGCACCCCCAGGTCACTCTCTGTTTGGGAGCTCTCCAGCCACTCTGACCCCAGCCTGTAGGTCTGCATGGGGTTGTTGTGGCCAAAGTGCAGCACCCGGGACTTGGACTTGTTGAATTCCATCCCGTTGGGCTCTGCCCATCTGTCCAGCCTGTCAAGGTCCCTCTGCAGAGCCCTTCTGCCCTCTAACTGACTAACACCTGCTCCCAACTTGGTGTCATCTGCAAATTTGCTGATGACTGTCTCAATCCCCTCATCCAGATCATCAGTGAAGATATTAAAGAGGACGGGGCCAGCACTGATCCCTGGGGGACGCCACTGGTGACTGGCCTCCAGCTGGATGTGGCACCATTCACCACCACTCTCTGGGCTCGGCCCTCCAGCCAGTTCCTAACCCAGCGCAGAGTGTTGCTGTCCAAGCCACAAGCTGACAGCTGAGCCAGCAGTTTGCTGTGGGGGACAGTGTCAAAGGCCTTGCTGAAGTCCAGTAGACCACATCCACAGGCCTCCCCACATCCACCAGGTGGGTCACTTGATCATAGAAGGAGATCACGTTGGTCAGGCAGGACCTGCCCTTCCTAAATCCATGTTGGCTGGGCCTGATCCCTTGGCCACCCTGCAGGTGCACAGTTATTGCTGCCAAGATAATCTGCTCCATCATTTTCTCTGGCACTGAGGTCAGGCTGACTGGTCTGGAGTTTCTGGGTTCCTCCATCTGACCCTTCTTGTGGATGGGGATCACACTGGCCAATTTCCAGTCATCTGGGACCTCACCGGTGAGCCATGTCTGGAGGAACATGATGGAGAGCGGCTTAGCCAGTATGGTCCTGGTGAGGGTGAAAACAATCATAAATGTCAGGATAACACTATACATGGCACATTGGCTTGCATGTAGTTAGTAACTATAATTCAAGCAGTTCACAACTGGCATAATTTCAAAGCATAATTATCTTTAAGGTACATATACATGTAATTATGCAATGTGTAAAACAGATTTTAAATCTCTTCTTAATTAGTAATGGCTATGGGAATTTTTAGATGCCTTGGAAAAAGGTTATGAAATCATCAAGGAGAATCCAAATGCTGGAAAGCGTCACCAGGTCTGCATGCTTCCTTGGCATTGGCAGAAACTTCTGTACTCTTGGCCAAGTCATTAAGCTGTGAATGGTTATTGTTCACAGCATTACAATATTTATTCTGAATGCATAGAAATATTGTACAGCTGGCAGCTCCAGTGCATCAGTTTACTCCTCATTAATGATAATATTTCTCTTGTTAAGAGCAAGCTACTGAAAATCCTAAATACATAAAAACCCTGGCATCTACATAAATATTCAGGCCATACAAACTATTGCTTGCCTCTGATTCTCTTTCCCATTATTCACAGAATCATGAAATAGTTGAGGCTGGAAGGGACCTCTGAAGATAGACTAGACTAGACTAGACTAGACTAGACTAGACTAGACTAGAATAGAATAGAATAGAATAGAATGGAATAGAATAGAATTAACCAGGTTGGAAGAGATCAACAATTCCAACCTGTCATCCAACACTATCTGATCAACTAGACCATCATACGTTACAAGTCTTACTCAAGCAGAATGAACCAGAGCCAGTTGCCCAATACTATATCCAGAGAGCTTTTGAACATTGCCAGGTTTGGAGACTTCACCACCTCTTTATTCCAGTGCTCAGTCACTCTCATGGTATTTTTTTTTACAAAAGTATTCAATTTACTTGCTTATCAAATGGGATTACTGTTGGTTTTGAAAGTAACTGTTGTTATTTCAGGATAAATTCATACATGATGACATGACTATTGAGTAAAATGAATTTTTGAACTGCTTACCAGCATACGTAGAGTTAATTAAAACAAAACAAACAAACAAACAAACAAAAAGAAATATAAGAGAAAAAATATAAAAGGAAATGAGAATAAAATAGAGGAAAAGTCTGTTCGAAATATTCACTGAAGCTATTAGAGACTGAGAAAAACAAAATTCCTACTAGTTGAGCTTATTTCAAATGTCTGAAAGACAGGAACATGGGAAAGGCAATGCAAGGGAAGTCTGAGTAATTTAAACAGTGAACATATCCCCATAGATTAGTTTCTCAGTGTTACAACATGTAACTTGCAAGAGATTTATTCCCAGTTTAGGAGCAACACAGGATACTTGGTTGTGATACTCTGCTTCTTGCTGAATTGCCAGACGTGTCCCATTTGGTTAAGTTACAATTTAACCTAGCATCCTACGGCAACTCTGCATTGAGTAAGAAGATATTCTTGGCAGTGTTCTGTTTCTAGGTAATTTAGTACTGAGAGACAGGAAAATTACAAATGTGGTAGTGTATAAAAGAAGAAAGATAGAGAAACAAGTGTGTGTCAAGGACAGATGAAAGAAATCCATCAGAGATTAAACAAATCACTGGAATAATCATTATTTTATATTTATATAAAATCTGAGCCTTAAATACTAATGGAATAAGTTTTACTTGAACTTGTAGAAAATTTATGACATATGCTAGATACCTACATAAATATGTTGGAAACAGGGAGATGGGGTGAATTTCAGAAGAAAACGTTTGTCTTCTTGTTGCATACCTGTACTCATTTTGCTGCATGGTGAAGACCATGCAGTCTTTCATCTTGGTTATAATCTATGACTCATAAAATGGTGGGTTTTGTCGGGATCTTCTTCCATACTTATATTTCACTCAATTTCTGCACTTAAATAATCATAATAAGAGGCTTATAAAGGCAAAAATTTCAGTTTTGCATTATCTTGTTTAATTTTTTAACCTAAAATCCAACAGGTAAAAGAAAGCATCTTCTAGAAGAATTCTGAGCAAGAATATTTACTGTCAACCTTACAACTCATTAAAAAGTGAAAAACTCAAATAAATATTAAGTGATCATATTAAATGAAAGAAAGCAACAAAATGTCTGTTGATTGTGATTTCTCTATTTTAAACAGGTTTATGTAGACCTTTAGATGGCAGACATAGTAGTATTAACATTACATAAGCAATATTCAACTTAGCAGAAAATCCACTGGCTAAAATTTCACTTTTGTGTTTGATGCTTTCAAGAACTTGAGAAACCATTTCAAAATGACACAAACAGTTGACAGCATAGCTTAAATATATGCAACATAGGTATATGCTATGCCTAAAAAAATACCTCAGCAAACAGAGAGTTTGCTGGAAGGAATCCTTTTATAAGAATGGTTATTTGAGTTTTGTGTTTTGAAAAAGGCTATTTATACATATTTATTCTGAAATTATATGTGAGACATTGGAATGTCTGCTGTTTGGGGCGGGGTTTTTTTGGTTGTTGTTTGTTTTGTTTTGGAGTTGTTGTTGTTGTTATGTTGTGGTTTTTTTTTCTCCAGCTGGTTTAAAATAAATGCAAGTAAGATTAAAGGAACCAAAACCACAGTGTGCAATTAAGCAACTAGTTGTAAATTAACAGGCTACTTAAACTAGAAAGTAATCATTTGTAGATAAGGTTTAAGAGAATTATGTGACAAGAGTTAATGTGGAGTTTAAAAACCCAAAGCTTAAATTGTATTACCGTATTATTTGAAAAACATCCATTAATTTGGGCAGATAACTCTGTGGGGTACTGCAGAAAGATTTTTCTGAAGTTTGTTCTAAGCTCAAGGAAGATCAGGGAGGCAGTAGAAGATAGTGCTAGCACAAATTATTTCAGACATGTCTGAAGGCAGAGCAAAAGATTAAGCAGGGCCATGGAAAATGCAATTAAACTTTCAGGCACAATACATGCCTTATTGAAAAGGCTGACACAAATTGCAATGAGGATAAAAAGAAACTTCCCTTTACTTCTGGTCCAAGAAGGAGACAGACACAAAAGGCTCTTAAGTGACCAAAACCAAGATTAAGAGGGATGGACGTCCATTTCCTGAATTCTAAAAATTCTTGGGCTATTGTGCAAGTGATTCTCTATTCTTGAAAAATTATGAAGCCTGATTTTTGCCATTCCAGTCCTTAGCTCTGCTTTTGGTACTTTGGGTTTGTTTTGTTTTCTAATTAATTTCTTGTCACTTGATGGACACTTACCCATGTCCCTTGTTTTCTGGTATCAGTTACATGTTGCCTCACAAAAACTAATGAGTTGCTGGAGTCTATCAAATAAGGTCACCCTCTTGAGGTCATGCTTTTCCTCCATGCCTGACAATTAAAACCTAATGTTGATAAGCTCAGCTCAGTATTCAAACAGTAAGATCTAAGCCTTCACACAAACACAACAAAAATGCTCTCAAAAAACCAATTCACTGCATATACAAAATTTAACTATTTTGAATCAGGTTTCTCAGTGCTTCACACAACTACCAGTATCAATGGTGGATCATGACAAATTTCTCTTGTCTTTGATTCATAAAAGTAAATAGACCCTACCCATGTACACAGTGGAAGACAGGTCTTTAACATGCTTTTAGAATTTCACGTAAGCCACTTTTCATTTTGACTCATTTTAACACATCAGGACGCTTGCATTATTTTACATCTGTATATTGCAGAGGATTTCAAACAGATGCTTATGAAACTTTCTCCCTGTTTTAATATTCTCCATATTGGCAGAAAATATATCAATGTACAGAGATGAAACAACCCAGCCCTACCTCTTCAATATTCTCAGCAGCTGAAATGTAGGTGCAGTCTGAGACAAGGTTTGCTATGTAATGTCAGGCATTTGAAACCAAAACACAGGATGGCAAGACAACTAATTATATACACATGACAGACTACAGAAACTGACAACTACAAGCAGTGACATTATCACTGATTAGTTTAAAACAAGCTACATAATCCTTCTCCTCCAAAAGTGAAAGGTTAAAAAGTTGACGACAGCCCCTGCATATTGAGCTCTACCTCCTATTTTACTATCAGTTTGATCAGTACTAACAGGAGATAATTTTTGTCAGCCATGGCCATGAATCCAATGGGACAATAAAAATTAAAATATAAACAAGAAAAAAAAAAAAAGAAAATCCTGCATTGGAGAGATTTGTTAAATGCAAGAGGAAAAATATTGTGTGAACTGCCATGTCAATCAAATAAATTCTCTACAATAATATATGCAATTCTTTCATGATTCGTTTAAGTTTTCATAGGAGTCCAATCTAAATCTTTCCTTAGCATGACTTCCTAGGCAAAAGTTTTCCTTAATTCTGAATTGTCTGAATTTCAAGATGCCTGTAGCATCCCTGCAGTTCATCATTCTCTCATTTAGGCTTTTTATAAACCAAACTGAGTATTTTTCAACAGAAGGTCTATGGTTTCTAAGTGTCCTTCAGACATCAATTATATCATATAAATGTGAAGAAATATATTGAAGCATGGCAGTTCTTTTCAATGGCATTTCGATATTTTCATTGCAAAAGAAATATTGTGACAGATGCAAAATGAAACACTCTTTATAATAGTCTAATTTCCTAGAATTCCTGAAGCAAGTACTTTTTTCTGTGTGAAACAACAGAACCACAGAATATTAGGGGTTGGAAGGGATCACCAGATATCATCGAGTCCAAGCTCCTACCAGAGCAGAATCACCTAGGGCAGGTCACAAAGAAATGTATATAGGTGGTAATTAATGCCTCCAGATAAGGAGACTCCACAATCTCTCTGGTCAGCCTGTTACAGTGTTCCATCATCCTCACCATAAAGAAGTGTCAGAAGGGGGTTTTGTCCCCCAGGATCATATGCAAATGAATATAATTTAAATGTCTACACAGGAGGGGGTTGGTCTCTTAGCACCAGAACAGGAGGACATAGTCTCAAGCTGTGCCAGGGGAGGCTTAGGTTGGGGGTTAGGAAGAAATTCTACACAGAGAGAGTGATTGCCCATTGAAACAGGCTGCCCAGTGAGGTGGTGGAGTCACCACCATTGGAGGTGTTTAGGAGGAGACTTGGTGGGGTGCTTGGTTGCATGGTTTAGTTGATTAGGTGGTGCTGGATGATGGGATGGATGTGATGATCTTGAAGGTCTCTTCCAACTTGGTCTATTCTAGTCCTATTCTATTCTATTCTATTCTATTCTACTAGGAAACATGCATTGTTTAGTGCAAGCAATCAACCATAAATGAGTTTAAAATAAATAAATAATGTGTATACAATGTCATCCACATTACACAAGAGAAACAAATGTAATATGTTCTAATGTCAAAACTAATGATAAAACTCTAGATTTTGCAGTGTTGCTAATAACATCTGAATGCTAGAGACAAAATGATATACAAAAATCACCTTGTGTGTACAATAGAGTAACTTGCAATGATAAAATATACACTTTTTATATAATTTTTTTCAGTTAAACTATACATTTCATCTCTGTAAATTATATATATTTCAAATAGAATAGCAGCAGAGTACAAAACTCCAGAAATATGTAGCAAGTGTACAGTCAAAAGACCATAACCGATCTATTCCTATTAGATCAAATGTAATTAAACTTAGTACAGCTGCTCAACAATATGCATGCTATGAAATAAAGAAGCAGGAGCAATAGCAGTGTGATACTTTGGCGCAAACCTACTAAATTTGTGTTGTAAAATCATGTTTCAGGGGCACTTCGGTGGTATTTTAAACTCTTCTGACTTGTCAAGATAAGTTGTTTCAAGACTCAGATTGTCAAAGATCACAGCAAGGTGTAACTTTACTGTTGACCCTGCTTTATCAGAATTTTGGACTAAACAGTTTCCTGAGATTCCTTCCATCCTGCATAATTCCATGATTCATAATATTGAGATGATCTGGGAGGAGGATCACAGAATCATCACAGAATCATAGAATCAATAAAGTTGGAAAAGACCTCAGAGATCATCAAGTCCAACCTGTCACCCAACACCTCATGACTAACTAAAGCATGGCTTCAAGTGCCATGTCAAATCCTTTTTTGGACACCTCCAGGGATTATGACTCCACCACCTCCCTGGGCAGCACATTCCAATGGCCAATTACTCTTTCTGGGAAGAACTTTCTCCTCACCTGGAGCCTAAACTTCCCCTGATGCAGCTTGAGACTGCTGAGGATGGAGAACTGATTTCTTTAAAATCTGAAGCACGAAACATTTCAATGTTAAGAATGGCATCTGTCTACATTTTACCAAGATGACTTGTGCCTATGCTCAAGTATCAGACATTATCCATGTAAAATAATAAGAAATGTGAATCAGCTGAGAGAAAATGGAGCAAGAGTACCTATTGGAAATAACAGACTAAACCATAACAAGTCAAGAGATGAGATGAACAACTCAGGTTACATGGAACAGTCGAGAACGGAAGTCTATAATGTAGAACCTGGGAATGGGAAGTGAACATCAGTAGGAGGGCAAGAGGTTGTAGAGCCGTAATGGGCAAAGAAGACTTTGAGATAAAGAGAAAGAATTGTTAAAAGAGCAGGTCACAGCTTACTAGATCAAGTGTAGTGAAAGATAGTAAGCAGAGCACTTTTGGTAGGTAAATTACTTGAGATTACCACAATAAGTTAAAGCTGAAAAGCAATGTGATGTTTCTAATATACATATTTTAATTTTTTAAAATAAATTAAAATCCATCATTTGCAACAAGCAACGAACCTTGGAGGCACTGATTAACATCTACATTCTGCAGTGTCACCCACCAATTCTGGTATGCCAGGCTTCTTACTTGTGATGTATGGGGCAATTAGAGAAATAGTGTCAAAGCATCAGAGCCAGAGATTAAGTGTTGAGATGGTTTTGTCAAAAACACCGGGTGTAAAATATTAAAAAGGATGTGCAGTTGATCTGAATAAGGAAAGACACTATTTTTGTCTAGTGACTGATGATGATATTAATTAGAAGTAATTTTGTACTTTTTAAGCCATGGTCACAAATTAAAAGTTAAGATCAAGACTAGTAGAGTTTTAGAGAAATGTATATAAATCAATCCTAAATTTGATGTTTCTAAAGGGCGAGTATAAAAATATCTTAACTGAATTTAATTAAGCTCATATCCTCCCTACCAATTAGTCTTGAACTCCATGCATCTGTGAAGTTCATAATTTAGGTAATCTCACAAGATTAAGACTGGACATTTATTTAGATGGAATACAAAATCCAATAATGATTTTATTTGTAATTGTTATTTTTCTAGATCTAAGTTAATATGCAAGAACTTTTTTCTGGAGTCCCAAAATTCTGACTCCTATTTATCTTAGAAATGCTGCATAATTTGGAGGAGAAAGAGATTTTATAGCATGAGCATATTTCTGTCCAAGTAGAGTCACAAAATAGACTAGACTAGACTAGACTAGACTAGAATAGAATAGAATAGGCCAGGTTGGAAGAGACCTTCAAGATCATCGCGTCCAACCTATCAACCAATCCAACCCACCTAAACAACTAAACCATGGCACCAAACACCCCATCAAGTTTCTGAACTAAATTATTAACATCAATATAATATTTTTAGGGGGGTGGATTTTTGGCGGGGGGGAGGGGTCTTGTTTTTTTTTAAAGTTGTGACAAGGACTGTAGCCTGAACTAGCTCTTAGACTGCTTTTGCCATACCGAGGTCATTACACTCATTAGCAAACTTTGAATACTTTGAGTATTTCCCTGAAATGACTGTTTAACATCTACACAGGTGAACTCTAGCGCAGTAATCTCAACATTGAACACCTCATTGTTTGTGTGTTGTACAACATTTTTATGATGGTTTTGCGTCTTGCTTTAGAAACCCAAGCTGATTGTACACAGCATTATGTACAGTAGGCTGTGCAACTAAGCAGCATGTGGTGTTGAAGGAATATTACTCATTTTCCCTGAACTAACAGGAAGCAGAAAAAAACCCAAGATCTTAAAGAACAAGCTTGTGGAGTGTGGTTCTTTTGAAAGTAAATTACAAAAAAAAAAATCTTAGAACTTACTGTTTCAATTAAGCAGTGTTCCCATTCTGACATAATTATCCCCATATATGTTGTTATTTTATTTTCTAATAGCAGACTGGAGATTGTTCAGCTCCTGAGTAGAAAGAACAGTTATGGTTTTAAGTAAACAAACATACCAAGAACAAAAAAAATTCTTGCACTGCCTGCCAGAAATACTCTAAGTGTACTAAGGGCTTTTAGCAGTCATTCTATTGCAATTGCTGATAAGAATGCACTATCAAATATCATATACTTCAATATCTTGGGCAAATTCTGAGGATTGTACATTCCCTTGTATTTTCCACATATGACATTCCCACTAAATTAATCAACTTTATCCTGGTTTTCACTGATATTAGAGTTCATTTATCAATCAGTGCCACATAAAGTGTTTCCTATATCTTTCCTTTATTTTTTCTAGTGCCTTATAGCCAGGAACCTGCAAAAGTTATTTTTTTTCCATCTGTTTCTGGGTAAAAAATTAAAAGAAAAAAAAGGGGGGGAGAGGAAGAAATTAAATCTGGAGAAAGGGTATACAGTGAGACAAAAAATCAGCAATGGAATAACGTTCTTTTTGTACTCAGCACTCACAGTGCATGGATAATTCACACCTCCAGGAAAGGGAAAATTCCATGGGTAAGCAGGGAAAATGTCATTATACCCAAATATTATTACACACATACTGATTGACAGATAACCTGTTTTCCAGAACTTGCAAGGCATCTCTTGTCCCTGGGTGAGACCATCAGAATTCTCATACTGCAACGGATCAGTCTTGACAGTATCTTATTAGTCTAAAAAAAACCAAAACCCAAACCACCACCAAAAAACATAAAAACAAACAAAAAAATAACAACAACAAAACATCCATTTTCTACTCACAAAAATGTGAAGATCTCTGCTAAGGATTATCTGTTTGCTTCCTGAATGGCAGAATTTCAAAAGGATGGTAGGTAAAGCAATCACATTAAGTAAAATATAACTCATCTAATAAAATTATGAGAAATTATGAAATATTTTTTAACACATATTTAAAACTTAACTAAGAAAATAAAATATTAAGACTTGGAATTATAATACCACATTTCCATCAGATATTTTAGAATGCATTATTAAGTCAATTTGGCCTAAACATATTCAGGTATGTTAACTATAGTTATAATCCAGTTTATAAAAAGGAAAAGTAAGCAAACTTTGAAGTTGTCTGAGACATCACAGAAGTTTTGATAGAGGTAGGATCAAAGACCTTCCTCTGATATAACCTGCAACCCATTTTGTCATCTTCAGCTAATCCAGCCAATTGGCTAGGTGTTCATCACCAATACAGTGTGATGACTGCCTATTACTGAAACTTGGTGGGATGATTGCTATGACTGTAATGTAGGAGTAGGCAGGTACAAGCTCTTTAGGAGGGACAGGCAGGGTAGCAGGGGAGAAGGTGGAGTCTCCTCAGAAAGGAAACAGGTGAACTAGTGACAAGTGACATGGAGAAGGCTGAGGTTCTCAAGGACTTCTTTACCTCAGTCTTCACTGGCAAGGGCTCCAGCCACAGTCCCAGAATAATGGAAGATAATGACAGGTACTGGAAGAAGGAACTGCCCATGGTGAGTGAAGATCAAGTCCATGACCATCTGAAGAACATGAAAGTGTTCAATTCCATGGGACCCGATGGAATACACCCACAGGTGCTGAGGGAACTAGTGGAGGAGGTTGCTAAACTGCTCTCCGTCATATTCCAAAAGTCATGGCAGCCTGGGCAGAGGTACTTAACACTTTCTTTGCCTCAATTTTTCATAGCAGAATAGGTTGTCTTCTGGACAACTGGCCTCCTGAGCTGGCAGATGGAGGCAGGGAGCAGTATAGATCCCCTGTAATCCAGGAGGAAATAGTTGGAGATCTTAGCCACATGGAACCCAAAAATCCATGGGAGCAGATGGGATCCACCCTAGGGTGCTGAGAGAGCTGGCAGATGAGCTGGCCAAGCTGCTCACTGGAGAGGTCCCAGGTGAGTGGAAGCTGCCAATGTGATGCCCATCCACAAGAAGGGCTGGCTGGATGAGCCAGGGAATTCCAGGCCTGTCAGCCTGACCTCAGTACCAGGTAAGATAATAAACCAGGTCATTTTACAGGATGGCCAAGGGATCAGGCCCAGCCAGCATGGATTTAGGAAGGGCAGGTCCTGCCTGATCAATCTGATCTCCTTCTATGATCAGGTGACCCGCCTGCTGGATGTGGGGAGGCCTGTGGATGTAGTCTACCCGGACCTCAGCAAGGCCTTTGACACTTTCCTCCACAGCAAGCTCCTGGTCAAGCTATCAGCCCATGGCTTGGACAGGAGCACACTGCGTTGGGTTAGGAACTGGCTGGAGGGCCGAGCCCAGAGAGTGGTGGTGAATGGTGCCACATCCGGCTGGCGGCCAGTCACTAGTGGTGTGCCCCAAGGATCAGTGCTGGGCCCCATGCTCTTCAACATCTTTATTGATGATCTGGATGAGGGCATTGAGTCCATCATCAGTACATTTGCGGAGGACATCAAGCTGGGGGCAGGAGTTGATCTGCTGGAGGGTAGAGAGGCTTTGCAGAGGGACCTCGACAGGCTGGACAGATGGGCAGAATCCAAGGGCAAGAGATTGAACACATCCAAGTGCCGTGTTCTGCACATTGGCCACAGCAACCCCATGCAGTGCTACAGGCTGGGGTCAGAGTGGCTGGAGAGTGGCCAGGCAGAGAGGGACCTGGGGGTACTGGTTGACGGTAGGCTGAACATGAGTCTGCAGTGTGCCCAGGCAGCCAAGAGGGCCAATGGCATCCTGGCCTGCATCAGGAGCAGTGTGGCCAGCAGGAGCATACAGGGGGAGAAGTGATTCTCCCCCTGTATGGTGCACTGGTTAGTCCACATCTTGAGTCCTGTGTCCAGTTCTGGGCCCCTCAGTCCAGAGAAGGGCAACAAAGTTGGTGAGGGGTTTGGAAGACAAGCCCTATGAGGAGAGGCTGAGGGAGCTGGGGTTGCTTAGCCTGGAGAAGAGGAGGCTCAGGGGAGACCTTATTGCTGTCTGCAACTACCTGAAGGGAGGTTTGTAGTGAATGGTGGTTGTGGCCAGGATTGTGCCCCAAATATTACCAGAACATGCTTCTACGTGTGTGACTCAAACTCCCTTTCCTAGGACTTGAACCAGACTCCAGAAGGCCTCACTGCACATTGCCACCATCAGTTGGCTGCAGACAGTGCCGTGGACCATTCCCCGTGGGGTCAAGCACTGCGTGACCCATCACCATAGGGGAAAACCATGGTAGCCCGTGTGCACCACCGTTCCTGAACCATTACAACCCCCAGAGGGGGGAAACTTTGTACTCTGGGAGAAGCCGTAACTACACAGCACAGCCACACGGTCAGCACCATTTTCTATTTCCTTATTAGGTCGCATCTGTGCCACATTGCCTGAACTATAAACACATTGTTAAGAAAAGATTCCACGAAGTTCTCAGCTTCTGAATAAGCCAAGCCTTTTTGTATATAGAATTTTAGCTAAAGTAGCACTCAAACCACTCTGGGTTGAGAGTTTGCCAGTCACTGACAAACCCCTCTCCTGCCGCTTTTTGAATCAGTTTCAATTCTAAATTCTATCAATCATTTGATTTGTTTGAAGTGCCCATGCACAGACATTCTGTAGAGGTAGTTCCACCAACTGAATATTGATACCTGTGAATAACAACTGCAAATACCCTGCTGCATAGTTTGGATATAAATAAACTACTAATGTATATATTCATTGATATCTTTGCCACTCATTCCTGAGGGCACATCTACAACAAGGTTGTAGCCAGGTGGGGTTTGGTCTCTTCTCCCAGGTAACCAGCACCAGACAAGAGGACACAGTCTCAAGCTGTGCCAGGGTAAGTTTAGGCTGGATGTTAGGAGGAAGTTCTTCACAGAAAGAGTGATTTGCCCTTGGAATGGGCTGCCCAGGGAGGTGGTGGAGTCACCATCTCTGGAAATGTTTAAGACGAGACTGGATGAGGCACTTAGTGCCATGGTTTAGTTAATTTGATGGTGTTGCATGATAGGTTGGACTCGATGATCTCAAAGGTCTTTTCCAACCTGATTAATTCTGTATTCTGTAACAAGACCAAGTGCAAGGTCCTGCATCTGGGTTGGGGCAATCCCAAGCACCAATATAGGCTGGGCAGTGACCAGCTTGAGAGCAGCCCTGAAGTAAAGGACTTGAGGGTTATGGTGGATGAGAAGCTCAACATGAGCCAGCAGTGTGCACTTGCAGTCCAGAAAGCCAATCAGATCCTGGGCTGCATCAAGAGAAGTGTGGCCAGCAGGTCAAGGGAGGTGATTCTCCCCCTCTACTCAGCCCTGGTGAGACCCCACCTGGAGTACTGCCTCCAGTTCTGGAGCCCCTATTACAGGAAGGATCTGGATGTGCTGGAGCATGTCCATAGAATGGCCATGAGGATGATTAGAGGGCTGGGCTCCTCCTCCTTCTCCTCCTCCTCCTCCTGTCCTGTCTCCAGAGGACAGACTGAGGAAGTTGGGGCTGTTCAGTCTGGAGAAGAGAAGTCTCCGAGAAGACCTAATTGTGGCCTTCCAGTATCTGAAGGGGGCTTACAAAAAAAATGGGGAGGCACTTTTTAGGGTGTCAGGTAATGATAGGACTAGGGGAAATGGAACAGAAATAGAAATGGGTAGATTCAAATTGGATGTTAAGAAGAAGTTCATCCACATGGGTGTGGTAAGACACTGGAACAGGTTGCCCAGGGAGGTGATGCAAGCCTCATCCCTGGAGATTTTTAAGGCCAGGCTGGATATGGCTCTGGGCAACCTGCTGTAGTGTGAGGCGTCCCTGCCCATGACAAGGGATTGGAATTAGGTGATTATTGAGGTCTCTTCCAACCCTAATAATTCTATGATTCTATGTCTTAGTGTTCCTGAGACAAAGATATGATGCAAGCTGCCCTTCTCCACAGCAGATAGCACACTCCACCCTTTACCAAGAGGCCATGTCAGGACTAGAATATGAAACACAGTGTCTGTGAAGTGTTCCCTTACAAAATTATTGATATGACATCCATCAGGAAACGAGCAGTCATTTGACCATTACCATGTCAAATCACTTATAGAACAGGAGTAAATTACTTCAAACAAATGACTACCTGGGGAGGAGGCTTAAGCCTTTTTAACTCTCCTGGCAAATCTGCACCTGACATTGAGGACAGCTGGCAAGGTTTCACTGCACACCTTCTAAGCCTTTCAGGAGGAAAGGATAACATTTTTGGCAGGAGCTCCTCACAAAACCATGTTGAGTGGGATGATCAAACAGCTTTAAAGCCAAAATGCAATTTCCTCGCTGATCCTGCACATTATAATATCATCTTGGCTGCACCCCGAGTCCTTTTCTCAGGCAGCAAATATCTCCTTAGGGAGAAAGCATGCATCAAACTGTATTAATAATCATGTTTTTACTGTCTCAGGGATCATTTCATGGGTAAGGAGAGCTTAGTTCAATAAGACCCTAGTTCCAGCAAAGCTCATAAGCTTGTGCTTAACATCAGCCATATGAATATTTACAGTAAAGTCTCAGAAAACTTGAAGTTTAACATATGTTTGAGTCAGTTTTATCTCAAGTAAAGAAAAACAGATGTTAACATCATATCAATCTAAATAAAACAAATTACCAAGGCTGATGTGTCAAATAGGGAATGCCATGAGAAACTGATATAGTGGGTGCAGTCAGGAAACATTTAGAAGCTCCATTTTCTTTGCTGAGATTTCTTGTTTAGTAATGAAAGCTGTGATTATAGAGGCATTTGCACAGACTGAATGGGGGATTGTATGCACATTTACATGTGTGTGACACCAGATATGCATGCAAGGCAGGAATACTGACTTCTCTAATTTTGAATTCCATGAAGGTATACTCTGGTTGGGATTCTGTATAAGAAGCTCACATTCATAACAGACAGTACAGAGTAACTTGTACTGATTTTGCTGTGAGAAGATAAGTTTAAATGTCTTACTAACAACAGACTGAGTCTCCTTTAGAATCACAAATTGAGGAATGACATTCACAGTCACATTTTCAGAACTGATTAAAAGTACTACTGTAGTTGTCAATCATCTTTCATGCCAAGCTTTGGAGTATTGATAGGGCTGTTCAGTGTGAGTTTTGCACATAGAAGGACCTAGTGATTTTGTTTCCTTTTATATTTAGCAGAAGCCCTGTGCCCATATCTAAGCAAAGTTAATACTTAGAACTGTAATTCTGTACTCCTACACTGATGCTGAAACAATGTGTTCAAATCTACAAAGCATATCCATTTTCATAAGAGATAATATATATCTCCAAGGGTTTTCCTAATTGCATTAAGCCCATTTAAACCTCCGATTGCAGCAGTGAAAATGTGTATTCTTTAACGGATCAAACAGAGCAGCTTCCAGAAGCAGATGAAGATACTTAATTCAGTTTGCAGTTTCATTAATGCACACTTCAAAATAATTTAGAGACATACTCAAAAGGGGCAATTCCCCTGAGGTTTTATTAGAGATGTCTTTACCTTTTATTCATTATTTAGTACTATTTCAAAGGTAAAAGTAAAAGCATTACTTTGCACTTCACATTGTATTTGTCTGATACATAATAGAGATAATGTTGTATGTACTTATAAACTGGTTTATTTGCAAAACTAGTGACAAAATTCCAGATCAAATGATGGCTACCGTAATTCATCTTTGTGCTACATTGCTCTAAGAAAATGGTTGCTTGAAAATTTGTTTCTTTTCATGTAGATATTCTCCTTGACTACTGTTAATCTTTATCCTTGGATCCACTTATGTCTTTTACAACCCTGAAAACATCCAGCAGTTATAAAGACCCTGGGACACTGCTTGTCAGCACTGAATCCTGCAGTGAAGATAACTTTATACCTATATTTTAAGGTAGCTTGGATTTATTCCTGTAGAAAAGGCAATAACCCTGTAGTTAGTGAAGATTTCACGTTCATAAATTCTTCACAACCTCATTCCTGGCCATAAAACCTCATAAAAACATTCAGATTTATGTTCTGATTCAGCACAAAAGTTTGAGAACTGATTTCATTGTCAGGATTGCAAAAGTTGTGAGAAGAGTTGAACAACCAGAAGGCAAGAAAAACAGCCCCTAAATGTATATGTGTGTTTGGCTTCAGACATATGAAGATAAACACAACATAAACTATGAAGTCAATATAGGAAAGCAATCAATTTTCCAAAGGAAAAGAAGGTTGGATGCTCAGCTCCTGTATGTCTTTAACAGCAGTGGGATTCCAATAGAAATGGGATCCTAAGCCCAAGAATTTGCTAAAAAACAAACAAACAAACAAACAACATTTTCCTTGGTCTTAACTAATGAATTTATAGAATCATAGAATGAGAATGACAGAATGGTCAGGATTGGAAGGGATGTCCAAAGGTCATATATAGTCCAACCCCCTCTGCAGCCAGCAGGGGCATCCTCCACTAGGTCAGGTTACCCAGAGACCTGTTGAGCTTCACTTTCGTATATATCCAGGGATGGGGCCCCAGCCACCTCACTGGGCAACCTGTTCCAGTGTTCCAATCCCCTCATGGTAAAAAACTTGTTCCTAAAGTCCAATTTAAATCTACTCTTCTCTAGTTTGAAACCATTGCCCCTCATCCTATCACCACAGGCCTTTGTAAACAGTCTTTGTCCATTCTTCTTGTAAGCCCCTTTCAGGTACTGGAAGGCTGCTATTAGATCTCCACAGAGCCTTCTCCTCTCCAAGCTGAACAAGCCCAGTTGCCTCAGCCTGTCTTTGTACCAGAGGTGCTCCAAGCCCCTCATCTTTTTTTGTGGCCCTCCTTCATCAGTTCTATGTCCTTCCTGTATTGAGAGCTCCAGACCTGAATGCAGTAGTCCAGGCAAGGTCTCCCTAGAGCAGACTGAAGTGGCAGAATCACCTCTCTGGAACTGCTTGCCATGCATCTTTTGATGCAGACCAGGATGCCTTCGGGGCTGCAAGCACACAGTGTCTGCTCATGTCCAGCTTCTCATCCATCAGCACCCCCAAGTCCTTTTCCACAGGGCTGCTTTCTACCACCTCATCCCCTAGTGTGTTTGATAATAAGGATTGTTCCAGCCCAGGTGCAGGACCTTACACTTGCTCTTGTTGAACCTCATGAGGCTTACTTGGGAACACCTCTTCAGCTTGTCCATATCTCTCTGGAGGCCATCCTGTCCCTCTGGCATGTCAAAAGCATCACTCAGCTTGGTGTCATCTGCACACTCGCTGATAGTGCACTCGATCCCACTGTCTTTATTATTGATATAAATATTAAACAGCACAGGTCCCACTACAGACCCCTGAGCGCCACTACTTGTCACTGCTCTCCATCTGGTTAGAGCACCACCCTCTGGATGTGACCACGTTACAGTATGAACTAGTACCTAGCGTAGACACTAATTGTAAATAGGAATTTTCCAGAGACTTTGAGTAGAAGATGAATAATGTTAGGGACTGGACACAGAATGATAACAATAGATAAGTTAAACTCCTTCCATTGGACAATGAAAATCTTATGATTTTGCAGCACAGCTTGTTCTTCTCTCTTTTCTTCTTTGCTCTGGCTTTTGCTTGGCTTTGCCTACCTTGGCTGAGACTCTTGTTATGCCTAAGTAGCAGTGGGACTCACTCTCTGATATCTTTTTCTTTCTCTTGTATGGTATCATAGTATCATAGTACCAGTCAGGGTTGGAAGGGACCACAAGGATCATCTAGTTCCAACCCCCTTGCCATGGGCAGGGACAACCTACACTAGATCAGGCTGGCCAAAGCCTATTCCAGCCTGCTCTTAAACACCTCCAGGGACAGGGCCTCAACCACCTCCCTGGATAACCCATTCCAGGGCTTCACCACTCTCATTGTTCTCTGTGCGTCTTTGAACAATTAGGATGTAATATTTTCTGGGACTGATTTGAGGGGTTTTGACTGAGGGAGGATACTGCAGAGGTGGAAAAAACTGAGCTTTGAATACACATAAATATATCCAGTATAGGTTTATTCTCTTTTACACTTTTCTATTTAATTCACTTTTTGTAAATATACCTTCATTTGGCCTCCAAACTTCTGAGCTAGTCTGCTGATTTATTTCTCCATTCTGGGAGAGAATCTCCAATTTTGTTGGGGGGCAAATTTAACCCACAACAGACCATCCAGCCAATTCCTTATCCACTGAACAGTCCACCCATCAAATCCATATCTCCCCAACCCTGGTGAGTAGGACATTGTGAGGGTCTGTGTCAAAAGCCTCGCAGAAGTCCAAACAGATCACATTCAAAGGTCATCCCTTGTTCACTCACACAGTCACTTTATCATAGAAAGACATTAAGTTCCTCAGGCAGGATTTGCCTCTAATAAAGCCATACTGGCTGTCTTGAATCACCTCCCTGCCCTCCATGTGCCTCAGTAAGTCATCTAGGAGGATCTGTTCCATGATCTCCCCATGAATTTGGCCCTTAAGTTCTTGGTTCATCTTAGGCTACAAGTAAAAGGGACTGTGTAGCATACTATGAGGAATAATGAGCTTCAAACTAGCTCTGTAGTATCTGGAATGATTTATTTGTCTTTGCTATGGAGCTGCCCTTGGATTGAAGCATGCCATATAGAAAAACAAAGTCAAATTTTCTTTTCAAAGAACTGAAAGCTATCTGAGAACCATTCTTATACAGACAAGCAAGGCAGTTAGTGAAAATCAGTTTTCATAGTTTCATAGTTTCAGTTAGGGTTGGAAGGGACCACAAGGATCATCTAGTTCCAACCCCCCTGCCATGGGCAGGGACACCCTACACTACATCAGGCTGGCCAGAGCCTCATCTAGCTTGCTCTTAAACACCTCAAGGGACGGGGCCTCAACCACCTGTCTCGACAACCCATTCTGGGGCCTCACCACCCTCACAGTGAAGAACTTCCTCCTCACATCCAGCCTGAATCTCCCCACCTCCAGCTTCATTCCATTCCCCCTAGTCCTATCACTCCCTGATAGCCTGAAAAGTCCCTCCCCAGCCTTCTTGGAGGCCCCCTTCAGATACTGGAAGGCCACAATGAGGTCACCTCGCAGCCTTCTCTTCTCCAGGCTAAACAGCCCCAACTCCTTCAGTCTGTCCTCATAGGAGAGGTTCTCCAGCCCTCTGATCATCCTTGTGGCCCTTCTCTGGACACCTTCCAGCACCTCCAGATCCCTCTTGGAATAGGGGCTCCAGAACTGGACACAGTACTCTAGGTGGGGTCTCACCAGAGCTGAGTAGAGGGGGAGAATCACCTCCCTTGACCTGCTGGCCACACTTCTCCTGATGCAGCCCAGGATCTGATTGGCTTTCCGGGCTGCAAATGCACATTGAGAGCTCCTGTTGAGCTTCTTGTCCACCAGCACCCCCAATGTATGCTTTGATTTAACTCCAGCCAGCAACTAAGCACCACTCATCTGCTTGCTCACTACACTCCCCTCCGAGTGTGATAGGAAGGAGAATTGAAACAAAAACCAAAACACTGAACTTGTGGGCTCAAATGAAAATGGTTTGATAACTAAACAAAAATAAAATACAATAATAACAATAATAAACATTATAACTATAACAATGAAAACAAATAATACAACAGAAAGAGATCATTTAAATAAAAAAAAAAAAAGACAATTGATGCACAATGCAATTGCTCATAACCTGCTGGCCTATGCCCCAGCAGCATTCCACCTCCCACCTGGCCAACTCCTTCCAGTTTATACACTGAGCATGACGTTCTATGATATTGAATATTCCATAGATATAGCACTGTACCAGCTGCTAGTAAAAAAATTAACTCTGTCCCAGGTGAAACCAGAGCAATGAAACATGGAATCATTTGGGTTAGAAAAGACCTTTCAGATCATCAAGTCCAACCAGCCATTACCTAAATCTACTAAGTCTGATGCTAAGCCATGTCCCTAAGTATCACACCTCTGCATCTTTTAAACACCTCTAGGGATCAGAATTCAACCACCTCCCTGGGGAACCTATTGTGGTGTTTGATAACGTATTAGAGATGACATTAAATCTGGGGCAACCTACCATATGTCGCTAGCAATGTATTAGAGAAGAAATCTGATGGTGTTCAACTTCAGATAATCATATTTATGTGGAGTTGAAAATATTGGCACAGACTTGCCATCACTCAAATAAACAATAAACTAGCTGACTTCAGCAGAACAGCTGTCACCTCGGTAGTTGGTGATGACAAAGAGTTACAATTCTTGCCCTGCTGTGTTAACTTTAGTTTGAAAGCATATGGATTTGAAGGCATTGGAAATCATTGTGGAAGGACACTAACACAGGGAATGTTTATGCTGAGGGAGGGCTGTAGGAGCTTCATTTGTAGGATCTTCAAAAAGAAGTTGAAGGAAATCTAACTGCTGTCTTCAATTGCATAAAAACACAGAAGAAATAACAGAACTCAAAGCATTACAGCTAAAAGATGAGAAGCACACAGCTTGTGCGAAGTAAAATTTCAGTTGCATCTTTGTATTAAGGAGAAGCATTTTTACAGTTAGGGTGATTAAATACTGGGGCTGGTCCCAGAGAGGTGGTGGAATCTTTGTCCTGGAAATTTTTTGTGATTTCTTGAACAGACAGGCCCCTGAGGACACTAAGTCTGAAATAAGTTTTGCTTTGAATAACACAACCCCAGAGGTCCTTCCCAGTTTGCACTATTTTATGATCAGATCTTACCATCACAGAATCACAGAATAACAGAAAACTCCAGTTGGAAGTTGGAAGAGTCCTCAAAGATCATCCAGTCCAACCTCCAACCCAGTTTAGGGTGAATCTTAAACAATGTCCCTAAGTACCAGGTCCACAACTGTGTAAACACCTCTGGGGATAGCATCTGCACCACTGCCATGGGCAAACCATTCCAGTGTTTGATTAATCCTCTCTGTGAAGAAATATTTCCTAGCCTCCAGCTTCCCCTGGCACAGATTGATACCATTTCCTCTAGTCCTGTGGCTTGCCATCAAACAAAAGAGACTGGGCCCCTCCTCACTCCTATCTCTCTTGATGGAGTTGTGGACAGCAATGAGGTCTCCCCTCAGCCTCTTCTCCAGACTGAACGACCCCAGCTCCCTCAGATGCTTCTCATGTCCTTCTCTGGACATGCTTCAGAACCTCAGTGTCCTTCCTGTAGTGAGAGGCCCAGCACTGAACACAGTACTTGAGTAATGGCCTCACCAGTGCTGAGTACCAGGGATAATCACCTCATTATTTCTGCTGGCCACCATGTTTCTGATACAAGCCATGATGCCATTGGCTTTCTCAAGCACCTGGGCACACTGCTGACTCATTTAAACCACTGTCAACCAGAACCCCCTGGTCCCTTTCCAAGTCACAGCTTTCCAAACACACATCCCCAAGTCTGTAGCTTACTATGGGGTTGTTGTGACCAAGATGAAGGACCTGGCACTTGGCCTTTTTGAACTTCATACTGTGAGCCTTGGCCCATTGGTCTAACCTGTCTAGGTGTCACTGCAAAGCCTCCCTATCCTCTAGCAGATCGACACAGCCACCCATCTTGGTGTCACCTGCAAATTTACTGAGGGTGCATTCAATCCCCTCATCCAGATCAATGGTAAAGATATTAAGGAGTACAGGACCCAGTTCTGAACCATAGGGGACACCACCAGTAACTGGGCATTAGCCAGACTTAACTCCATTCACCACCACTCTTTGGGCCTGGCCATCCAGCCAGATTTTAGTCCAATGCAGAGTGCACTTATCCAAGCCTTGTGCCATGAATTTCTGAAGGAGAATGCTGCAGGAGACAATGTCCAAGGCTTTACTAAAGTCCAGGTAGACAATATCCAGGGCACTTCCCTCATGCACTAGGCAGGTCACCTTGCAGTAGAAGGAGATCAGATTAGTCAGGAAATGCCTTTCATAAACTCGTGCTGACTGGGCCTCATCACCTAGTTGTCTTGTAAGTGCTGTGTGATGGCACTCAGGATGACCTCTTCCATGACCTTTCTTAGCACTGGGGTCAGACTGACAGGCCTGTAGTTCACTGAATCATCCTTCCAGCCCTTCTTGTAGATGGCAGTCTCCAGTCAACTGGGACCTCCCAGGTTCACCAGGAATGCTGCCAAATAATGATAAGCAACCTGGTGAGCATACGTGCCAGCTTTTTAAGTACACTTGGATGGATCCCATCTGGTCCCATAGCCTTGTGCACATCTAAGTAGCCACAATATGCTATTGACCATTTCCTTCTGGATTGTGGTGGCTACTTTCTGGTCCAGGAGCTGAACCTTCTGGAGCAACTGGTGTCATTGACAAATACTGAGCAGCTCAGCCTTTTCCTTGTCTTTGGTCACCAGGTTCCCTCCTTCATTCAGCAGTGGGTGGAAGTTCTCCCTAGTCCTTCTTTTGCTGTTAACATAAAAGCTTTGTGATCTGTAATGACACTGGCCAGATTGAGTTCATTTTGAACTTTGGTCTTTCTAATTTTCTCCTGATATATCCTTGCGGGAGTCTTGTACTCTTCCTGAGTTGCCTGCTCCTCTTTCCTTTTCTTCCTGAGTTCTAGCCAAAGCTCCCTGCTTAGCCAAGCCAGTCTTCTGCCCTGCTGATTTATCTTCCAATGCACAGTGACAGCTTGTTCCTGTGCCTTGATGATTTCCCTCTTGAGGAATGTCCAGCCTTCCTGGACTCCCTTGTCCTTCAGGCAGGTCACTTGGAGTCTGCACATGTGGAGCTCAGATCTACCTAAAACCATATCTTCTTAATCACAGCACTCATTGTATATCTACATACATACATACATAGACACACGCATGAGCGGAAGAAGAAAGTGGGAGACAACCATCACTTACCTTTCTCCACAGGATCACAGGATCACAGGATGTTAGGGGTTGGAAGAGACCTCCAGAGATCATAGAGTCCAACCACTCTGCTGGAGCAAGACTATAGAATCTAGCACAGGTCACACAGGAATTCATCCAGATGGGTCTTGAAAGTCTCCAGAGAAGGAGACTCCACAACCTCTCTGGGGAGCCTGTTCCAGTGCTCTGCGACTGTCACAGTGAAGAAGATCTTCCTCATGTTGAGGTGGAGCCTCATGTGCTGTAATTTATATTAATTGCCCCTTGTCCTACCACAGGGTGCAGCTGAGCAGAGCCTGTACCCTCCCTCTTGAACCCCAGCTCTCAAATATTTATAAACATTTATTAAATCACTTATCAGTCTTTTCTTCTCCAGACTCAACAGCCCCAGAGCTCTCAGCCTCCCCGCACAGGGCACATGCTCCAGTCCCTAAATCATCCTCACAGCCCTCCACTGCACTCTTTCAAGTAGATCCTTGTCCCTCTTGAACTGGGGAGCCCCAAACTGAATGCAATATTCCAGGTGATATTTCACCAGGACAGGGTAGAGGGGGGAGGAGAATCTCCCTGGATCTGTTGGACAGATTCCTCTTAATGCACCCCAGGATCCCACTGGCCCTCTTGCCACAAGGGCACATTGCTGACCTATGGATAACTTGCTATCCACCAGGACTTACAGGTCTTTATTCAGGGGGCTGTTCTCTAGCAGATCACCTCCTAACCTCTACTGGTGTAGTTTATTACTCCTTCCCAGATGCAGGACTCTGCACTCTGTAGAGATGAATAAAAGGTTACCAAAGTCTCATATACAGAGCATGCCAATCATGCAATTTCTCTTAGAGGTCAAAGTATGAAGCCAGTGGATTACACAACTTACATATTTGGGCAAGATGTTTTCATTTTGTTACACTTTGCTATCTGTGTTGTCCAAAATACCTGCAAGCCTGTGTGGGTCATGTAATGCCTCTATCAAAGAAGAAAACCCCCCAGATGAGCCAATAGCTAGTTTTCACTTGAGATGTTTTATATAAAGCAAAAATAATGTTAATTTTCAAACACATTTTATTTGATTCTAGCAGTCATGAGGAAACAACTATTAACTATATGCATATGCTCTCTAGCATTGCCTATGCAAGTCATATATGATTAGAGTAAACTTGTGTTGTCATGCTTTGACTGGATCTTAGAGAGTAGGGAGAAATATTGATGTCTTAAAGCCTCAAGTTGATATGGTTGGGTTTTTCAGGACATTCAATATAATGAAATAGATGATAAGCTGGTGCACAAATCTGAATGTAATAGTAATCTGATTAGTAAAAATCTGTAAAAATCCAAGCTTACCAGAGGTAAATGTTTTCTTCAAGCCAGGTCCCTTTGGTAAGTAAAACCAAAATAAAATAATTGCCCATTTCTGACAATTCACGTAATTTTTCAATGTCTCAGAACAAATGAATGGTTATGTAAGTATGAGTGTAAAATGAGAAGGTTTTTTAAAGCCAGATTTAATCTTTGTAGTCCATCTTGCCACAACTTCCAAGTTAAAAATTGGTAATTTCATATTATAGCTTTTCTTTCCACACCTTGAATCCTTCCTGTTTGCTGAAGGCCATTTTGACATTTTTTAAGGTGCTGCTGTGTGTTGTGCATTAGAAACCTATTAAGTTCATATTTCTTTCTATCATTTCTAATAAGTTCTCCTTTTATAAATAGAAATGTGAACAATAACATTTTGGATTAATCTGAAGGAAAACTACCTATTTTATAATAAAAAGTTCAACTTGTGTAAGAATTTCTCAGTGGCATCAGAATTAAATATTTTTATTATAATAAAATTCCACTCAGGACTATGATCATGCGACTTTTGCAAGCTAGTTGATCTGCTGGAGGGTAGAGAGGCTTTGCAGAGGGACCTCGACAGGCTGGACAGATGGGCAGAATCCAAGGGCATGAGATTGAACACATCAAAGTGCCAGGTTCTGCACATTGGCCACAACAACCCCATGCAGTGCTACAGGCTGGGGTCAGAATGGCTGGAGAGTGGCCAGGCAGAGAGGGACCTGAGGGTACTGGTTGATTGTAAGCTGAACATGAGCCTGCAGTGTGCCCAGGCAGCCAAGAGGGCCAATGGCATCCTGGGCTGCATCAGGAACAGTGTGGCCAGCAGGAGCAGGGAGGTCATTCTGTCCCTGTACACTGCACTGGTTAGGCCACACCTCGAGTCCTGTGTCCAGTTCTGGGCCCCTCAGTTTAGGAAGGATGTTGACTTGCTTGAATGTGTCCAGAGAAGGGCAACAAAGTTGGTGAGGGGTTTGGAACACAATCCCTATGAGGAAAGGCTGAGGGAGCTGGTGTTGTTTAGCCTGGAGAAGAGGAGACTCGGGGGTGACTTCTTGCTCTCTACAACTCCCTGAAGGGAGGTTGTAGCCAGGCAGAGGTTGGTCTCTTCTCCCAGGCAGCCAGTACCAGAACAAGAGGACACAGTCTCAGGCTGCACCAGGGCAGGTTTAGGCTGGATGTTAGGAAGAAGTTCTATACTGAGAGAGTGATTGCCCATTGGAATCAGTTACCTGTGGAGCTGGAGGAGTCACCTTCATTGGAGGTGTTCAGGAGGAGACTTGGTGGGGTGCTTGGCTGCATGGTTTAGTTGTTTAGGTGGGTTGGATTGTTTGATAGGTTGGATGCGATGATCTTGAAGGTCTCTTTCAACCTGGTGTATTGTATTGTGTTGTATTGTATTGTATTGTATTGTATTGTATTGTATTGTATTTATGACAGAGTCTGCAATATCTTTGGGGTACAAGAACCTAAGTATGAACTAAGAAAATACTATACATAAACCTGAAAAAAAAGGTAGAATAGAATAGAATAGAATAGAATAGAATAGAATAGAATAGAACAGAATAGAACAGAATAGAATAGAATAGAATAGAATAGAATAGAATAGAATAGAATAGAATAGAATAGAATAGAATAGAATAGAATAGAATAGAATTAACCAGGCTGGAAAAGACCTTTGAGATCATTGAGTCCAAGCTATCATCCAACACTATCTAATCAACTAAACCATGGCACCAAGCACCTGCAGTCTCTTCTTAAACACCTCCAGTGATGGTGACTCCACCATCTCCCTGGGCAGCCCATTCCAATGGCAAATCACTCTTTCTATGAAGAACTTCTTCCCGACATCCAGCCTAAGCCTCCCCTGGTGCAGCTTGAGACTGAGTTCCTCTTGTTGTAGTGCTGGTTGCCTGGGAGAAAGGACCAACCTGCACCTGGATACAACCTCCCTTCAGGTAGTTGCAGAAAGGAATAAGGTCTCCCATGAGCCTCCTCTTCTCCAGGCTAAGCAACCCCAACTCCCTCAGCCTCTCCCCATAGGGCTTGTGCTCCCAACCCCTGCCCAGTTTTGTTACCCTTCTCTGGATATGGACTCCAGCAAGTCAACAAAACTGAGGGGCCCAGAAATGGACACAGGACTCAAGGTGTGGCCTAACGAGTGCTGAGTACAGGGGCAGAATGACTTCCCTGCTCCTGCTGGCCACACTGTTCCTCATACAGGCCAGGATGCCATTGTATTCACAGAAATGTTGATGTAATGCACGTTTATCTGTTTGCAAAACATGTCAGAAAACTTTTATTTGACAACTTAGTTTTTTCTTTCTTTTCCTCTAGCTTTTGTCCTTGGGGAAAATATTCTTAATTAAACCTGAAAATGGCCCTTGTCACAAGTAAAATTTTGGTAAATACTAGGTGGTTTTCATTCCAATTAATTTATTCACAGTTTGCAATTATAAAGGACATTCAAAATGAATGTATGTTGAGAAGGTAAATTTTACCTGACATATCCAATACCTCTTTTAATCTCTTAAGTAGAAATAAAAGTTCATGGTCATTATAAGATTGGTTTCAGAACTTTCAGGACAAAGAAACAAAATAAAATATAAAGCTTTTAAATTGAACATGCAATAATAATTTTTTTTCTTCACAAATATTTGAATTCCATAACATATCCTCTTATTAACCTCATATGAACCATACATCAAAACATGCATCCTTTATATAGAAAGGAATTGTGCTTTTTCAAGCAGTATGGTCTTGAAAACGGACTCATGATTCAATGGCCTGAGAGAAATTTTCCCAGAATAGGTCACATACCAAAATTGGTTTGAATTTTTCGCTCATAAGCGCAGTCAGTTGCAGCTGAGACAGTCAAGATTTCTAAGATATCTTTATTGTTAAAATCTTTCGCTTGCAGGAAATGCTCCAAAAAGACCCTTAGTTCCAGCAGGTGTTAAAAATATTTGCTAGCTTGTTATAGGGAGGCCATTGTGCCCCTATACTCAGCACTCGTTAGGCAACACCTTGAGTCTAGTTATGGGCCTCTCAGTTTAGGAAAGATGTTGACTTGCTGGAAGGTGTCCAGAGAAGGGTAACAAAGCTGGGGAGGGGTTTGGAGCACAAGCCCTATGAGGAGAGGCTGAGGGAGTTGGGGTTGCTTAGCCTGGAGAAGAGGAGGCTCATGGGAGACCTTATTCCTTTCTACAACTACCTGAAGGGAGGTTGTAGCCAGGTGGGGGTTGCTCCCAGGCAACCAGCACCAGAACAAGAGGACACAATCTCAAGCTGTGCCAAGGGAGGTTTAGGCTGGATGTTAGGAAGAAGTTCTTCATAGAAAGAGTGATTGGTCATTGGAATGGGCTGCCCAGGGAGGTGGTGGAGTCACCATCACTGGAGGTGTTTAAGAAGAGATTGGATGGGTTGCTTAGTGCTGTGGTTTAGTTGATTAGATAGTGTTGGGTGATAGATTGGACTTGATGTTCTTGAAGGTCTTTTCCAGCCTATTCTATTCTATTCTATTCTATTCTATTCTATTCTATTCTATTCTACTCTATTCTATCCTATTCTACTCTAATCGTTTTAGGTAAAATTAGGAAATCTAACATGCAACAATAATAAGCAGAATAGAATTTTGCTAATAATTTTGGTGGGGTTTTTTTGTGTTTGTTTTTTTTTGTTTGTTTATGGGTTGGTGGGGTGTATTTTGTTCGTTTGGTTGGATTTTTTTTTTTTATCTAGCACCATTTAAAATAAATAAACATCTTACTAAAATGATACATACTTTGTTTGTGATCATTACATGCTCATCCATCTTGAAAAGGTCTGGCATTGTTTGATTCAGGACAGCAGAAATGAAGTTTTAAATCAATGAATATTTTATAAGAAGTTTATTCAGAAAGAATTTCTCTCCCTGTGACTAGGCAGTCAATGCTATTCTTAAGATAATAGAAATCAGAGAAACATCTTCCTAAGAGGGTCCCTAAGCAGCTTAGGTCAATTCTTTTTTCCAGAGGAAGCTCTGGCTCCTGTTCTTATTCACATGAAACATTTTATTTGTGTTGCTGGCTTCACTGAGCTGGGTTACTGGAAAAAGATATCTGTGTAAAGCTGTATAACTTGTAAGCAGCCTTTCAATAAAAGGGCTGTCTGTGTTTTTCAAACTAATGAACAATCTGGTTTAATAGCTATTTCAATATCAGATGTTTCTTTTAAGATAGAATTCTAATAACTCACTGAATTAGACCATAATTAAGTAAGAAATTATTTTCCAATTATAATGTGTTTTCTTTCCTCCTCATTTCCCTTAATAATTTCTGATTTTTCCCCATCTCTTTTATGGCTTGAGCTGGTATGCATTCTCTCATTGGACTTTAAACATAGTTAACTACCAGTCTTCTGCAAAAATAAATAAATAAGGTTTGAGACCAGTAATTTAAACTTACTTCTGCTTAATTGAGTAGCTAATGGGAGGAATTTGCATCAGAGCTACACGCTTACTGCAAACACAGCTTTTGCATAGCTCTGCCAATTCAAATATATTTTGCTGGGTACTGGAAAGTTGGTATGGCCAAATTAATTAGAAAATCAACTACTTAACTGGAGAAGTAAATTAAAAATCATTTATTTCTCCATGTAAGGGCAGACAAATAAAAATGTGCCTGTCTAGTTCCCCATGGTCCAGTAAGATCTGGGCTATTGGCAGTTGGCATAGATTAAAGTAACCTTCATGCTCTTAGCTATCCAAATTAGTGGCTGATTTCCTACTAAGAATTGCTAATATCAAGCTTGATAAAGAAAAATTCCCTGTTATGTATGGAACTGAACTTTCCTAGTGCACATCTGAACTAGTACTTAATTTCTAGGGATTATTTTAGGATATTAAACATTAATATGGGCACCATCTGCCCAAACATAACGAAACATACTTTGTGTCTTATTATAGATAAGGCAGGTCTTCAAAGTACTGACGAAATCAGACAACCTAGCTGTATTATACAGCCACAAGAAACACTGGGGAACATGAGTCCCTAGCTAAAGAAAAAAAAATCTAAAGAGTTGGAGTTGAAGTACGGAGTAATAGACAGGTAATTTAGCTGAGGCAGTTTAGAGAAATCAAAAGTCTTGTAAGGGCCTATTCTAATGGAAAAGAAGATTGGCTTACTCTCTTTCTCCAAAGCAGAAGTTAGATGGTGAGTTTGTTCACTCATTTCTGGTTTTCAGAGGATTGCACTGCATGATTTCATGCTTTATATAGCTTTTCTTTTTCTCTAATAATTTAGAACAAAGTTAACTTTTCTAGTCTGACAGATATTGCCTCCTATAATGGTAGAACCACTGGAATCGTCTTGTTTTGTAGACTGAGACAGTCTAACAGTGAACAGTCTAGCTACTTTCACAACACCTTAAATTCATTCATGCAAATTGATTCAGCATTAAATAGATGATTAAGACACAAACTTCAGTAAGTTAGAATCTAATCTGAATGTCTTCCTGTCAAATAGCTGTGTGTATCTGTTTCTTGCCTGAGGTCAATCATCAGGCTTTTAGGTATTCAAGAAATAATATTGTAGTACTGCTCAAGACAAGCTAGGTTTGTGCAGTTCTGCCCCTGTACTCTGCATTGGTTAGGCCACACCTTGAGTACTGTGTCCAGTTCTGGGCCCCTCAGTTTAGGAAGGACATCGAGATACTTGAACGTGTCCAGAAAAGGGCAACAAGGCTGGTGAGAGGCCTTGAGCACAAGCCCTATGAGGAGAGGCTGAGTGAGCTGGGATTGTTTAGCCTGGAGAAGAGAAGGATCAGAGGTGACCTCATCGCTCTCTACAACTACCTGAAAGGTGGTTGTAGACAGGAGGGGGTTCGTCTCTTCTCCCAGGCAACCAGCACCAGAACAAGAGGACACAGTCTCAAGCTGTGCCAGGGGAGGTTTAGACTCGAGGTGAGGAGGAAGTTCTTCACTGAGCGAGTCATTCGTCATTGGAATGGGCTGCCCAGGGAGGTGGTGGAGTCGCCGTCCCTGGAGGTGTTCAAGGGGAGATTGGACGTGGCGCTTGGTGCCATGGTCTAGTTGTGAGGTCTGTTGGGACAGGTTGGACTTGATGATCCTTGGGGTCTCTTCCAACCTTGGTTATACTGTGATACTGTGATACTGTGATACTGTGGGTAGTAATGGGTTGTACGCATTGTAATTCTTTGTGCCGATAACATGTGGAGATAAATGTCAGTCAGACAAAGTTAAAACCGTGAAGCTGATGGTACAGAAATAATTTTTCATGCTACTTGAGGAAAAGAAAAACCATGGGCACTCTTTAGGTAGTTGGAATGCTTCATTATTTAGCTCATTAGCCTCTGCAGGATGTGGGAAAAGAGATCAGAAGGCTAGTCAATTATGCCTAGCTAAACAGAAAAAGTGCATTTAGTTTCCAGCATGGTCTGTACAGGAAAATGGGCATTTGGTCAGCATTCATATGTTTTCAGAACCTGTTGTAATGAGATACAGAATCTATTACTGCTGTCTCACAATTAAAAATACTCTTGAATGGTTTTCCATGAACTTTTCCACCATATACATGGCAAGTGTTTAAGCTGTATAAATATTTTCTGAGTAGAATGATGGTTTGTACAAAAATCATAGGTAATATCTCAAAACAAAACAACCAACCAACCAAAAAAAAACCCCAAACAAACAAAACCAAAACCAACCAACTGACCAAAACACCCACAACAACAACAAGACTTTAGAAACTGGAACTTTGTTTTCATATGTACTTGAAGTCTCCCTTGACTTCCCCTTCCTTTTCATATTCCACATTGACCAGCAATAGCTAAAACTAAATCAAGAGAAAGATAGTAGTTAACACTTCAATAAATCACATGATTTAGGCATTGGTAGTGCCTAAATATGAATGTAGGTCAGAAACCAAAGATGTTGTATTATTATATTATGTATAGTTGGCATTATAAAAGTAAATTAAACCCCACCATCTTTAAAATCCTTTAATGTTCTTTCACCCTTTTTCTGGAAGGATCTTCATTGGTTAAAAGTTGATACAATTTCATTCTTAGTTGATATTTTAAAATTGTCATCAAATATCTCTACATTTCTGGCTGAATACAAGTGCCTGGATCACATGGCCTACAAGGAGTGTCTGAGGCAGATGGGGTTGTCCAGTCTGGAGAAGAGGAGGCTGAAAGGAGACCTCTTCACTCTCTACAACTACCTGATGAGCCCCTATTCGTTCTGTTCTGGAGCCCTATTACAGGAGGGATCTAGACATGCAGGAACATGTCCAGAGAAGGGCCATGAGGATGATCACAGTATCACAGTATCACCACGGTTGGAAGAGACCTCAAAGATCATCAAGTCCAACCAATCAGAGGGCTGGAGCACCTCTCCTATGAGGACAGACTGAAGGAGTTGGGGCTGTTCAATCTGGAGAAGAGAAGGATCAAAGAAGATCTAATTGTGACCTTTCAGTATCTGAAGGGACCTACAAGAAAGCTGAGGAGGGATGTTTTAGGGTGTCAGGTAGTGATAGGACTAGGGGGAATGGAACAAAACTAAAAATGGGTAGATTCAGATTGGATGCTAGGAAGAATGTCTTCCCCATGAGGGTGGTGAGACACTGGCATAGGTTGCCCAGGGAGGTGGTGGAAGCCTCATGCCTGGAGATTTTTAAGGCCAGGCAGGATGTGGCCCTGGCCAACTTGATCCAGTGTGAGGTGTTGCTGCCCATTGCAGGGGGCTTGGAACTGGATGATCCTTGAGGTCTCTTCCAACCCTAACAATCCATGATTCTATGATTCTATGAGAAATTGGAGTGAGGAGGGGACAAGCCTTTTCTCCTTGATGGCAAGCCACAGGACTAGAGGAAATCTTTCAGGCTGTGCCAGGGGAGGTTGAGGCTGGATGATAGAAAATACTTCTTCACTGAAAGGTTTATCAAATACTGGAATGGTCTGTCCAGGGCAGTGGTGGAATCAGCATCTCTGGAGGTGTTTAAGCAGTGCATGGACCTGGCACTTAGCGACATGGTTTAATGTTGACCCTTCCGTACTGGGTCAAAGGTTGGACTGTATGATCACAGTATCACAGTATCACAGTATCACAGTATTGCCAAGGTTGGAAGAGACCTCAAAGATCATCGAGTCCAACCTGTCACGACAGAGCCCATGACTAGACCATGGCACCAAGTGCCATGTCCAATCCCCTCTTGAACACCTCCAGGGATGGTGACTCCACCACCCCCCCGGGCAGCCCATTCCAATAGTGAATCACTCTCTCAGTGAAGAACTTTCTCCTCACCTCCAGCCTAAACTTCCCCTGTCACAGCTTGAGACTGTGTCCCCTTGTTCTGGTGCTGGTTGCTAGAGAGAAGAGGCCAACCCCTTCCTGGCTACAACCACCCTTCAGGTAGATGTAGAGAGCAATAAGGTCACCCCTGAGCCTCCTCTTCTCCAGGCTAAACAGCCCCAACTCCCTCAGCCTCTCCTCATAGGGCTTGTGCTCAAGGCTCTCACCAGCCTTGTTGCCCTTCTCTGGACACGTTCAAGTGTCTTGATGTCCTTCTTAAACTGAGGGGCCCAGAACTGGACACAGTACTCAAGGTGTGGCCTAACCAAAGCAGAGTACAGGGGCACAATGACTTCCCTGCTCCTGCTGGCAACACTATTCCTAATTCAGGCCAGGATGCTGTTGGCCTTCTTGGCCACCTGGGCACACTGCTGGCTCATGTTCAGGCGGCTGTCGATCAGCACCCCCAGGTCCCTCTCTGTTTGGCAGCTCTCAGCCACTCTGACCCCAGCCTGTAGCTCTGCATGGGGTTGTTGTGGCCAAAGTGCAGCACTCAGCACTTGGACTTGTTGAATGCCATCCCGTTGGGCTCTGCCCATCTATCCAGTCAGTCGAGGTCCCTCTGCAGGGCCCTTCTGTCCTCTAACTGACCAACATCTGCTCCCAACTTGGTGTCATCTGCAAATTTGCTGATGACTGTCTCAATTCCCTCATCCAGATCGTCAATGAAGACATTGAAGAGGACGGGGCCCAGCCCTGATCCCTGGGGGATGCCACTGGTGACTGGCCTCCAGCTGGAGGTGGCACCATTCACCACCGCTCTCTGGGCCCGGCCCTCCAGCCGGTTCCTAACCCAGTGCAGAGTGTTGCTGTCCAAGCCACGAGCTGACAGCTTAGCCAGCAGTTTGCTGTGGGGGACGGTGTCAAAGGCCTTGCTGAAGTCCACTAGACTACATCCACAGGCCTCCCCACATCCACCAGGCAGGTCACCTGATCATAGAAGGAGATCAGGTTGGAGAGGCAGGACCTGCCCTTCCTAAATCCATGTTGGCTGGACCTGAGCCCTTGGCCATCCTGCAGGTGCGCAGTTATTGCTGCCAGGATAATCTGCTCCATCATTTTCCCTGGCACTGAGGTCAGGCTGACTGGCCTATAGTTTCCAGGCTCCTCCATCCAACCCATCTTGTGGATGGGATGACACTGGCCAGTTTCCAGTCATCTGGGACCTCACCCGTGAGCCAGGACTGGAGGAAAATGATGGAGAGTGCCTTGGCCAGCTCATCTGCCAGATCTCTCAGCATCCTAGGATGGATCCCATCTGCTCCCATGGACTTGTGAGTGTCCAAGTGTCTCAGCAGGTCCCAAACTAATTCCTCATGGATATCCAGGGCATTACACTGCTCCCTGACCCCAACACCCAGCTCAGGAGGCCACTCGTCCTGAACTCCTCCTGCCTTGCTGTTAAAAATTGAGGCAAAGAAGGTGTTCAGAACCTCAGCCTTTTCCTCGTCTTCAGTCACAGTGTTCCCCTCCAGGTCCAATAGGGAGTGCAGGTTCTTCTTGCCCTTCTTTTTGGCATTAACATATTTGTAAAAATGCTTTTTATTGTCCTTCACAGAGGCGGCCAGCCTCAGTTCCAACTGGGCCTTTGCCTCTAATTTTTTCCCTACATAATCTAACAACTTCCTTAAACATACCTCGAGAAGCCTTCCCCTCCTTCCAAAGGTGATACAGCCTCTTTTTTTCCCTTAGTTCCTCCAGAAGCTGCTTGCTCATCCAGGCTGGTCGCCTTCCCCGCCGGCTCATCTTTCGGCAGATGGGAACCGCCAGTTCCTGTGCCTTCAATAGCTCCTGTTTGGCCACAACAACCCCATGCAGAGCTACAGGCTGGGGTCAGAGTGGCTGAGAGCTGCCAAACAGAGAAGGACCTGGGGGTGCTGATCAACAGCTGCCTGAACAAGAGCCTGCAGTGTGTCCAGGTGGCCAAGAAGGCCAACGGCATCCTGGCCTGCATTAGGAATAGTGTGGCCAGCAGGAGCAGGGAGGTCATTGTGCCCCTGTACTCTGCATTGGTTAGGCCACATCTTGAGTCCTGTGTCCAGTTCTGGGCCCCTCCATTTAGGAAGGACATCAAGACACTTGAACGTGTCCAGAGAAAGGCAACAAGGCTGGTGAGAGGCCTTGAGCACAAGCCCTATGAGGAGAGGCTGAGGGAGTTGGGGTTGTTTAGCCTGGAGAAGAGGAGGCTCAGGGGCGAACTCATTGCTCTCTACAACTATCTGAATGGTCTAGTCATGGGGTCTGTGGTGACAGGTAGGACTCGATGATCTTCAAGGTCTCTTCCAACCTTAGCGATACTGTGATACTGTGATACTGTTTGAAATAGGTCCAACTGTCCTGGACCCCTCGGTTCTTGAGGGCTGATACCCAGGGAACTTTGCGAATAAGTCTCTTAAACAGGCTGAAGTTCACCCTCCTGAAGTCCAAGGTGAAGGTTCTGTTGGTGCTCCTCCCTATCTCCCTGCATCTTCACTTCACCATCTCATGGTCGCTGCACCCCAGGCAGCCTCCCACGGTCACGTCTCCCACCAGCCCTTCTCTATTGGAGAACAGCAGGTCAAGCAGAGCTTGACCCCTGGTAGGCTCACTCAACAGCTGCATCAGGAAGTTGTCCTCCATGTGGTCCAGGAATCTTCTGGACTGCCTCCTCTCTGCTGAGTTAATTTCCCAGCAGATATGTGGCAGGTTAAAGTCACCCACAAGGACAAGATCTGATGACCTTGAGACAGCCTCCAGTTGCTTATAGAATAATTCGTCTGCCTCCTCATCCTGGTTGGGTGGTCTATAACAGACTCCAACCAGGATGTCAGATTTGTTAGGCTGCCCCCTGATTTTAACTCACAGACTCTCAATCCCTTCATTTTCCACATCAAGTTCTGTGGCAGGGAGTGACTTTCTAATATACAGAGCCACCCCTCCTCTTCTCCCTTTGCCTGTCTCTCCTGAAGAGCCTGTAGCCCCCCAGTGCAGCACTCCAATCGTGTGTGTCATCCCACCACGTCTCTGAGATGGCGACTATATCATAGTCATCCTGGTGGACCAGGACTTCCAGCTCCTCCTGCTTATTGCCCATGCTGTGTGCATTGGTGTACATGCACTTCAGCTGGGCTCCCAACTTCTCTATTGACCCTAATCTGTGTCCTACTCTTTCATCTACAGAGGGACTGTTTTCCTCACCCACCCCCTTCAGACCTAGTTTAAAGCCCTCTTAATGAGCCCTGCCAACTCTAGTGCTAAGACTCTCTTACCTTTTCTAGATAATGTCACCCCATCAGGTCCCAGCAGGTTGGGTGCAGTAGAAGTTGTCCCGTTGTCTCCTCCTACTGGAAGTTTTCTGTCATTATGTGATTTGGAAATGCTTGTCTGCAATTTAGAGAGAAAAGGAGAGTTTATAGTTATTAGAAGAAAGGGTGAGACTACTGAGAAAGACATACAAGCTTGTCATGAGTCTGTGCAGGGAGAAAACTAGAAGAACCAGAGCCAGTTGGAAATTAATTTGTCTTCATCTGGTAAAGACAATAAGAAATCCTTCTGCAAATATATTGGCAACAAAAATGGGACTACAGACAACCTCTGTCCATTGTTGAGTGCAGGGGGGAACTTAGTGGTCCAGGATGAGGAAAAGGTTGAGGTACTCAATACCTTCTTTGCTTCAGACTTTGGTAGTAAGACCAGCTGTTCACTGGATACTCAGCCTCCTGAGCTGGAAAATAGGGATGAGGAGCAGAAAGAAGTCCCCACAGTCCAAGAAGAGATGGCTAATGACCCATTGCACCACTTATATACACACAAGTCAACAGGGCTGGATGGCATCCACACAAGCAGACCAAGGGAATTAGAAGATGTACCCCTGAGGTGCTCAAGGCTAGGTTGGATGAGGCCTTGAGCAACCTGGTCTAGTGGAAGGTGTCCCTACCCTATTCTGTGATTCTATAATTCTTGTAAAAAAGATCCACCCATTTCTACCTGGTTAATAGGAATAAACCTTAACCATTAGAACCTGAAAACATAGTTAAAAAAGACAAAACCCTTCAGTGCTGCATGTTGAAAATCCTTTCCTTTCCACCAAAAATGTCAGGGTAGGGTTTTTGATTAATCTGGCTAAATTTAGGGTTTATTATCATCACCTATAGCATGTCTGTCATCCAGATGGCTTCATTTATTTTGAACTGAAATTTTATTTGGTTGGCCTAGCCTAAAGAAATTTGCTATTTAATTCTTTCATTCCACTTTAATTTAAAAGAGAAGATTTCTTCAAATAGATTACATTTATACTGTCATCCCAAGTCTTTATACATGACTGGGATTCATCCCAGTTCTTCTTTCTCACTTCTCTCTTCTCCAAAAAATAAACTTGAGAATGAAAACCTGAGTGTGTAAGCTGTAAGAAGTTATAATAGATTCTAAGAAATTATGCAGTTCAAATACTCAAGAGTAGTTTTGCTATTATTTAACCCAAGATTGGACCTGCAGAAATGAAAAGGAAACAGTAATTTAAATTTCTATCATATTTCAGTCTGAAATCACTTCAGAATTCTCCAGCATCAAGCTCACAATTGTGGAAAATGAACACCTTGAAGTAGCAGAGAAAGGATGGAATGGATTAATTTTGTTTTCAGAGTCAACTTTACACACCATTACAACATACATTCCTTAAAATATTTAATCTTACTTCAGAAAACAAAACAAAACAAAACACATTTGCAGAAAAATAATAATATTAAAACTCTTGAATTTAGATGAAGGCATGCATTGTGTGTATTCACACAGAACTTCTGCTGTTTCAGGGCACCTTACTAATAGGAATCATAGAATTATAGAATTGTTAGGGTTGAAAGGGACCTCAAGGATCATCTAGTTCTAACCTCCCTCCCATGGGTAGGGACTCCTCACGCTGGATCAAGTTCACTAGAGCCACATCCAGCCTGGCCTTGAACCCTCCAGGGACAGGGCAGAGCCCTACAGTAACGTCACCTTCCCCTGTCTTCCCTTTAATTTTCACCTATATGTTCTCAACTAGCTCATCATCCTTCCCCAGGTGGAGCTCCACTGATTCCAGCTAGTCACTGATATAGACAGCAACACCTCCTCCCCTGCCTTTCCTTCCTAAAGAGCTTGTACCCATCTACCCCTACATTCCAGTCATTGGAATCATCCCACCAAGTTTCAGTAATAGCCACTATGTTATAGCATTCCAGCAGCACAGTGGCCCTGAATTCAGCCCGCTTGTTGCCCAAGCTGTGTGCATTTGCATAGAGGCACTTCAGCTGGGCTGGCCCTGTCACCATCCCCCTTGATTTTCTTGGGGTGTTCCAGTGCTTCATCCTTGGCTTGCCTCAGGGCAACAGGTGGAGAGCCCTTGCTAGCCCTGCATCCCTCTGTCTCTGGTGAGCTGCCCCAATGTTTGTAGCAGGCAAGCATGAGATTAGCAACCACTTCCAACTTCCAGTCTAGTTTAAAGCCCTGTCAATGAGCCATGCCCACTCCTGCCCTAGAATCCTTTGCCCCTCAGGAACAGGTGCATCCCACTTGTAGCTTGCAGCTCTGGTGCCCTGTAAACTCAGCTATGATCATAAAATCCAAACCCTTGTCGATGACACCAGTCCCAGAGCCATGAATTGACCTCTTGGCTCTTCCTAAATGTTCCCTTGTTCCTCGCTGATGTCAGAGGGATGAAGAAGAACACATCTTGAGCTCCTGATCCCTTTAGCAGTTGCCCCAAGGTCCTGAAGTATCTTTTAATTGATTGTGAGCCTCTCACTGCTGCATCTTCACCACCCACCTGAAAAACTAGAAGCAGGTAATAGTCTGAAGAACTCACGAGGAATCATATCTTGTTTCTTATTCTGTTGATTATCATGGAGGTTAAGTTTAACAATCAAGTTTTAAGTGTTTCGTTGTGTTTGCCATACAAATTAATTGATGCTGCACTATTGCCTGTTCCTAGCAGTATTTTATGATTGGTATGAGATAAAGAGTAGTCTTCCTTATCTCTGGTAGTTTTTGTCACAGGGAGGGGTTATTACATTTTTATGTATGTGTATTCTATTTTTGTTCCCATTACCTTCTCATTCCTTTGACAAACCCCCCCCATGAACAGTACTGAAAATGGCACAAAATGAATCCATTCTTCTGACAGAGGCTGTGAAATCATTAATTTTAAAATGGTTATGAAATAACAGTGTAGTTTACTATTTTGAGGTGAATTGCTTATAATGTGGAAAGGGTGATATTATCAGACTACTTCTTTAATAAATCATAGGTATAAATAGGTATTGATGCTGTGAGGCTACAACAGCACTAAGGCTTTACAACCTACTTATTTAAAGGCAACATCATCTGGTTCTGGAGGAAAAAAATACACAGCACTAAAAATAAAATTAACATTGAATAGAGTAAAAAAGTGTGAAATTCCACAAAATTAATTGAAAGTATAAATGGAGATGAAAAAAAAAGCAGGAGAAACTGTCAGTTAGGCTTGCAGTACCCAAATGCTAAGCACCAAGGCACAAAATGTGGAGAAACTTGGTTTAGCAATTTTAAAGAAGATTTCTTCCACATTTTACAGCTGCTGCAGGAATGTTGGCAGGCTGAAACATATACTCATGTCTTAGCACCTTAGTGGTAAGGTGTTAAAGTTAGATATAAAATAAGATGGGAAGATGTCGTGGCAGTTTAAGCTAAGTAGCTGGTCCAACATCCCCATTTGTCAGACTTGTGGAAGAGTGCAATACCCATCTTGAAGAATTATTGTGAATGAAAAGGGATGGCAAGTTCTTCCTCTGGGAGTGCTCCTGCATTGCTGATTTAGAGGCCCAAAAGCTCAATGCAGTAAAGCAGGAGGATATTTGTGTCTAAGCTAGAATTTGTGACAGCCAGCTCTCTGAATATCTGTATTAAAAATCTGTGTATTAAAAAATAGCACAGTAAAGAGGTATCTGAAATCCTCTTTACTGTGTGAGCTTTTTTCTCTATCTATCTCACATCAAGCATTTTCCCTCTAGTTTATAGAATCAGAGAATTACAGCACTGTTTAGATTGGAGAGGGCCTTGTGAGACCCTCTAATCTAATGTCCCTGCTCAACCAGTGTCAGCTAGAACAGATTTCACACAACAGTCTAGCTGGATTCTGAATATCTCTAAGGATGAAGACTCCATAACCTCTCCAGGTGGATTTGGATGCGATGATCTTGAAGGTCTCTTCCAACATAGTTTATTGGTTTGGTTTGGTTTAATGCAATTTTTCTCATATTTTGACTACCACCACAATAAAATAAAATAGAACAAGTTGGTTTGTATTCAGGTGGAATTCAAAGTTTTTCAGTTTGTTTCCTCTGCAACTTTTCCTGCCAGTGGATAGAGTTGAGAAGAATCTTGATTCCCTCATAGCTTTCATCAGTATTACTGTTCACTCACCTGCTGTTCAGGTTTTGGCTTAATACGTGGTTAGTATTGAAGCCTGATGTCTTCTGGAAGCACTGTCATAAGTCAAACAAAGAGCAACATGCATTCAGGACACAATGGACAGGAAGGGATAAATTCTGCAAACTGACAGTCATGTATTTATACAGATGGATAAGATCCCTCTGAACCTTTTCTTCTCCAGGTTGAAGGTCTCAGCTCTCTCAGCCTCTCCTCATAGGACAGATGTTCCAGTCCTTTAATTATCTTTACAGTCTCATGCTGAACTCTTCAGTATGACTATGTCTCATTTGTACTTGGGTGTTCAGAACTGGACCTGGCATCTCTGATATGTCTCACCAGTGGTGAGAGGAAGGATTGTGTCTTTCAGACTTCATGTTTGCCCAAGATGCTTGGCCTTTTTTGCTATAGGAATGTATCTCTGGTTCACGGTCAGCTTGGCATCCACCAAGACCGGTAGGACCTCTTCTGCAAAATTGATTTCTGTATGATTTGGAAGTCAGCATGTACTGGAGCCTGTAGTCAATCCTTCCCAGGGGCAGGGCTTTGCATTTTCCTTTATTAAACCTCATTAGGGTTCTGACAGGCAGGTTCTTCAGCCTGTGTCCTTGTTAACAGGAGCAAACTGACATAGTACACTAGTCTTTCCTTCTGGTTTTGTGTCATTTTCAAATATGTCAAGTATATAATTGTCAGGTATGCACTGTGTCCCATCATCCAAATAATCTGGAGGGAAGGGATGCCATCCAGAGGGACCTTGACAGGCTGGAGAGGTGGGCACAGGCCAACCTCATGAGCTTCAACAAGACCAAGTGCAGGGTCCTGCATCTGGGTCGAGGCAATCCCAGGCACAAATACAGGCTGGGCAGTGACTGGCTGGGGAGCAGCCCAGAGGAGAGAGACTTGGGGGTGCTGGTGGACGAGAAGCTCAACATGAGCACTCAATGTGCACTTGCAGCCCGGAAAGCCAATCAGATCCTGGGCTGCATCAGGAGAAGTGTGGCCAGCAGGTCAAGGGAGGTGATTCTCCCCCTCTACTCAGCTCTGGTGAGGCCCCACCTGGAGTACTGCGTCCAGTTCTGGAGCCCCTATTACAAGAGGGATCTGGAGGTGCTGGAGCGTGTCCAGAGAAGGGCCACGAGGATGATCAGAGGGCTGGAGCACCTCTCCTATGAGGACAGACTGAAGGAGTTGGGGCTGTTCAGCCTGGAGAAGAGAAGGCTCCGAGGTGACCTCATTGTGGCCTTCCAGTATCTGAAGGGGGCCTACAAGAAGGCTGGGGAGGGACTTTTCAGACTATCAGGGAGTGATAGGACTAGGGGGAATGGGATGAAGCTGGAGGTGGGGAGACTCAGGCTGGATGTGAGGAGGAGGTTCTTCACCGTGAGAGTGGTGAAGCCCTGGAATGGGTTGTCCAGGGAGGTGGTTGAGGCCCCGTCCCTTGCGGTGTTTAAGACCAGGCTGGACGAGGCTCTGTCCAGCCTGATCTAGGGTAGAGTGTCCCTGCCCATGGCAGGGGGGTTGGAACTAGATGATCCTTGTGGTCCCTTCCAACCCTAACTGAAACTATGAAACTATGAAACTATGAATGATGGTGCTATACAGGACTGGATTCTATACTGAGATCTAGGGTACCTCACCAAGGAATTGCCTGCAACTAGATTTTGTGCCACTTATCACCATCTTCTGATGCTCTAGGTCTCTTTCTTCTTGCTGTTTTAAGATCTGAGTGACATTTGCTCTTTTTCAATTCCTCAGAAACCTCTTCTAGTCTCTATGACAATTGAAAGTGGCCTTGCAATGACATCAGTATCTTCCTCAGCACTGGAATCAGTCCAGTTTACTGAAGTATTCTCTAACCTGATTCTCTTCCACCAAGGATACATCTTTCTTGTTCCAGACTTCCGCACTAATATCTTGGTTGGAATTCTTAAAAGTGTACCTTACTAGGAAAGATCAAGTTAGAGAAGGTATCCAATATATCTCAGTGTTTTTCATGATCTGTCTTACCAGAGATGCTGCCCCATTCATCAGAACAATTTCTCTAGTCTTCCTTTTCTAAGTCAATGTGGAAGTATTTCTTTTGCCAGATTCAACTCCAGAACAGCCTTAGCATTCCTAACCCCATCCATCCATGATGAAACAGCAGCTTCTCATGGTTCACCTGCCCCTGCTTCAGCTGGAATGAAGCTGGAGGTGGGGAGATTCAGGCTAGATGTGAGGAAGTTCTTCACCATGAGAGTGGTGAAGCCCTGGAATGGGTTATCCAGGCAGGTGGTTGAGGCCCCATCCCTGGAGGTGTTTAAGAGCAGGCTGGATGAGGCTCTGGCCAGACTGATCTAGTGTAGGGTGTAGGGTGTCCCTGCCCATGGCAGGGGGATTGGAAATAGATGATTCTTGTGGTCCCTTCCAACCCTAACTGATACTATGATACTATGATACTATGATACTACTATGCTTGTACTCTCTCCCTCATTGTGTACTGAGTCCAGTTTGGAACTCCTTGCTTACCTGTGAAGTTGTCCTGCTGTCTTTTCCTGATTTCCAACATTTCAGGATGGGCCTTTCTTGAAGTGATTCTTCTATATCAGGTATCTCAATTGGTGCCTTCTTCCCTTCAGGGCTGTATCCCATAGCAAATAGAGGAAGTCTGCACATGCAGCTCCTTCACAAAAGAACAATATCCATACAAACTATATGTGAAGGTCTCTAATGCAGCTGAGCTGCTGTATTGCCAGAAAAAAAACCTCCAACATGTATTGACAGAAGGGGTCCGAGTGGCTGGAGAGTGGCCAGGCAGAGAGGGACTTGGGGGTGCTGGTTGATGGGAGGCTGAACATGAGCCTGCAGTGTGCCCAGGCAGCCAAGAAGGCCAATGGCATCCTGGCCTGCATCAGGAACAGTGTGGCCATCAGAAGCAGGGAAGTCATTCTGCCCCTGTATACTGCACTGGTTAGGCCACACCTTGAGTCCTGTGTCCAGTTCTGGGCCCCTCAGTTTAGGAAGGATGTTGATTTGCTGGAATGTGTCCAGAGAAGGGCAACAAAGCTGGTGAGGGGTTTGGAAGACAAGCCCTATGAGGAGAGGTTGAGGGAGCTGGGGTTGCTTATCCTGGAGAAGAGGAGACTGAGGGGTGACCTTCTTGCTCTCTACAACTACCTGAAGGGAGGTTGTAGACAGGCAGAGGTTGGCCTGTTCTCCCAGGCAGGCAGGACAGAGTCTCAGGCTGCGCCAGGGGAGGTTTAGACTGGATGTTAGGAGGAAGTTCTCTACAGAGAGAGTGATTGCCCATTGGAATGGTCTGCCCGGGGAGGTGGTGGAGTCACCATCATTGGAGGTGTTCAGGAGGAGACTTGATGGGGTGCTTGGTGCCATGATCTAGTTGTTTAGGTGGTTGGATTGGTTGATAGGTTGGACACGATGATCTTGAAGGTGTCTTCCAACATGGATTTATTGTATTATTGTATTATTTTATTGTTATATAAATCTCATTCTTGTCTCTAAACTGAAGGCTGTATAAACCTATTTTAAATACCATGTTATAGGTTAATGTGCAAATTTTGTATATGTCTTTTACCTTAATCATAGAGGTCTAGAGTTTTACAGAAGTCAGAGACTGAAAATCAATATCTCTGTCCAGAATTATTAACCTAGAACAAAACCAGCTAATTGTTTGCACAATTTGTTCATTCATCAAGGAAGCATTTCATAAGAAGTGAGTAGATGCTTGATGAACCAGCACTAGCAATGTATTCCAGCTTTTTTGGCCTTCCAGTATCTGAAGGGGGCCTCCAAGAAGGCTGGGGAGGGACTTCTCAGGCTATCAGGGAGTGATAGGACTAGGGGGAATGGAATGAAGCTGGAGGTGGGGACATTCAGGCTGGATGTGAGGAGGAAGTCTTCACCATGAGAGTGGTGAAGCCCTGGAATGGGTTATCCAGGCAGGTGGTTGAGGCCCCGTCCCTTGAGGTGTTTAAGAGCAGGCTGGATGAGGCTCTGGCCAGCCTGATCTAGTGTAGAGTGTCCCTGCCCATGGCAGGGGGATTGGAACTAGATGATCCTTGTGGTCCCTTCCAACCCTGACTGATACTATGATACTACTATCATACTATGAATTAAAAAATGCAAAAATATTTGCAAACCATGCAACAGAAAATTAACAAAGGGTTCCACTGACAGAAGAGAGAAAAATAAGACATAGGTAAAACTCTGTCAGAGGAGTGGAGCAGAACTGGCTGAAGCTGCAGCTCTTTGGAGCAAGGGAGGAATGAAAGTTAAAGGAGGCATTTAAAGGGAACTGGAACATCAAGGACACCCAGAAGCAGGCTATCTTGTGTTCTGTATTTCTTCTGCCTTGTGCTGTCCACATAGTGGGTAGCAATACCTTCCCTTATTCTTTTGAAGCTTCCTCACAAGAATACCTACAAGAATAAGAGTACCTTAAATACCTAATACAATAAAGAAATAACTGTAAGTACAGGAATTAGAAATATTAGATTAATTTAGGCCATCACTGATTGTCATAGTCTCCTTGTTTGTTTAAAGTGTACTTTACAAAATTAATTCTTCCCCTTAGACACAATGTTGCTATTTTCTCACTAATTTCACAGTGGAAAATGATTTGCAAGTATTGTTAGTTCTGATTAAATGGATGCACTTAGAATCCTTTCAGTTCCTTCCTGATTTAACCATCTTCTATTCTATATTCAGCTTTAAAATGCAAAGCACTTAGGAAACATGAAAGATGCAAATAATCTCAGAGAGAAAAAGGTATGTGCTTTTTCTGGTTTAAAGAAGGAGAACTGTGTGGCAAAGTAGTAAAGCATTGGAGTCACTTCACAAAATTCCATATTTGTAGGTTGCCTAGATTGCAAAGACCATTGCCGCATCAATTTCTGTGGTGGTCTGAGCCTTAACTGGGACTTAAGAGCTCAGATGGGGGCAAGGCTGAGAATCTTTCCTCCCTCCCCCCTCCTCCCTCCCAACAGAGAGGAAAAAAAAAGAAAGGGAGGGAGCAAATCCACCAAGAAATAATTTGGAGTCGTCTTGGAAGTAGAGAGGTAAAGAGTTTTCTTTAAACTATATATATACAACAATAACAGGTAAGGTTCACAAGGGCAAGGAACAAGGATAGATGGGAGGGGGCAAAAAAAGCAAGAATACAGAACCAGTCTCTCTGAAGACGCACGGAGGCAGGAGGGAGAAGGATCAGGCCTGACCACGTGGCAGAGGAGCAGGAAGGCAGATGCAGTAGCTCTTGTCCAGGAAGGCAGGAGCCAAAAAGAGAGTTAAGGGCTGCAGTGTCCTCCTTTTTATACCCTAGCTGGGCAGAAAGGGGGAGTGGAACAGACTCAGTTTCCCAGGGTGAAAACACCCTGCAGGAAGGGCAAAGCACTCGCAAGCCCTTCCCCCCTGCTTCCAGGATGGGCATTAACCCATCACAGTTTCATACTAATTCTTTCTGTAAAGATGCAATGATAGAAGTGATTCTTAGCTAGTGTTTTGCAGGTTAAGGCAATCTCAAAATTAAAAGGTGCCTCTGAAAAATCTTGGGATACATGAGATCACTGACATGAAATGAAAACTAATCTATGAGATTGAACACATCCAAGTGCCGGGTTCTGCACATTGGCCACAACAACCCCATGCAGTGCTACAGGCTGGGGTCAGAGTGGCTGGAGAGTGGCCAGGCAGAGAGGGACCTAGGGTACTGGTTAATTGTAGGCTGAACATGAGCCTGCAGTGTGCCCAGGCAGCCAAGAGGGCCAGTGGCATCCTGGCCCGCATCAGGAACAGTGTGGCCAGCAGGAGCAGGGAGGTCATTCTGCCCCTGTACACTGCACTGGTAAGGCCATACCTTGAGTCCTGTGTCCAGCTCTAGGCCCCTCAAGTTGACTTGCTGGAGTCCAGAGAAGGGCAACAAAGTTGGTGAGGGGTATGGAACACAAGCTCTGTGAGGAAAGGCTGAGGGAGCTGGGGTTGCTTGGCCTGGAGAAGAGGAGACTGAGGGCTGACCTTATTGCTGTCTGCAACTACCTGAAGGGAGTTTGTAGCCAGGTGGGGGCGGGTCTCTTCTCCCAGGCAGCCAGCACCAGAACAAGAGGACAAAATCTCAGTCTGTGCCAGGGCAGGTTTAGCCTGGATGTTAGGAAGAAGTTCTATGCAGAGAGAGTGATTGCCTATTGGAATGGGCTGCCTGTCTATGTGGTGGAGTCACCACCATTAGAGGTGTTCAGGAGGAGACTTGATGGGGTGCTTGGTGCTGTGGTTTAGTTGTTTAGATGGGTTGGATTGGTTGATAGGTTGGATGCGATGATCTTGAAGGTCTCTTTCAACCTGGTTTATTCTCTTCTAAATTCCATTCTATTCTATTCTATAAAGTGGTTATTAACTTCCATTGTTAAGATAAATTTTATGTTGCATTTTATCAGACTTCTGAAAGAAAATGTTACCTACTATTTAATGCCAGGTCATAACATTTTCACTACATTTCCAAACATAAATAAAAAAAGTCTTCCCTTAGCATTTGAACACTCAAACAGTACAATTTTCAACACTGCCTTAGCAGCCTTTTTTTTTGGTTCAATTACTTTTTCGATTTTCACAGTGGCATTTTTTCATTATAGTTGTTATCCCGATAGAGCATTTCTTCTCTATTTGGATGAAATTGGTTAAATTAATTTTAAGCCATTAGACTGTAAAGAAAAAAAAAAATCATATCTTTTCTAATTGCAAAACTCTGCATAGTAAAATGTGCCGGGAATCTACACCCATGTCATAGCACTGTTTTCTGGTTAGAGGCTTTGAGAAACAGTTTCAGATATAAACTTCATAAAACTCAGTCTTTTAGGTATCATAGAAATTTAAACATTCTGATTAAGAAAAAATAGAAACAAAAATTAGCATTTTATAGTCATTACAACTTGAAAAGAAACTAAGATCTGTCACATGCATATTTTTAATTTACTTTAATTTCCTACTCCAGTAGCTTCGATTTTAAGTCTGATTTTTACATCTGCTCCATGAAAATGTTCTAGTCCTCAGCTGCATTCTCCAGATGTAGTACCTGTATTTTTCAAAAGAAGTTTTCAAAAAGAAGTTTTAGATGGTTGTTTTATAATAAAGCATATTTATTTTTGTAATATTCAGGAATAGTCAAGCTGGACAGCTATGAATTCAGGCACCAAAATTCCTAAATGCTTTTCTAACATTTCAGTGCTATTAACATTTTCAGTGTTGGGTTTAACATTCAGTTATAGATGCCTTTTTTTTTTTCTTTTTTTTTTTTTTTTTTAATATTGGTATGTATCAATTGGTATTTAAATATTGGTATGTGCCAAAGCAGATTTAGGCCATCACTGTAGAACTATAATAGCAATTGATGATGTGTAAGAACAAATTGTGCATTGTGTTTTAAGGTCTTCAAGGGGATTCTTTCCCTACCCTTCTTTTCTTTCTGACTTTTTATCTGAGTTCCCTGTTAGTCCAAAATGTATTCTTCAGCTCATTACATCCTGCCTGCACTGCAGAGTACACTAGTTTGCATGCCAGATCTATTAGAAGCAATAACAGCTTCTCCCAGTTGCCATCATAAAGTATCGGGAATATACAGTCCTAAAGCAAGGACTTCAGTAGAAGGCACACAGAGTACCTCATCCCCCTGGGTTTTTGTTGTTATTGGTTGGGTTTTGTGAGTGGGTTGGTTTATTTTGCTTGGTTTTGTGTGGTTGGGGGATTTTGGGGGGGGGTGGGTTGTTTAGGTTGGGTTTTTTGTTGCCATCGTTTTGATGTTTTTATTTGGTTTTTCGCTTGTTTGGTTTTTTTTTTTTTTGGTTGGTTGATTTTGGCAGAACTGAACAAATATCCCAAATGTAGCTTATTGTACAGTCCAGGAACAGTAGGCTGACATAACAAAATGGTTTTTCTGCTTTGGGAAAACCTGGGACCTGGAGCAACAGCCTTACAATGAAAGGCTGAGAGACCTGAGGTAGCCTGGAGAAAAGATGACTGAAAGGGTATCTTGTCAGTGCTTATCAATATTTAAAAGACAAATGTGAAGAGGATGGGGCCAGACTCTTTTCAGTAGTGTTGAGAGATAGGACATGGGGTAGTGGGCACAAATTAGAACACAGGAACAAAAGAAGTTCCACCTAAAATTAGTGAAACACTTGTTTCCTTTGAAGGTGCCATGGCGCTGGGACAGACTGCCCAGAAAGGTTGTGGAGTCTCCTTCTCTGGAGGCTTTCAAAACCTGCCTGGATACAATCCTGTGCAATCTGATCTAGGTGAACCTACTTTAGCAGAGGCATTGAACTACACAATCCCCAGAGGCATTCTGTGATTCTGTTAGCCCTTCATCCTGTCATTGGCAAAATTGGAGAAAAACTAAGGAACTGTACAAGCATGTAAGATTATTTTGTTTGGCTGCCTTCAATATTAAGAAACCTTAGTCAAGAGGTTTCTGATAGAGACAGATTCTATCATGGGAGCCAAACAAATCAGGTTGTCATGAATTCTTGTCTTTTCCATGCTACTTTTTACTGCAAAATCAACAATGTTTAAAAGCCTGATGAAACTGTACCCTAGTTTCATAAAGAGTGAATGAGGCAAGCTTTGCACCTTTAATGCACATGTTTAAAAGTAACCTGGCATGCACTATCACTCTTGATCCCTTACCCCCACAGTGTTTTGATCTGAGCCATGTGGGATTTTTATGTTGGCAGTTTTAGACAGACTCCCTGCATCACAGTCACTTAGATTGTTTCATTAGAAGGTGTAAGCTCCAATTTAAAAGTCTCATTAAGTGACATTCAAATTGACTACATATTGAGTCATTATTATTCTTGCCAAATGAAACTTTTTTATTGCCTATATTTTTTAATGCTATCCAGTGGATTCCGAAGTACAGGCAGAAACAAAATCAGTAATCAAAATTTCTATGTTATACATAAAGCAAAAGCAAAAATCATCAAAACCCCTATTCCGCAGTCCTACACATGGGTCAGGGCAATGCCAAGCACAAATGGAGGCTGGGTGAGGAATGGCTCAAGAACAGGCTTAAGGAGAAGGACTTGAGGGTGTCAGTTGATGAGAAACTCAACATGAGCCAGCAGTGTTCACTTGCAGCCCACCTGGAATACTGCATCTAGTTCTGAGGCCCCCAGCATAAGAGTGACATCAAACTGCTGGAGCAGGTCCAGGGGAGGGCCACAAAGATGATCAGAGGGCTGGAGCACCTCTCCTCCAAGGATAATGCTGAATGAGTTGCGTCTGTTCAGCCTGGAGAAGTGAAGGCTATGGGGAGACCTTACAGTAGTCTTCCAGTATCAAAAGGAAGCCTGCAAGAAAGCTGGAAAGGGACTTTTCACAAGGGCTTGTAGTAATAGGACAAGAGGGAATGCATTGAAGCTGGAGAATGAGAGATTTAGATAAGATCTCAGGAAGTCTTAAGTTCTTTTGTATAAGGATGTGGTGGGTTGAAAATTCCCCCTCCGAAATTAAATTTCCCAGATCAGCTCAGTTAGAAGCAAAGGCAAGATGTATTTACAAGCAATCTACAACTGACAATGAAATGCAATTAATATGTACAAAATATACAGTATTTACAATATTTACAAGTATTTACAATTAATAAACAGCACAAGAACCCCCCTGCCCAAAGACCAGGGGAAGCTAATAGCTTCTTCTTCCCTGCCCCTCCTTGTACACAAAATGGACAAGAGAAAGGAGCAGAGATATTTTGTTAGATTTAGCCAAAGCAATGAAACCAAGGTCAAGCAGAGGCAAGTTAATCACCCCCAGAGCAAAGAAGCAGGAAGATAGGTTGTTTTGTACAACTAGTTTAAGTCCCTTATCTCTCCAAAGGGAGAGGAGGGGAGAGGTTCGGAGAGGAGAGGAGAGGAGAGGTTCGGAGAGGAGAGGAGAGGTTCGGAGAGGAGAGGAGGGGAGAGGTTCGGAGAGGTTCGGAGAGGAGAGGAGAGGTTCGGAGAGGAGAGGAGAGGAGAGGTTTGAAGAGGAGAGGAGGGGAGAGGTTCGGAGAGGAGAGGAGAGGAGAGGTTCGGAGAGGAGAGGAGAGGAGAGGTTCGGAGAGGAGAGGAGAGGAGGGGAGAGGTTCGGAGAGGTTCGGAGAGGAGAGGTTCGGAGAGGAGAGGTTCGGAGAGGAGAGGAGAGGAGAGGAGAGGAGAGGAGAGGAGAGGAGAATTAACCAATTAACCAGGTTGGAAAAGAACTTTGAGATCATCAAGTCCAACCTATCACCCAACACTATCTATTCACCTAAATCATGGCACCAAGCACCCCATCCAGTCTCTTCCTAAACACCTCCAGTGATGGCAACTCCACCACCTCATTATTTCCTTTTTACACCCAATGGTGAGTTATTTACATTTTAACACTTTCTGTTCAAGATCTGTGAAAAATTTTAAAGGCATAGCCTAAAACTACTACAAAGGGTGGTGAGACACTGGAACATGTTACCCAGAGAGGCTGTGGATACTCCGTCCCTGGATGTGTCCAAGGCCGGTTGTGCGGTAGGGTTGTGTGACAGTGCAGCTAAAACCCCACCTCCCATCCTGAAGCTGGGATGGGGGGGGTGTGGTGGGCTATGCCCATCCTGAAAACAGGGGGGGAGGGCTTGTGAGAGGTTTTGTCCTCCCTGGAGGGTGTTTTACCCCCAGGAAACTGACTTGGTCTGTTCCACTCCCCGCCTCCTTGTCCAGCAGGGGTGTAAAATGGAGGACATCGGAGCCATTGCTCTCTCTCTTTCTTCTGCTTCACGGGGACAAAAGAGTTGCTGCTGGCTTGCTGCTTCCCTGCCATGTGGTCCTCCCTGGTGCTTCCACACTTTGCAAAGGACTGGTTCTGTATCTCATATTTCTTTTCCTTTTCCCATCCATCATTGTTCCTTACCCTTGTGAACCCTGCCTATCATTGTTACATATATATATGTGCATATTTTTATATATACATATATATATATATATACATATACTGTTTAAAGAAAAAAATTCTTTGCCTCTCTAGTTCCAAGCTGAACCCAAATTATTTCTTGGTGGATTTGCTCCCCTCCCTTTTTTTGTCTCTCTATTGGGAAAGAAGAGGGGGAGATGCAGGGGAGGAATTCTCAGCCTTGCCCCATCTGAACTTTTAAGCCCCAGTTAAGGCTCAAACCACCACGGGGTAAAACAGAGACGCATGGAATGAAGGGAGTAGAAGAGGACACCTCGCCTTCCCAGGCTGTGATTGGTGGACACACATGGGCTCTTCCCCAAGCCATGTGCCAGGCACAGACTCCCACGCCAAGACAAGATTGCCCATGTTTAAGCAGAGAACTGATGGTTCCTGGCGTTTTTGGCTTTGGACAAATGCTTATCTGGTGATGCTTATCTTGGCTTTTGACAAAACAGGTACTTCAGAGAGCACAAGGCTCTTGGGTTTTCCCCACCATACACATAGATTACAAGCAGCTGCAGTTTCAGGAGGATTTTCTGATAAAAAGAGCCACCAGAGAAATTGCCACAGTGGGCAAACAGCATTGTGAGTAATTGATACATTCCTAAAGTCTCCAGGAACTTCCTAGCTTTTCTTAGTAGGGGTAACATACTGCTTTTGGATTTATCTTTTTCCAAATACTGTTCCTTGAACGATTTGTAAACATTGTGAAGACATTCTCAAACTTACCAAATCTGTGTAACATTTTACAACTTTTGTATATAGTTATGTGGGAGGTGGAGCCATATTAATAAATAATTTGTATTTTTATTAATTCCTTGTCTTACCCCTCTTTATTCATAACAGGCTGCAACTAGATGATCTGTAAGATCCATTCCAACCCAAACCATTCTGTGAAACTATGACTTCTCTGGGCTTAGAAATTCTGGTCTACTTCTTTAAGTATATTTGGGGAAACAGAGAGAAAGAAAAGTAAAGGTGAAAAAAAAAATTGGATTGCCTTTAGTATATTTTCAGGGACTGCTATTAGGTCCTGGTACATGTACTCTTGGGGACATTATATTAGACAGGAGGCAATTTTTCTCTGATCATGTGATATAGACTCCTGAAAATAAATTCCTCAATCTGTGCCTCAACAAAGGTCATTAAATTCATGGTCATTCTGAGCCCTGGAGCTCAAAAATATTTCCTTCATGAAAGTCTAGTCTGCTTTCTACTACACAACTTCACATTTTTCTTCTATTTGATAGCTATCTCTGAATTTAAATAAACTATTAACTCTGTTTACTGTTCTTCCCCAGAGGTAACATGTGCTTGCAGAACAAAATGCTGGCTTCAGTGTCTGAATTTCTATGTCCAGTTTTAATAAAATGACTACTTCAATAAATAAGGTCTTACTTCAATAAATAAGGTCTAGCATTCCCAAAAAGCAGCAAGAGTCAGGCAAAAATTAATAGTGCTCTATAAAAAGCTTGAAAAAGGAATAAGATGCTTGGTACAGGAACTGTGCAGATTAGGCAAATCACATTTCTTAGTAACATTTGATTTATTGATGGATAAATCAGATGTAAGAGAGATGTGCTGAACTGAAATGTATGAGTAAACAATCTAGACACTATATGTATCTCACTTCATGGCCTGTATTTATTTAGGAGGCTAGTTGAGAGAACATAAAGTTCTTCTTCAAACTTAAAATAAAGCTATAATACAAATGTTTGATGCATTGCAGATTTGTTTGATTTGCTCAGGAGACAATGATCTGCATTAAGGTGGGAGGGTGACTCTGTTGCTCAGACAAGAAGAAAAGCTTCATCACCTCTGTGCCTGCAACATTCTTTTTTTTTCCTCCAAGAACACTTGAACTGACTCCTGTATGTCAGCACACAGGAATGCCCACACTAAATAATAGACAAAATGCCTCTGACCCAAGTCTTCCTTGTAACAGTGGGTGGAAAAAATTCAGATCACTCTTAAACATTGCTTCCCAGCAGTGTTTGAGATAATGTGTGCACATCTGCTGCCACCATTCCTCCTTCCTCAATCACTGAAAAAATCAAGCCCCAAACTCTAGTAAACATGCATGCACCATCTGTCATTTTTGGATGACAAGTTACTCTATTTTTAGAAGTGTAGTAAAGACTTTGGTTCATTTTCCTATTACAATGCCTCTCAAAACAGACTCTTCAGGAAAAGATAATTAGTCTTCTCTCTCTGCTATTGCTGCAGAAGGGGAAAAGGCTGTTTCTTCTTTCTATCATTCTGGCCACATCTGAATTAAGGGATCCAGAAACACTTGCTCTTGACTATCACACTATCTTTGCTTTCATTAGCACAAAACTGTACCTTTGTCCTTCCCCACAGAAAGATACATAAATATGTTAGATAGCACCTGCATGATAATAACATACATACTACTAAGTAGCTGATCTTAATGACCAAAGCAGTAGGACCTCAAAGCACGTTAAGATGTGCACTTAGGTGGTCAGTGTAATCTTTCCCTCTCCAGTAAAGGTTTGTGTAGAAGTGAGATTGGAGTAGATGATCACTAGCGATCTCTTCCAGCCCCTCACTTTCTGTGACTCTGTGTTAGTACTTTGCCTTACAAAGAGGGAAAAGAGTGTGGTAACAGGAAGAAATATTTTTTAAGATGCAGGTGCAGTAGGTAAAATTTCTGTGATTAAACACTGACTGATCCATGGTACTTGTAGGCAGAAAAGGAAGAGACAAAGGAGGAAAGAAGCAATGATGTGATTAAGGCAATTATTAAAGTACTTAACTTTGCCATATATTGTTTCTAACTCTCAGCAGCCCATCTGAATAAGGACATAGATTAGTCAGAAGTTACCCAGAGTACAGTATAAGCTATGGATTTTAAAAACAGGAATTTTAATAGAAAGTGTGGGGGGAGGGGATAACAAGATTTTGAAGGACAAAAAGATAAAACTATGTTACATTTTTATAAGCTTAAGGATATTTAAACAGTGAGGAAATAATGACATTTGTATGGTTATGGCTAAATGATTCAGATCAGGCCTCAATGACAATTTACCTTCTCCAACACATATTTCCAGGAGGAAAAAACAAAGAAGGCCTTTATAGAAATCTGTCTGCAAGTGGGAAAGAGGAAAAACAAAAAAGGTAATTTGAAAAAGTTCATTTAATGGTCTTGTTACTGTTTCTTGTTGTATTAACTACATTAGAACATTCAATAATTTACTGGATATTTTACAAGGACTGCTGGGATTCATAGAACCATCATCATAAAACCATAGAAAGGCTTGAGTTGCAAGGGTCCTTAAAGACCATCTAGTTCTACCCCACCTGCTGTGGGCAGGGACAGCTCCAATTAGCTTGCTTAAAGCCTCATCCAGCCTGGTCTTAAAACACCTCCAGGAATGAGGTGTCCATAACTTCTCTGGGCAACCTTTTCCAGTGTCTCACCACCCTCACAGCATAGAAATCCTTCCTAATGTCCAATATAAAGTTGCCTTTCTCTAGTTTACAACCAATGCCCCTTGTCCTATTGCTACATGCCCTTGCAAACAGTTCCTCCTCAGATTGCTTGCAGGCCCCCTTCAGGTTCTGGCAGGCAGCTATGAGACAGGTACAGAGCCTTCTCTTCTTCAGGCAGAACAGGCCCAACCCTCTCAGCCGGATATTGTAGGAGAGGTGCTCCAGCCCTCTGATCATTTTTGTGTCCCTCCTTTGGACCTTCTCCAACAGATTCATATGCTTCTTGTGTTAGGGGCTCCAGGTAGGGGCTCACCAGAGCACAGGGGCAGAATCACAACTATGAATCAGCTGGCCACACATCTTTTGATGCAGCCCAGGATACTCTCACTAAATTTATTTATGGAATCACAGAATCATAGAATCAATAAGGTTGGAAAAGACCTGAGATATCATGTAGTCCAACTTATTTCCCAACACCACCTGACAACTAAACCACGGCTCCAAGTGCCACATCCCATCCCTCTTTCAACACCTCCAGGGACGGTGACTCCACCACCTCCCTGGGCAGCACATTCCAATGGCAAATTACTCTTTCTGTGAAGAACTTCTTCCTAACATGCAGCCTAAACCTCCCCTGGTGCAGCTTGAGACTGTGTCCTCTTGTTCTGGTGCTGGTTGCCTGGGAGAAGAGACCAGCTCCCACCTGGCTACAACCTCCCTTCAAGTAGTTGTAGAGAGGAATAAGGTCTCCCCTGAGCCTCCTCTTCTCCAGGCTAAGCAACCCCAGCTCCCTCAGTCTCTCTTCATAGGTCTTGTGCTCCAGACCTCACACCAGCCTTGCTGACCTTCTCTGGACATATTCAAGCATCTCAATGTTCTTCTTAAAATGAGGAGCCCAGAACTGGACAGAGTACTCAAGGTGTGGCCCAACCAGTGCTGAGTACAAGGGAAGAATGACTTCCCTAGTCCGGCTGGCCACACTATTCCTGATACAAGCCAGGATGCCATTAGATCCTATCTGGTTGGAGTTATAGAGAGTAATCTTACTATCTTACTTAAAGACATTGAATAGAACAACTAAAAACTGAAAATATTTATTTTTCTCTCCCCTTGCATCACTCTGATGAATCTCTGAGCTTTCACAGGACTATGGCAGGTGTAGGGCTTTACAAGCTCCTTGTTTGAAATATCACTTTGGGTGATATTTTGCTATACTAATAAAATGCCTGTGATCCACGACAACAACAAAAATTTGTTTACCTGTCTGAAAACTGCAACTGACTTCCTCCTTCAAAAAACACACAGTGAAAATGGAACTACTCACTCCTGTATTCTAGGAGTACCTAGTGACAAAAAAATCAAGCAGAATAAATCCTTTTCTGTATGCTTTCTCTTACTCTGTTTATTTTAGTCCTCAGCTAGTTTTACAATATTCTCTTCAAGTGCTCACATGAGAAGAACGATTTCTTCTGATACTAGACTCTTACAGTAGTTAACAGTTATACTACTTAACTATATCATAGCCCATGGGATGTCCCTATTCTCTCTTGGCTTTGCCATAATAGATTTTATTAGTTATGTAGCAGTAGTATTATACTGTGCTGGTCTGGCTGAAGAAGGGTTAATTTTCTTCACAGTAGCTTGTATGTAGCTATTTGGAGTTGTGTTGAAAATGGTATGGATAATATAAGGTTGCTTTTCTTGTTTCTGCATAGTGCTTACATAATGTCAAGGCATCTTCTGCAACTCAACCCACCAGATTGAGGAGGGGACATAACTGGGACAGCTGATCAAAAGAATGTTCCATACCATTTGCTGTCATGCTCAGCAGTAAACTAGGGAGAAGGCTGGGCAGAGGGCTGATGCTTGGATACTTGCTGGGAATTGATCAGTTATGGCTGAGCAATTATTTTCATTTGCATCACCTGTCTTTGTTCAGTTTTATTTCTCTCTTTGTTGTTGTTTTTGCTTCCATTACATTTTATTTTCCTCTATAATTAAACTGGTCTTATTTTGACCCATGAGTTTTCTCACTTTTAGCCTTCCAATTCTTTTGCCCTTATCCTGCTGGAGAGAGAGTGACTAGGTGTGTAATGCTTAGTTGCTAGATGGGGTTAAACCACAATATTATTTTGTCTGATGAAAGGTGAGATCTTAAAAATGATAAGTACAGCAATTTACTCTTTCTACCATGAACAAATATTACTGAATGTGCATAGATATCTACCAACAGATATGTGACCATTTTATACAGTGAATTTCAAAAGAGAAAACCCTAAAACCTTTCAAAGCATGTGTGAGAGACTAAATCTTGTCTATCTTGATGTGATTCAACAAAGATAAAATCACCTTTGCTGCTTGCCCAGACAATAGCTGATGTGTATTGGGCAGATGCAACTGGAACGACTCTCTGGAAGATGCATAGATAACAATTGCTCACCAGACTGCAGCTGCCCTGGAAGTAATAATGGGCAGAGGCCACTGCTATCGATACTCTCTGGAATATACATACCTAAAAACTGTATAAAAGATCTGAGCAACTACTGGCTCAGGAGAAGGAAAACATAGGAGAAGGAAAACACAGAAGGAAAAGACCTGGACAATGCCACTGAGAAAGAAAACACAAGAGAAGGAAAAGCCCGGGGTAATACTGCTCTGAATAAAAATGGAGAGAATGCCAGGAGAGAAACAAGACAGAGACATCAACATGCAGCCTGGAAGAAGCAGACCAAGAGGAACCCTCTCTCAGTGTCCTAAGTTCTGCCTGGTACAGCTCATGGAGCTGAAGAGGCTGCTCAGAGGACAGCACAGCCAACAAGGACAACATATTCTCTATGCCACAGCTGCAGTCGCCTTTCTTCACTGACCCAACATCTCCTCCCTTCCAAAGTTGCAGCAGCATTCCTCCACAGACTCAAACTGTCTTGGGAGGTGAGTGGTGTGGTAATATAATTCCTTTCCTCTTCTCTCACGCTATGTCATGGTTTGGGAGACCAATTCTCCCACCCACGGGCAAAAATAACAGACAAACAGACTACAGAAATAATGGTGGAAAGTTTAAATGGAAAAACAAAAAACAACAATGAAAGTTTCACAGAGAACCACAAGCACCATGACAAAAGAGAGATATCCCAAAACATACCCAAGAATGTCCCATCCCCACCTGGGGGTACACCCAAACCCCCCCAACCCAGCCTTGGGCCTGGGCAGGCCCAGGGGAGGCAGCTCATGCCATTTTACCTAGACAGCGGCAGGGGGACAAAAGAGGAAGTAAGGACCCCGTGTGAAAGTTTTATAGAGGAGCAGAGAATTGTGGGTGAAATACCTGGTTTCCTGTGACCACCCAGTGGGCTGGACCCTTTTGGGACCTCCCAGGTGTGGTCTGTGCAGTGGCATCTGGGCCAGCACCCAGCCTAAACCACCACACCCTATTCTCCCTCTCACTCTCTATTCTCTTCTCCCTCCTTCTGATCCATCCATTTTATTTGCATAATAAATAGTCTAGCTGCTGATATTTTGGCCTCGTTTGTGCCTCTAATTTCATGACATGGGAATATTCAAAAGAACTGATCTGATTCTCTTTCCCTCTCCAGATCAAGACAGCAGGCTCTTTCAAAGAAAGGTAGATATCAAAAAATCAATGCAGTTGGAAAAAAAGAGTGGAGAAAGAAATTAAATGGTGCTGTCAAAAGTGTTTACTTTTAACAAGGCCATAAGAAGTTCTACGAAATAACTTTAGCAGAGCCTTTAAATCTGAAATCCAGCAAAAGACTTCTATGAGTAAGGCTGTGAAGATAGGGTATGTTCAGGTGTTATATTATTATTTATCTTGAATATTACAATAGTAGAATTGAAAAATATTTTGAAGCCATTATCTCAAACCAAGAAAAAGAAATGTGTTTGCGTTACGTAGTTCAATAAAGTATTCTATGCTGGTTTTAAGACTGGGCTTTGCTGTAAGTTTGTTTTCTTTGGTTTTATTTCTCCAAAGGTGGTCACTGTGTCTGGCTCAAATTTACTTTATGATGCTGTCTGAACAGGTTTGGACTTCCAATTAAAGCTTACCATAAAAAGCTGTGTTCAGACATAAGAACAGGGACAGAAGGAAAGGGGTTGTTGTGACCCAAGTGCAAGATCCGGCATTTGGCCTTGTTATAGCTCATCCCATTAATGTTGGCCATGGATCCAACCTATCCAAGTCTCTCTGTATGTTGTGATTAAAATTTATTCCCAGAAATTTATTAACATATCATTCCCATTATGGTATTGAGTACATTCCACATGTACTCTGTTTAAAAGAAAATATTTAAACAAATTCTTTTGCACCTTCCTTAAACACAGTCTGCTTGGGCAACCTATTCCAGAGTCTCACCACCCTCCTACCGAAGAAATTCTTTCTGTGATCCAGTCTAAACCTACTCTCCATCATCTTAAAACTATTCCCTTATATTGGCATATAAATGTGTAAACAGAACTGCACAAACCTGGAAATATTGAAATTCAAGGACATGTTACATAGCCATCAAAATGTGAATGTCTATGCATCTTGTCATGGATTAAATTGAACCTGCTTCTGTTATTCATACCATGATGCAGTCATGGCAGCTTCAAAAAGAGAAAGTGCTAACTGGAGCAAAGTATTATGGGGCTTGAAGTTGATTGCAACATGGGAGACTTACAGTTCTGGTTACTCCTTCTGGATTCCAGCTTCTTGGGTGTGGTTTTTTCCCTTCCACAGGAATGCCAGCAAGACATGTGAGAGTCAGGTTTGACTGCTGGGTTTGACTTTTTGTTTTATGCTGGGTTTTCCCTATATTTCACTCTGCTTCTTCTGCAAATAGGCTCAGGTAATCATCCATTGTATCATCAGATTATTAGACATGCAGTGTATTACAGATAATTAGATTAATTAGATTATTGGCTAAGGCAATTATGCGTTGTGCTCATGATACCTCATGTTACATTAAATGCTTATCTCTTTATCTCAGCTCTGAGTTTTGTGTCTTACTCTTCTTGCTTTTGTGTTGGGGGAGCAGGCAGGTTAGCCCTTGCACTAAACCATTACAGTCTAATTAGACTTCAAGAAAGAACAAGACAAGACTAGGCCCTGAAGACTTACATAGTCCAAATTTTATTCATAAGTTTGAAAAATGTTTAAGTCTACACATTTTTTCTTCTTCTATTTCATTGTATTTCTCTAACATTCTCTGGCCAAGCCATCAAAAAACCCATTGGTTCCAATAGCCTAACATCTCTATAATTTCAAAGAAATATAATCTTATGAATATCTTTTTTCCTTATTTAAATCAAGTATAACAAGCCTTTTCCCTGCAGGTGAGCTAAATGCATTCTGAAAGATCAGTTTTCAAAAGTCAGATATTCACAAGTGAAGGTCATTTCTGGTGGTATAGTTACTGTTCATGCTTTTTAGGCTAAATATATCATTTGAGAATTAGATGGTGATAGTTATTCAAATTTTCAGCTTAAATCATTAAATATGTAAAGGAAAATTCAGAGTTTGAAAAGAAGTAGCAGATAAAAGCATAAAAATGTTAACATAAGAAAAAGAATTGAGGAGAAAAAGAATATGCTTTAACTTTTGATTTTTTTTTTTTCTTTTCTTTGTTTTGGTCTGATCAGGAAAATTTTTGAAATAATACAACCTGAAGAATGAAAGGAAATGAAACATGACAGATCAGACACAATAAAGTTATGCATTTTATTTATTTCCACTTAATGTGTAAATCTATGTATGGGACCTGTTGGGGCTGTAGAAATCTGAGAACAATCACCCAAAATAACTCCACAACTGTCAGCATCCAAGTTTTAAAACAAACTAACAAACAAGGAAAGTAATTTTGTTCATTCCATATAATTTCTTGTAGAACTGATTGATGAGAAGCTCAGCATGCATGAGTAAACAGTGCACTCATGCAGCCCACAAGGCAAACTATATCTTAGGCTGCATCAAGAGGAGTGTGGCCAGCAGGTCAAGACAGGTGATTCTTTACTTTTACTCTGCTCTTGTGAGATCCCCACCTCAAATACTGAGTCCAGTTCTGGTGTTCCCATCATAAGAAGGACACAGAGCTGTTGGAGCAACTCCAGAGGAGGGCAGCAAAGATGATCCAAGGATTGGAACACCTCTGCTAGGAGGACTGGGGTTGTACAGCCTAGAGAAAAGAGGACTCTGGGGCAATGTTTGTATCTGCCTTCCAATACCTAATTGACTCCTGCAAGGAAGGCTGGAGAGGGAGTTTTCATAAGGGTGTCTAGCCATAGGACAAGAGGGAATAGCTTTAGGCTAAGAGTAGGTTTAGACTGGATGTTAGCAAGAAGTTCTTAGCAAGAAGTATGAGTGTGGTGGGACCCTGCAGGAGGCTGTGCACGGAGGCTGTGCATGCCTCCTCCCTGGGGATCTTCAAGGACAGGTTGGATGAGGCCTTGAGCAGTGGAGTCTAGTTGAGAGGTAACCCTGCCCATGGTGGGGAGGTTGGAGTAGATGATCTCTAAGGTCCTTTCCAACTGAAGCCATTCTATGTGTCCTGGCTTGAGTGACCAGTTTAGGACAGAATGTAGAATTTACCCCAAAAGTGTAAATAAAAAAACCTTGCATAGAATTGGAAGTTTAATAGAATTATTTTTTATAAAAAGTAAACATAGTAGAACAGTTTTAAGGGGAAAAGCATATATACAACCAGAATCAGCAATGGCCTAGCCCCCTGGATTAGGCCTCACAGGAAAAATGAGTGTGTGTAGAAAAAAAAAAATAAAATCACAGCAAAAATAGCTTCCCACTGCCAGCAAGGCCTCCCTCCAACAAGCAAGTGAAGGTAAAGTTAAGAGCTCAGAGCCCAGAGCCAAGAGATAGCTGAACAGAAGGTCAGCTCCTTATATGGGGATGATACGGGAAGAGGAATGGAACAAGATCTTACAATATCCGATGCCTCCCTCTGAGGACTTTCCACCCCCTCTGGAGGAGTTCCATAGCTATGGTATAACAGTTTGCAGTAGTCTCAGGCTATGCCTTTAAATTTTTTTCATGTATCTTGAGCAGAAAGATACTAAAATGTAAATAAATCACTATTGGGTGTAAAAAGGAAAATAAAGGTAATTCTAAATGGCTCCATTGGAGAGACAAGGAACTTAAAGTGGTTATACCAAAACAACTTTGCTTCACTCTGGAGAGATACTAAATTGTTTCTGCTTGAGCTCAGCTGTATTGTATTGATTAAATCTAACAGCAACTTTATCTTCTCCTTTCCCTCTTCTTCTGTACAGGGGGGACAGGGGGTGGCAGAAAAGGAGGAGCTAGTAGCTTCCCCTGGTCTTTGACCAGGGGGAACTTGTGTTTTTTGTCAGTTGTAAATACCTGTAAATATTGTAAATCTTGTATATTTTGTACATATCCATTGCATTCCATTGTAGATTGTAGTTTTCCTTGCAAATACAGCTTTCATTTGCTTCCAACTAATCTGGTCTGGCAAAGTTAATGCTGGGGTTAGGGGGAATTTCAACCCACCACACACGTCCTTAACCTACAACACCATGATTCTATGATTAGTTCACAATGAGTTTGATGAGTTTTATAAGGATTGTCTAGTCCTCCCAATTCCTTTTAAGATTGTGGATAATTTCTGAAAACCAGTTAATTGCTTGCCTGACTACACCGTGCTACACAAGAAGCTCCTTAGTTTGAGCACATATATTTTTACCTGAGTATATATACACAGGGCAGTGAATTGCAAAAATACAATAGGTTAAATTTTCTTCTTTACATTAGATATCAATTCCTGAAGACTCTTAGTGGCTTTTACATTGCAAGAAATTGCAACCCATTTTATATATTCTTTTGTTTTAAGCAATTCATCAAATAACTATTTTAATAAAGATAGGAATGTTATCTTTCCTATTTACCAGAATACATTTCTACTCTGTATTAAGGATGAGAAAACAAATGGAACATGTATTTCTGCAAGAGCAAAATGAAAATTTAAAAGCAGGTAAATATTATCTTTACTACATCTGATTGCTGAAGTTACTAAAATAAAGTAAAACACAATTTGGAAGTAAGAATTTACAGAATTTTAAATATAGAGATTGCTTTTACATTGAAGGATTTTGTGCATCTGGGAGACATTATACTGACAGATAGGGTGCACTGTAAATCTAAATGAATCTAAAAATCTAGACTTTGTGTATTGAAACATCCCTAGCACAATCCAGGTTCATTGCATCAAGAGTTATGTTCAACAGCACAATGGTATGGTCTGCTGTCCATGTGATACTAGCTGCTTATCAGTATGTACAGAATGAGGTTGGGAGCAGCTATTTCTATCAGACATTATTCTAACAACTAATACTCATTCCTGTGACATACCCAAAATATCTTCTGTCCTGGAAAATACATGGGTTTTAAGTTCCCATTGGGGCTGGAAATGAGAACAGTTTTCATCATCTTCCTTCTGATGAATTCTTGTGTGTGTATGCCTGTAATTTTTTTAATTATTTTTTTCCCATATATAGCAGCATAAGGGTTTATATAGAATTATTCTGCAATTCTTGCTTGTCTCAACTTGCACACATTGAACTTCTCTTCACAGCCACACTAGGAGAAAGGACAGTAATAAATGTCTTATTAAAATGGTTTATCTTTGTTCAAATGTTTTTGAAACCAATGTAGAAATCTGTTGACTTCAGCTGAATTTCTCTCCTTTTCACTAGGGAATATGAGTAGAGTTGGATTTCCACATATTTGCCAACACTTATTACTGCCCTCAAGAATTTAATGCATAGATGTTATTGTAAACAATCACCGAGATCTCAAAAGGCTGTAATTCTTATGGTAAGACTTCAACATTTAATTCAAATTTCTTTGAAAGAGTTGAAACACAGTAAAAACTATGCCAGATTTCTGATTTTTGTAGGTTAAATAGGGCAGTTTATACTAGCTATTTCTCTGAGGTTATTGATAAAGCATATTAAAGATATTTGTGTATACCCATATACATCAATACAGATCTATAGATGAAGTGAGGTGGGTGTTGGTTTCTTCTCCCAAGTAATGAGCAATAGGATCAGAGGAAATGGCCTCAAGTTGCACCAGGGGAGGTTTAGGTTGGGTATTAGGGAAAATTTCTTTACTGAAGGAGTGGTCAGGCATTGGAACAGGCTGTCCAGGGAGGTGGTGGAGTCACCATCCCTGAAGGTGTTAAAAAAAACATGTAGACATGGCCCTTTGGGACATGGTTTAGTGAGCAGCTGGACTCAATGCTGAAACATTACAGCTGAAACAACTATATGATTCTATGATATAACCATGTTAACTCAAAAGTAGCTAATCTGAGGATTAAACATCATGTATTTCCTACACATGGATCAACAATTCATTCACATTCCCTGAGAAGACTAAAAGTCAAAGCCTGCTACAATAGTTTCAATGAACTCAATAAAATCTTTTTTTCTACATACTTGTGTAGTGGTTTCTTCAATCTAGTGCCCATTTCACAGCTGAGTTACAAACTCCAAAGCAGGTTACAAGGGACTACTAGGGGAATTTCATTTATACTGCCACCCGACATAACTTTAATGCTGTTCTTGAATTTAACATCTTTCATCAGTTTACTGGAGCATGAGTCCTATAGTGTACCTCATTGAACTTACCAGTACCTAGGACAGAAATACATTCACAGAACAGCTCCCAAGAGATTAAAATGGAAAATCAGTTCTTTTGTTGCAGATGTACTAATTTATAGTATGCCATTAGTATAAACTTTTCAATTAACTCACTGAACACACTCATACTGAAAAGGATGTAAACTCAGTTGCTTCCAATCTTTTCTGGATATCTATTTGTGTAGTGTAATCAGCTTTCAAAGCAAATGTTTTGCAATTTTAGAAAAAACATAATTGAAAGGCATGTTTCCAAGTCAAAAGGATTATTTTCACTGTGATACAGGAAAACAAGGCTTCAGTTGAAAAGATGTCATGTAATTCTTCTCTCAAGTGAGTTCATGGTAACATAAAACATAATGATATTCAACCAATCCACTGGGTTGTTCGAGAAACTATATAAACTTGTAAATATTATTCCTTTTCTTGGATGTGTGATTTAACCAAAATAAAACAAACAAACCAACCCAAACAAACAAAAAAGTCCAAAAGAACCCTAAACCACTACAACAACAACAAACAGAAAAAAAACCAAAACACACAAAACAAAAGAAGCAAAAACCCAAACCAAAACAAAAAAAAACCATCCATTTGTGAAGTTTACTTTTGTTTGAAATCTTTCACCTAAAATAAGACTTCTACCTTAATTCTTACTTTTGACTGTACTTGGTAAAGTAGGAGTAGGATTCACAAATGTCACCCTCAATAATTTTAAACTTTATAGTCATACTTTGACTGGGACAGTGGACAGTTAAACAATATAATTTTTGAATGCTTCTACTTTCTAGCTCTTTCTAATTCTCTTAACTATTTGGGAACGATTTGGAAGGAAAAAAAAAAGTAACTTTCAAATTTCCAGTTAAGAAACTAGGTTTTAATTTTTCATTGATTAAAAATTATCATTTCTGTAGGAAAACTTTGCTGCTTCCAAACTTCTGTGACACAGGTACCAAATAAATGTCTCTGGAAGAATTGCTCAAAAACGTGTTGTTTATGATCAGGAAAGGCAGGAGTAGACTTCTATGACTCAAGTAGAATATGGATTAAGAAGGATAGATATACATGGTTTATATCTTAATTCTTAAAACAAGCTTCACTTACAGATAAAAGATAGTGAGGGGGTTTTTGTATGAAAATAAGAAATAGAAGAAAAACAGATCTTTAAAAGGAGAAATGAAATAACAGTATGTAATGTTGTGGTAATATCATGTTACTTTGAGGGTTTTTTTTCTTTTAAATTGTGACACAGGTCACACAGATTATTTTTTCTCCCCAGTATTTTCATTTTCTTGGAAGTAAATGAGACCATTTTTCTTTTTGCTTTAAAGCTCATAATTTAAATTCTGAAAGTCAAAGTGGAAACCTTTGATATTTAAACATTTTCCCCTTCTGCTATGGATTATGATTGCTACAAGCTCAGCCATGACATTTAAGGGGAAAAAGTTAAAAATACATTGTAGCCGCCGCTCAACAGGGCTAGCACACTTAAGAAGTGCTGCCTTTGTTGACCAGCTGAGAACCAGCAGGTCACTGGGAGTTGTACTAGATGACCTTTAGAAGTCCCTTCCAACCAAAAGAATTCTATGATTCCATGATTAAAAAAAACCCCAAAAAACCAACAAACATTTCCCCAAATATAGTGACTTCGTAAGCAAAGTAAAAAATGCTCAGAGTTACACTTACATGAAAACTTAAGAGAGATTTTCTTCCTGTGCTTCTGACCTTTTCTTTATATGACTATTTTCACTGAATTTTGACATGTGAAAAGTGAAACTGCTGTTGTATTCCTGTTAGCAGAAGAGAGTAGATTGGAAAACTTGTTACATTTTCCTTAATATCAGAGAAATACATTGATATTTCTGTTAAATAACCCTCCACAATACTCTTCTACCTTAGAAATAAATTGGAAAATATTTTGGTGTATTTTTTCTCTCTTGCCAATAAAAAAAACAAACACTATTAAAAGGTATTACACATACAGGTCAGTTCCAGATAGACCTAGCTTAAATTGTCTAAGCAGAAAGTCTCTTAGGCTTTGGTTTGGAACTTTTATAGACTAAAATACTATATTCTACATAGAATCAGTCAGGGTTGGAAGGGACCACAAGGATCATCTAGTTCCAACCCCCCTGCCATGGGCAGGGACACTCTACCCTAGATCAGGCTGGACAGAGCCTCATCCAGCTTGCTCTTAAACACCTCCAGGGAGGGGGCCTCAACCACCTCCCTGGACAACCCATTCCAGGGCTTCAACACTCTCATGGGGAAGAACTTCCTCCTCACATCTAGCCTGAATCTCCCCACCTCCAGCTTCATTCCATTCCCCCTAGTCCTATCACTCCCTGATAGCCCGAAAAGTCCCTCCCCAGCCTTCTTGTAGGCCCCCTTCAGATACTGGAAGGCCACAATGAGGTCACCTCGCAGCCTTCTCTTCTCCAAACTGAACAGCCCCAACTCCTTCAGTCTGTCCTCATAGGAGAGGTGCTCCAGCCCTCTGATCATCCTCGTGGCCCTTCTCTGGACACCTTTCAGCACATCCAGATCCCTCTTGTAATAGGGGCTCCAGAACTGGAGGCAGTACTCCAGGTGGGGTCTCACCAGAGCTGAGTAGAGGGGGAAAATCACCCCCCTCAAACTGCTGGCCACACTTCTCTTGATGCAGCCCAGGATCTGATTGGCTTTCCTGGCTGCAAGTGCACTTTGGGCGCTCATGTTGAGCTTCTTGTCCACCAGCACCCCCAAGTCTCTCTCTTCAGGACTTCTTTCCAGCCAGTCACTGCCCATGAATGCAGATTGGCTGAATTGAACTGCAAACTTCCTCTGTTACCATAGGATATAAACTAAAATGTGTTGCAGAACTGTTTCCTGGTTTTGTTTTTTCTTTCATGGTAATGACTCATAACTAACTAGGAAAGAAAATTACACAGTTCAATAAGAATACATCAAGGTAACAAACACATCTTCTACATGGTATTGAGTGAAGAAAAATAAGGCACAGTAACCCAGATAAGGTTTTCTACTGAAATATTTGCACAAAACTAGTATCCCTCTGACATTTGTCACTGACAGCTGTGAGGTAATATGAGACTGTAGTTCATTATTTTATTAGCTTTCAGAGTGCTAAATTGGTAGGAGTAATCCATAACTTATGGAAGAGAAATTATAGTTTTTATGTATCTTATTCTACTTCATGGCTGAGAATCAATTTCACTATGAGACAATAAATACTAGGACAAGATCCAAAATGTTAAAAAGGAACTTTTGAAAGGATGAAAAGGCAAACAGATAAAGTTCCTCTTTAATAAAAGTGCCTCTCTCCCCAGAGGAGAAATTTCTGTCCAACAGATAAAGTTGTTCCTGCCTTATTTTCAAGAGTTTTCAGATCTTTTACTTGCTAATTTCAACAAATGTTTATTTATATGGAAAACAATTATGGTTCAGCAAAACAGTCTTACTAGAAATTGCATAGAACCAAGAAATGGAAGAGTTTGGAAGGGAACTCTGGAGATTATCTAATCTAATCCTCCTGATAAAGCAGTTTCATCTAAAGCAGGTTGCCTAGGACTGCATCCAGGTGGGTTTTGAAGAGAAGTCTCCAGACAAGACTCCACAACCTCTAAGGGTAGAATGCTATGGGGCTCTGTCACCCTCACAGGAAAAAAGGTTTTTCCTTATGTTTATGTGCAACCTCCTTTGCTCTAGTTTGTGCCCATTACCCCTTGTTCTCTCTCTAGGCACCACTAAAAAGAGTCTAACTCCATCCATCTGATATTCACCCTCTAGATATTGATAAGAATTGATAAAGTATCCTCTCAGTCATATTTTTTTCCAGGATAGACAGCCCCTTCAGCCCTTCTTCATAAAAGAGATGTTCCAGTTCTCTGATCATCTTTTTAATCCTTCATTGGAGTCTTTCCAGTAGTTCCCTGTCCTTCTTGAACTGCAGAGGCCAGAACTAGGCTCAATAGTCCAGGTGTGGCCTTACCAGGGCAGTGTAGAGGAGAGGAGGACCTCCCTCATCATGCTGGCCACACTCCTCTGGAGAAGAGGAAGCTCAAGGGAGACCTTATTGCTCTCTACAACTACCTGAAGGGACATTGTAGACAGGTGGGGGTTGGTCTCTTCTCCCAGGAAACCAGCACCAGAATAAGAGGACACAGTCTCAAGTTGCACCAGGCTGGATGTTAGGAAGAAGTTCTTCACAGAGAGAGTGATTTGCCATCGTAATGGGCTGCCCAGGGAGGTGGTGGAGTCATCATCATTGGAGGTATTTAGGAAGAGACTGGATAGGGTGCTAGTGCCATGGTTTAGTTGATTAGATAGTGTTGGATTTTAGGTTGGACTTGATGATCTCAAAGGTCTTTTCCAACCTGGTCTATTCTATTCTATTCTATTCTATTCTATTCTATTCTATTCTATTCTATTCTATGAGGAGACAGCATCAAAAGCCTTGCCAAAGTTGAAGTAGGTAACATCCACTGCTCTCCCTTCACATACACACCCAGCCACACTATCACAGAAGGCTGTCTTTTTTTCAGCTATGATTTTCTCTTGGGGAATTCATGCTGACTTTTCCTTCATGTGCTTAGAAATTACCTCCAGAATGAGCTGTTCCACTCCCTTCCCAGGGGTGGAGGTGCAGCTGACCTGGTCCTCCCTCTTACCCCTCTTGAAGACTGGAGGCCCATTAGCTTTTCTCAAATCCTCATGTACCTCTACTGTTCTTCATGACCTTTTGAAGATGATGAGGAATGGCTTGGTAATAATAACTGCAATCTTCCACAACTCTCATGGGTGCATGCTGTTGGTGCCCATAGATTTGTGGGTATCCCATATCACTAACCAAATCCTCCTTAAACAAAGGAAAAGTCTTCTTAAGTTGCCATATTTGCTTACACCTTCTACACCACCTTGCACAATCACTGTCTAGAATAACCTTATTCATGTTACATTTCAGATACTGTCTTTATCATATCATGGTAAATCTACATTCTATGTGAGACTACATTCATGCATCAGTAACTTTTAATTTCAAGTAGTAACTTTAAAATTATCAGTAAATCAAGTACTTAAATTGAATTTCAGAAGTAACATGGACTCATATTCTTTGCTTGTGGATTATTGAGCTTATATTCTTAACCAAAAACTCTGCTTCTCTCTTCTGTTATGCCTTTGCCAAGGCAGCAAGCAAGTCAGAAAAGGTGCTACTGTGCTGTCAAGAATGAAACTGTAATACCATGTTCTTGAGAAAAAAAATTAAAAACCAACATATTTTATCACATTTTCTTAGATATTGCTTTCCCCTCATTTTATGTTATTTCAAGTAAAAGTTTGCTCGCCTCTCCACCTTCACATGTAGTACACAGTGCTTCTAAAACAACAAGCCATGATGTCCCTGCCCACTGGAGGGGAGATAGACTAGATGACCCTTAAAAGTCCTTTCCAATCCAAAGCTGCCTATGAGTCTATGATCCTGTAAACTGAGTAAATTAATTGCCATGGCTGTACTGTTATTACATGTCTGGAGAGAATATGAACATCTGCAATATCTACATCTGAATGAAATGTTAACATCTATGCATAATACAGTGCATGACACAGCCTGGATGGTTTCCTGAAAGTCAGAAAGAAAACCATGCAACTTTTGCTTTATAATTAGTCATTCCTTTTAAAGCATTTTACCAGGTGTTATGTATAGAATAGAATAGAATAGAATAGAATAGAATAGAATAGAATAGAATAGAATAGAATAGAATAGAGTAGGGTAGGGTAGGGTAGGGTAGGGTAGAATGGGATGGGGGTAGGGTAGGGTAGGGTAGAATGGGATGGGGGTAGGGTAGGGTAGGGTAGAATAGAATAGAATAGAATAGAATAGAATAGAATAGAATAGAATAGACCAGACCAGGTTGGAAGAGACCTTCAAGATGATCGCACCCAACCCATCATCCAATACTATCTAAACCATCCAACCAATCACCCAAGCAAGTTTCCTCCTAAACACCTCAAATGACAGCAACTCCACCACCTCCCTGGGCAGCCCATTCCAATGGGCAATCACTCTCTCTGTGAAGAATTTCTTCCTAACATCCAGTCAGAACCTCCCGTAGCACAGCCTGAGACTGTGTCCTCTTGTTCTGGTGCTGGCTGCCTGGGAGAAGAGACCAACATCTGCCTGGCTACAACCTCCTTTCAGGTAGTTGTAGAGAGTAAGAAGGTCCCCCCTGAGTCTCCTCTTCTCCAGGCTAAGCAACCCCAGCTCCCTCAGCCTCTCCTCATAGGGCTTGTGCTCCAAGTCCCTCACCAACCTTGTTGCCCTTCTCTGGACACGTTCCAGCAAGTCAACATCTTTCCTAAACTGAGGGGCCCAGAATTGGACACAGGACTCAAGATGTGGCCTAACCAGTGTGGTGTACAGGGGCAGAATGACCTCCCTGCTCCTGCTGGCCACACTGTTCCTGATGCAGGCCAGGATGCCATTGGCCTTCTTGGCTGCCTGGGCACACTGCTGTCTCATGTTCAGCCTACTGTCAACCAGCACCTCTTGGTCCCTTTCTCCCTGGCTGCTCTCCAGTGACTCTGACCCCAGCCTATAGCACTGCATGGGGTTGTGTTCCATCATGTGCAGAAAACCTGTGGATTTTTTCTCTCACCACTAGTTTGCAGTAATATTGTCCTGTGTTCCGGCCAGTTATGTGTCTGTAAGCCAGAAGCATGGCTGGGGAATGAATTTAACCTCAAGCTATCTGCAGTGCTGCTGATACAGCTTAGACAGTCAGATGTCCAGCAGAAGTACAAGACATTAACTGAATCCCTAGAAAATAATAATAATAAAGATAAGAGGAATGTACTATATAGCCATTTTTGAGCACACAGAAAGAAGTGAAATGTCAGATATGAGACTGGTTAAAAGAGTCCCAGCTATTAAATAGAGCTGTGTTGGAGGAAAGGACTTGGTGATAGACTGTAGGTGTGGAGGGGGAGGTTGCTGGAAAAGATTGGGAGGTCAAGAATGAGAGGTTCTGAATACTCCAGAGAAGCATACATAGTATGCAATTATTTAAACAAATTAGATCTGGATTTTTATTTTAAAAGACTAGCAGCTTTTGCAAAACCTGAATTGTTTATATGGTTGAGAGAATGTTTCAAAAGCATGCAGGATTTAGGGTCCATACATACCAATGTCAGAGAGCAAAAAACCCTTACCAAGTAGCAACAGAAAAGCAAAACTTCTCTGCTCTTGGGTGGCAAGTTGATTGTTGGTCTGCTGATATTGAACACTGGATATTCTTTTTATCTTCTTGCTGTCCTTGGGGAAAAAAAAAAGGCAGAAATTTTTAGGGCAATGTATATATAGTCCTTAATACAACTAGGTTGAATATAACCGGGTCAAGAAATATGATTAAGTAAAGCATCTCACAAGCAGCAAAAGTAAAATTTTTCAGTTCTCTAAATTCTCTAACATTCAAAATATTTTTGCTATTTTCTTCTTATTCATAATTTGTTAGAAACCCACACTCAAATATGATGATCTGCTTATAGAAGCAGAATATAAAGACTTATTTACTGCCTCAAATTTAATTTAAAAAGATGGGAAATTATTTTAAAATAGTTTACAATATTTTAATAATTTTGTATTTTCCAACATTTATGCTAAAGACATGTGGTGGTTTTTTTTTGTTGTTGTTGTTCTTTGTTTTGGTTATGGTTTTTCGTTTGTTTTGTTTTTCTGTTTTATTTGTTTGTTTGGGGTCTGTTTGTTTGGTTGTTGTTTTCTTTTTTAATCTCCAACAGTTTATACTAACTGAAATTCTTATAAGTGTCTGATTGTAGATCAAAGGCAAGGCAAAAATGGGCATTAATTCCACTCAACTTTAACTATCCAGAAATAAGATGTCTTTTGGAAGTAAGTTACTTATGCTACACGGAGCTTCAGGCACCTTTGTCCATGGCACATGCCCTTTTCACTCCGTGTTGGCAAAGACAGATCTAACTAGTAGGTAAGAATAAATTACTTCATTCAAGTGGCTAAAAGTAAATTATTCCCAGTCTGGGTTGCTGCAAAAGCTAGAAAAGAAATAGCAGAAATAGATAAACAGACTAGCTAAAAAGGTTGGTTTTGAAAAGCAGCTATACTGTGCCCAGTCATAAATCATAAATCACTGCTATAACATACAACAGTTCACTGAAATCAACAGATTTTAAGTTTACAGTTATAAATTGTATCAGTGTGATATCAATTAAGCATAAAGTCTTTCCTCATTTAAATGGGTGCTATTGACTCATAATGACATAAATGCAATTTGAATGTTGATTAGTAGATACTGTTGAACAATAGTAGTTAGAGGTTTAATTCAGTGTTCTTTGACTGCAGTTCTTAGATTACAAACAACTATGTTAACTCTTAAATATATACAGTGTAGCAAAAAAATCATCATTGTAATTAGACAATGAAAACCTTTGTATAAAGCCACAGGTTTTAAATATGATGTTAATGAACTCTCCCATAGAAAAGCACAGAAAGGAGTTAAATTAAATTACTATTTTTATTAGATATTCCTGCTTCAATATAGCTTGGATGATTAAGGACAAAAATAATGCTGTAATTTCTATATTTAGAACTTCCAATGAATGCACACATCATGCAAAAGCCTTAATGGGCCATTTCATTGAATTTCAGATGGAAAGGTTTTGAATTCACTCTTAGAGTCTTACTCTGCAAGGTTGAGTTGTTTTTCCTCCTTGATCTCCGATCACCTGAAACTACTAATGAAGTGTCAACATTAGTCCAGCTCTGACAATAATTGTTACTGAAAACAATAAACCAACTCCTTTTGGGGGCTAAGATACCCCTGAGTCATTAAGCAGCAAGTTATAATAGCATGCAAACATTCAGATTGCCACGTCTATCTCAATCTGTACTAAATTAATTCAGTATCAGTGCTCCCATGGCTGTACGTAGCAAATAATACAATTATTAACTGAGTAATTTATTTTTATATACATTTTTAATGTCTGAGACAGGTGTACTATCTAAGCAAGGTTACCTTATCATTAAATGTGTGAAACATAAGCATTCACAGCATTGCCCAGATCACTATTGTATCTGCCAAGTTTTAATTTTACCGTTATTTAATGCAGTATCATAAGTTTCACTTTGCTAGCTTTGCATAGAAAGCTTTACAGAGGAAATTTAATGTTATCTTGGGTTAAGATTATACTGAGAAATGAGGTAGATTTAAATTTACAATAGCAGGAGTTCAATTTTCAATTAGTACTTTACGCTAATTAAATATGTTACTTAATTTATTTCTGTAGGTTATGTGCTTTCACATGTGCTGCTCTTTCTTCATTCTTTAACCTTATCTGCAGCACAGCAGAGAAATCATCCCCCTTTAAAGCTTCTACCTAACTTTTCTTTGTTAGAAGATTGAATGCATATTAACTGTAGCTAATGTCTAACATTTCTATTATGTCAAATTAAAACTAGTCTTAAAAGATAAGAACAAATTCCCTATCCAGAGAAACTTCTTTTTTTACTGATTAACTAGATCCTGTCTACTTTCTGAATTTTGTTCTTAACAGCTCTGATATTTATGCACATTATACGCAAAAGTGATTTTTGTTTTGCTTGTTCGGTTTTGCATTAGTATTATCTCCTTTATGAGAATTATGTAGTTATATATATGGAATAGAATAGAATAGAATAGAATAGAATAGAATAGAATAGAATAGAATAGAATAGAATAGAATAGAATTAACCAGGTTGGAAAAGACCTTTGAGATCGTTGACTCCAACCTATCACCCAACACCACCTAATCACCAAGTGCCTCATCCAGTCTCTTCTTCAACACTTCCAGTGATGGTGACTCCACCACCTCCCTGGGCAGCACATTCCAATGGACAATCACTATTTAGGAGAAATTTAAAATTCTCTGAACTATCCCAGTGCCTGGGAAGACTGTTAATTACAAAATCATTTCACCTGGTTACAATTTTGAAGCATACCATTTTTCCTGTGGAATATTATATCTGAAATATAATATATCTGAAAGGAAACTGGTGAATTGGTCACAAGTGATGTGGAAAAGGCTGAGGTACTCAATAACTTCTTTACCTCAGTCTTCACTGCAAGGGTCTCCAGCCACACTCCTGGAGTCATGGCAGACGATGCCAGGGATGGGGAGGAAGAACTGCCCTTCATAAGTGAAGCTCAGGTTCGTGATCACCTGAAGAACCTGAAAGTGTTCAAGTCCATGGGACCCGACGGGATACACCCACGGGTGCTGAGAGAACTGGCAGATGAGGTTGCTAAGCCCCTCTCTATTCTATTCCAAAAGTCATGGCAGACTGGGGCAGTCCCCACAGATTGGAAAAGGGCAAATATTGCTCCCATTATCAAAAAAGGGTAAGAAGGAGGAACCAGGGAACTCCAGGCCAGTCAGTCTCACCTCTGTGCCCGGAAAGATCATAGAGCAGAGCCTCCTGGAGGCACTACTGACTCAGAAGAGTAGTGAAGAGGTGATTGGGAGCAGTCAGCATGGCTTTGCCAAGGGCAAATCCTGCCTGACAAACCTGGTGGCCTTCTACGAACAAGTGACAACATTAATAGATGAGGGGCGAGCAACTGATGTCGTTTACCTGGACCTGAGCAAAGCCTTTCACACTGTCATGCACCACATCCTGGTCTCCAAGCTGGTGACACACGGGTTTTGATGGATGGACCACCAGATGGATAAAGAACTGGCTTGATGGCCGCACCCAAAGAGTGGCTGTCAATGGGTCCATGTCCCAGTGGAGGCCAGTGACAAGCAGAGTCCCTCAGGGATCAGTCCTGGGACCAGTCTTGTTCAACATCTTTGTGGGTGACATGGACAGTGGCATTGAGTGCACCCTCAGCAAGTTTGCTGATGACACCAAGCTGTGTGGTGCAGCAGACACGCTGGAGGGAAGGGATGCCATCCAGAGGGACCTTGACAGGCTGGAGAGGTGGGCACAAGCCAACCTCATGAGCTTCAACAAGACCAAGGGCAGGGTCCTGCATCTGGGTCGAGGCAATCCCAGGCACAAATCCAGGCTGGGCAGTGACTGGCTAGGGAGCAGCCCTGAGGAGAGAGACTTGGGGGTGCTGGTGGACGAGAAGCTCAACAGGAGCTCTCAATGTGCACTTGCAGCCCGGAAAGCCAATCAGATCCTGGGCTGCATCAGGAGAAGTGTGGCCAGCAGGTCAAGGGAGGTGATTCTCCCCCTCTACTCAGCTCTGGTGAGACCCCACCTGGAGTACTGCGTCCAGTTCTGGAGCCCCTATTACAAAAGGGATCTGGAGGTGCTGGAAGGTGTCCAGAGAAGGGCCACGAGGATGATCAGAGGGCTGGAGCACCTCTCCTGTGAGGACAGACTGAAGGAGTTGGGGCTGTTCAGTCTGGAGAAGAGAAGGATCCGAGGTGACCTCATTGTGGCCTTCCAGCATCTGAAGGGGGCCTACAAGAAGGCTGGGGAGGGACTTTTCAGACTATCAGGGAGTGATAGGACTAGGGGGAATGGGATGAAGCTGGAGGTGGGGAGATTCAGGCTGGACATGAGGAGGAAGTTTTTCACCATGAGGGTGGTGAAGGCCTGGAATGGGTTGTCCAGGGAGGTGGTTGAGGCCCCGTCCCTTGAGGTGTTTAAGACCAGGCTGGACGAGGCTCTGTCCAGCCTGATCTAGGGTAAAGTGTCCCTGCCCATGGCAGGGGGTTGGAACTAGATGATCCTTGTGGTCCCTTCCAACCCTAACTGAAACTATGAAACTATGAAACTAAATATCCCATTTGCCACCTTTATTTAAATTCCCCTTTCATTAATGCTGCTAGTCAGTTCCTATCCAGCCCTTTCTAGGCATTCAAATTACTGTCATCCAGAGGACCTGGAAACCATTGAAAGGTTAAGTACTAGCCTGATTATATATTAAAAAGTATATAAAGTAGCTTTTCTTTGATGTTTATTTCTGAGGTACGTCAAATCTGGATTTATCATGTGCACTGGTGTCTGGAATCTGTTCCTGGGATCTCCAGTTAAGCATGATTCTCAGATGTGGCATGTATTTAGAGCACTAACCTCTCCACCTACACATGTGCTCGCAAATTAAATACTCCACAACTGTGGCCTCAGAGTCATCCTGCCCATACCAACACTATTTTTCCTTCTTATCCACAAAAATAAGATAGTCAGGTGCAAACCACTTACTGCATTATGAGAGGCTCCTCACCTGTGCAAATGCTCAAACTGTGCCTTGCAGTGATGCCAAGGTCCATCCCAGAACTGAGACGTTCCCCTCCTTACAAGACATTGAGTTGCTGGAGCACCTCTAGGGAAGGATAACAATGCTGTAAAGGTTCTAGAGAACAAGTCCTATCAGGAGTGGCTAAGGGAACTGGGGCTATTTAGTCTGAAAAAAGGAGATGGAGGGGAGACCTTATCACACTCTACATTTACCTGAAGGGAGGTTGTCAAGAGGTGGGTGGTGCTCTCTTCTCCCAGGTAACTAGTCAAATAGGAGGGTAATAGGAGGGAAATAGTAGGAATGGCTTCAAGTTGCACTAGGTGAGGCTCAGGCTGAACATTAACAAAAAGAATTTCACTGAAAGGGTTGTCAGGCATTGGAACAGGCTGCCTGGGAATTGGCTGAATCACCATTCAGGGAGGTAATTTAAATGGCATTTAAACATGGTGTTGAGGAATATGGTTGAGCAGCAGACTTCATAGTATTAGGGTATCACAGTATCACAGTATCACCAAGGTTGGAAGAGACCTCAAAGATCATCAAGTCCAACCTGTCACCGCAGACCTCATGACTAGACCATGGCACCAAGTGCCACGTCCAATCCCCTCTTGAACACCTCCCAGGGACGGTGACTCTACCACCTCCCTGGGCAGCCCATTCTATCTGGCTGAACATGAGCCTGCAGTGTGCCCAGGCAGCCAAGAAGGCCAATGCATCCTGGCCTGCATCAGGAACAGTATGGCCAGCAGGAGCAGAGAGGTCATTCTCCCCGTGTACGCTGCACTGGTTAGGCCACACCTTGAGTCCTGTGTCCAGTTCTGGGCCCCTCAGTTTTGGAAGGATGTTGACTTGCTGGAACATGTCCAGAGAAGGGCAACAAAGTTGGTGAGGGACTTGGAACAAAAGCCCTATGAGGGGAGGCTGAGGGAGCTGGGGTTGCTTAGCCTGGAGAAGAGGAGACTGAGGGGTGACCTTCTTGCTCTCTACAACTACCTGAAGGGAGGTTGTAGCCAGGCGGAGGTTGGTCTCTTCTCCCAGGCAGCCAGTACCAGAACAAGAGGACACAGTCTCAGGCTGCGCCAGGGCAGGTTTAGACTGGAAGTTAGGAAGAAGTTCTATACTGAGAGAGTGATTGCCCACTGGAATCAGCTGCCTGTGGAAGTGGTGGAGTCACCTTCATTGGAGGTGTTCAAGAAGAGGCTTGATGGGGTGCTTGGTGCCAGGGTTTAGTTTTTTGGTTGTTTAGGTGGGTTGTATTGTACTGTATTGTACTGTATTGTACTCTTTTGTACTGTATTGTACTGTATGGTACTGTGTTGTGTTTTGGGTGGGTTGGATTGGTTGATGGGTTGGGCGTGATGATCTTGAAGGTCTCTTCCAACCTGTTGTATTGTATTGTATTGTATTGTAACTACCTGATGGGAGGTTGTAGCCAGGCAGAGGTTGGTCTCTTCTCCCAGGCAGCCAGCACCAGAACAAGAGGACACAGTCTCAAGCTGCGCCAGGGCAGGTTTAGACTGGATGTTAGGAAGAAGTGCTATACAGAGCGAGTGACTGCCCATTGGAATGGTCTGCCCGGGGAGGTGGTGGAGTCACCATCATTGGAGGTGTTCAGGAGGAGACTTGATGGGGTGCTTGGCTGCATGGTTTAGTTGTTTAGGTGGGTTGGATTAATTGATAGGTTGAACGCGATGATCTTGAAGGTCTCTTCCAACCTGGTCTATTCTATTCTATTCTATTCTATTCTATTCTATTCTATTCTATTCTATTCTATTCTATTCTAAACTACTGATTTTGTTTGTTTTTTCCAAGGTCATTATTCAACCTTTTTTTTTTTTTGGAACCCAAAAATTTAGTGATGTGTACTTGAAAAACAAACAAACAAACAAAAAGATAAAAATAAACCCAGCAGTTCTAGTCAGTATTGTTCTCCAGACTTGTTTCACCACGTCCATGTGAACGGTGCTCCACAGGTATTCAGTACTGTTAACCAGATGGAGTGAAAAAAAAAAAATTGCAAGACTAAATGAAGAAGCACTGACAGCTCTTGCAACTCACTGAGCCATTTAAGATGAGCAATGAGTCAGAGCTGGAATCCTACTGAGAAAGATCAATAGTGAATGCATTACCATAGTTATTTCCAATGTCAGGAATAATAAGGCAGTATTTATTTCTGGCACAAGGTTGTTTCAAGCATCATTTTCCCCCCCTCGTGATTTGGGATGTACCTCATTCTAATGCAAAATAGAGATATCTCACTGTGTTTAATACTACAATTCCACTCAATCTAGCTATTAAATACATTTTTTTTCACATTACTTTGGTTAATTAAACTTTCTATGAAGACTGTGGTAATTGAGTGTAAGACTGCCATTAACAACAGTATGACTGCATAGCAGTAATGTAGCCTTCTATAGTTTTAGCACTCCTCTCTGTGAAATAAAGGGGGAAAAACAAACAACTAGCCTGTGGCTTGGTGTCAGCTGAAACACAGAAAGAACAGGTAAGATGAAAGAAATCAAAAACGCTTCTAAACTATGAAAGAGGCTACATGGACAGCAAAGCTAGGAATAATTCACATGTTCCTGAAGGATAGAATTTTTGCTCATTTTACCCTCTGTCATGGTAGGGCCAAACAGCCCCAGCACAAACCCAGACAGACACTAAGGTGTCTAGACAAGGTCCCCCCTCTCTCCCCTCCTTCCTGCAGAAAGCCAGGATAACGTGGGAAAAGGATCAAAGGGGACAGGACCATGTATGCCTGGAAAACAGCTGTGCCTGGTGCATGAGAGTGCCCAAAAGCCTCTAATACACAGCAGCAACACTTCCTACTTGGGTACAACCAGCTGTGAGTAAGTAATTAACTGCCTCTTTGGCATAAACGTTCCTGTTGAGTCTCCCTCACACTGTGGTTGAGCACCACTTCGCTCCCAGGGTATTCTCTTTCTGTTAGTTCCTCCCAGTTTGCACAAAAGAGTTCAATTTGTATAGTTGCCCAAATACTGCACATCCCCACACTAATTGTGATGATCTTGAAGGTCTCTTCCAACCTGTTGTATTGTATTGTATTGTATCAAACATTTTTATACATTTTGGCAATTTTCATATTAATAAAGCTTATTAGTATTTTGATTAATATTGCCATATGATTTATAAATAAAGGAAATATTATTATCCTTTTTAACACCCTCTATGGTCTTTAGTTCGTTGACTTACGAGCCTAAGCCTCTCTGACACATTGCTACTTTGTTTCTTTTCCTCACTAAGCCATCATGACTATCTCATGCCAAAGTGCAAATTTTCAGCTATTTTCTTATTTTCTGTGCTGTAAAATTGATTCAAGAAAACTATCTAATAGCCTGTAAGGAATGAAGTCAAAATCATAACTAGAACTAAAAGTTCAGACTTTCTAGTTTCTTGTTGTGTGACCCTGGTTGTATTAGCGACCATCGTAAACAGAGCACTCCTCACACAAGTATCTGGAAGTGCGCTTTACCATTTAAAGTTAATAATTCAAGTTTGGAAAAACTGTTCAGCAACTTCTTATTAAAAAAAAAAAAGAAACAAAAAAAACCCCAAACAACACAGTGGATCCTTTATATAAATTTTCCAGTAAATTCTGAAACAACTTTGCTTTGACAAGTTTACTGTCAATTATCTTGATGTGTTTGTTGTTAAGTGTCACCCCCTTGTCACATGGGTGCAATTTCTGTTACATCCTTGTGAAATGTTTTGATTTCCCATAAATTGGGGGTTACTATCAAAGATTAATACATGAAATAGCATCTAGAATACTACTTAGAAAAAAGCTGTTTATACAACTGCTTTTTCATCCATCTAGTTTAATGTGATCAGTGAAGAATTTCAAAGACTATCCAGTAAAGAAGGGTAATGAACGTTTTTTTAGTATAGACTCAGAATCAGTATGGTTGGCAGAGACCTCAAAGATCATCAAGTCCAACCTGTCACCCAAGACGTCATGCCTACTAGACCATGGCACCAAGTGCCACACCCAATCCCCTTCTGAACATCTCCAGGGATGGTGACTCCACCACCTCCCTGGGCAGCCCATTCCAATGGCTAACAACTCTCTCTGTGAAGAACTTTCTCCTCACCCCAAGCCTAAACTTCCCCTGGCGCAGCTTGAGACTGTGTCCTCTTGTTTTGGTGCTGGTTGCCTGGAAGAAGAGACCAACTCCCTCCTGTCTACAACCACACTTCAGGTAGTTGTAGACAGCAATAAGGTCTCATCTCAGCCTCCTCTTCTCCAGGCTAAACAACTCCAGCTCCCTCAGCCTCTCCTTGCAGGGCTTGTGCTCGAGGCCTCTCACCAGCCCTGTTGCCCTTTGTAGGTTCACAAGCTATTAGTCTCCAGCCATTTATGTTTCTCCTGATTCTTTTGGATGGATTCTTCTTTTTAACAAATCAAAACAATAAACAACTGTGAGAGTGTCCTTCCTTACATTTAAATATAGGCATTCTTAGCACAGAATATGTTGACCATCAACATGTTTGCCCATTGGAATCGGCTACCTGTGGAGGTGGTGGAGTCACCTTCATTGGAGGTGTTCAGGAAGAGACTTGATGAGGTGCTTGGCTGCATGGTTTAGTTGTTTAGGTGGGTTGGATTGGTTGTTGGGTTGGACATGATAATACAATACACAATACACCACCAGGTTGGAAGAGACCTTCAAGATCATCGTGTCCAACCCATCAACCAATCCAACCCACCTAAATACAATACAATACAATACAATACAACCCACCTAAACAACTAAACCATGGCACCAAGCACCCCATCAAGTCTCCTCCTGAACACCTCCAATGAAGGTGACTCCACCACCTCCATGGGCAGATCATTCCAATGGGCAATCACTCTCTCTCTATAGAACTTCTTCCTAACATCCAGTCTAAACCTCCCCTGGCGCAGCCTGAGACTGTGTCCTCTTGTTCTGGTACTGGCTGCCTGGGAGAAGAGACCAACCTCTGCCTGGCTACAACCTCCCTTCAGGTAGTTGTAGAGAGCAAGAAGGTCACCTCTCAGTCTCCTCTTCTCCAGGCTAAGCAACCTCAGCTCCCTCAGCCTTTCCTCATAGGGCTTGTCTACCAAACCCCTCACCAACCTTGTTGCCCTTCTCTGGACATGCTCCAGCAAGACAACATCCTTCCTAAACTGAGGGGCCCAGAACTGGACACAGGACTCTAGGTGCAGCCTAACCAGTGCTTTATACAAGGGCAGAATGACCTTCCTGCTCCTGCTGGCCACACTGTTCCTGATGCAGGCCAGGATGCCATTGGCCTTCTTGGCTGCCTGGGCACACTGCAGGCTCATGTTCAGCCTACAATCAACCAGTACCCCCAGGTCCTTCTCTGCCTGGCTGCTCTCCAGCCACTCTGACCCCAGCCTGTAGCACTGCATGGGGTTGTTGTGGCCAATGTGCAAAACCCAGCACTTGGATGTGTTCAATCTCATGCCCTTGGATTCTGCCCATCTGTCCAGCCTGTCGAGGTCCCTCTACAAAGCCTCTCTTCCCTCCAGCAGATCAACTCCTGTGATGATCTTGAAGATCTCTTTCAACCTGGTGTATTGTATTGTATTGTATTGTATTGTATTTTCTAATCCTCAGTCACATGGAAACTCTGTCTTTGCCACTGTTACTTGCAAACTGGGTGGATGAAGGAAGAAATTGAAAAGGAGATTGCCCATACCAAATTTATTCTATTACTTCTGGGCCATGTTCAGCCACATGGGCAGAGATCAACATTCTGAATACTGGAGAAGAGCAAAACATTATCAGTTAAGAGTGCATCTTGGAAATCACAAGGACTTTCTAGCAGATAATTAGGGAAAAGAAGTTGTGGGCACATGCTTCCACAGAAAATATAGTGATTCCGAGGTTCTAGTAAGCAAGAGGAAAATTTGCTTCTGAAATGTCCTTGAAAATGTGCCAAGCACTTTACACAATTACTGAGAAACAGAAAATAAATGCAATATTTTCTAATTAATTAGATCTGTAGTTATATCTTTTTTTCCCAAGAAAAAATGCATGTTTTCTGAAGGCATAACAGCTATAAATAGAAAATCTTCCTTTCATTTTAGTGAGCTGAAATGGTATTACCACCAATCAATCTCTTATTTTTCAGTCAATCACATTCCAATTCTGCGTAATTCAAGGATGAATATACCAAAAATAGCATACGACAGCTGAAGCACAGACAACAGGGAGGCTTTTCATGCTTCTTAATGATTTTTCATAAAGAGATACATTTTTAGGCATAAGAAGAATGTATTACTTATATAAAGATATAAATTCCCTGATAAGATTATGTCTTGGGTGGCAAGAGGGTGAATTGTCAGTAATGGAAGGGCACGAGGCAGCAGTTAGATGATTCCAGTAGCCTCTGCTTCACACATAACTTCTGCTTCATTACATGAAGAAAAAAGTGCATTAAGCTCACGTCTACCAGAAGCTGCTCCTTCATCTTAGATGTTATTGCCACGAATGGTAAAACCCCATAGTGAATCAGTTCAGTAACCATCCTCTTGGTGCTGACTTTCCACCCCAACCTCCCTAGCCAGTAACTTCAGATATTTGCTTAATGCTGAGTATCCCAGAAAGTTACTAAACTCTTCCAGAAAGCAATTACTTTCAGAAAATGTTAATATTATGGATTTTCTCAACTTGCACCTTATAAACAGTCAAATATTAACAACTGTAGGAACACACAGAAGGTCACATAAGCCTTCAGACATTACTCTTTGAAAAAGAATACTTTGATGTTTGCCAAACACTCTGAGTTATTCTGGAAGGAGATATGCTTCTTCCTGAGGCAAACAGAGCTGCCTGTTCCACACTGAATTAAGCCATGAACTTTGGAGAAAAGCAATAAGCTTGTAAATGTGTTAAATAAAGCTCAGCATCTACTCAGATGTTCCTTCCGACTATTACACTGTGTCAGGTAACAAGATTGTGTAGGTTCAGCTGAATCTATTAACAGGCAGACTTGCAGGCAAGAAGAGCTTGTTAGTGTGAATTACTAAAATTTCAAATAGCAACCATGCTTCCCTTGTATCTATCAGATACAACTTTAGCTCTGCCACTCAAAAGCTTTTTAGTTTTTGTTAATACATTGCTCTTGTTTGTGTTGTTCAGACTGGATTCCACTTTCACATGCACTCTGACAGGTTGTTTTTCTCAATCAAATGCAAAACAAGTGGTTCAAATAGCATTTGTAAATGATGTTTCTGTTGAACTCTTTGAATACATTACCAAGTGTTATAAAACTAGGGTACAGTGTCTGCAGCTAGACATGTCCTTCAGTTATTTCTGCCTCAAGACTATGCTTACCATCTCACAACCATGTACAAACTCAGGGGTATTTCTTGTTCATCCAAACAGATGCCTTTTGACCTTCCTCCAGAAATGGTCTATTCCTTCATATTTGAATAGCAATTAAAAAATCTGCACACTTTCTAGAATCAAAAGGTTAAATGTTTTGAAAACCATACATTTAAATGAGCGATCCTGGATTACATTCAGTAATCAAACCGAACAAACCCAGTGCACCACCATCAAGTCTGAGAAACACACATAGTATCTAAGCATGTATATCACAACACACATATATCCAAGCACAAAGGCAAGAAGTGGTTTGAGAGCAGGCTTGAGGAGAAGGACATGGGGGGGTGTCAGCTGATGAAAAACTCAGCATGAGATGCTAATGGTTGCTTGCAGCCCAGGAGGCAACTGTGTCCTGAGCTGCATCAAAAGAAAAGTGACCAGCAGGATGAGGAAGGTGATTCTTCTCCTTTACTCCGTTCCTGTGATACCCCACCTGGAGTACTGCATCCAGTTTAGGTGCCCCCAGCGTAAGAGGGACATGGAACTGCTGGAGCAGATCCAGAGGAGGACTACAAAGATGATCAGAGGGCTAGAGAACCTCCTTCATGGGGACAGGCTGAGAGAGTTAGGGCTGTTTAGCCTGTAGAAAATATGGCTCTGGGGAGATCTTCTAGCAGCCTTCCAGTACTTGAAAGGGGCCTACAAGAAAGCTGGGAAAGGACTTTTTACAAGGCTTGTAGTGATAAGATGAGAGGAAATGGACTTATGCTTGAAAACAGCAGATTCAGACTGGACATTAAGAAGAAATTCTTTACAATGAGGGTGGTGAGACATTTGAACAGGTTGAGCAGGGATGTTATGGATGCCTCCTCCCTGGAGGTGTTCAAGACAAAGTTGGATAAGGCCTCGGTCTGCATGGTCTAGTGGAATGTGTCCCTTCCCACATCACTGGTGGGAGGTGTGGGTGTTGGAAGTAGATGAGCTTTAAGGTCCTTTTCAACCCAAACTATTCTATGAATCTATGAATCTGAGAAAGTTGACAACACCCAGGTATGTTTGTTTTGTTTTTTTTTTCTCAGCTCCAGAGGCAAACAAGTTTCTGAGGAACCACAGGGATGTTTAGTATCTGCAGGTTGAAAGAAACATGATAATCAGTCCTTTTTTATATGCTCTGCAACGATTCATTTCAAGTAGTTCAAAGAAATTGTTAATTAATTTGATGACTTCTGAATATCCCCATTCAATGAATATCAACAGGGGGAAAAAAAAAAAAGGGTCCTGGAAGACAATTATGGCACATAATTAAGCAGATATATGGATATTGCAGCAGTCCTGATGTGCTCGTTATGCCAAATAACGCAGGATTTTCTACTCTGCAGCCATTATTCAGGCATTTTGCAGCTATTTGTCAACTATATACCTGACATGTGTATTTAAATAACTGCATAAATACAAAAAACTTATTTGATGTGGTGAGTTAGATTTATTATGGGTAGCATTCTATGCATTACATGTATTTCATTCTTTAATATTATGGTATTTAAAATTATGTCAATACATTAAGGTTCCCTAGCCATTTTGCTCTGTTTCAACTAATATGTTCCCCAGTTATGCTCTAGCATCACAGAATCACGTTATCATCACTTCATAGAATGCTCTGGGTTAGAAGAGACCTCTAGATATCATCTACTCCAAATCCCCTGCAGGAATCAGGAATGTCTCCAACTAGATTAGGATGCTCAGAGCCTCACTAAGCCTGACCTTGAATGCCTCCAGGGATGGCCCCTCCACAACCTCCCTGTCCACCCTATTCAGTGTACCACCATCCTCAAGGTAAAGAGCATCTTCCTAATGTCCAATGTAAATCTGCCCCACTGTAGTTTAAAATAATTGCCCCTTGTCCTAGTGCTGCAGGCCCTTCTAAACAGTCCCTACCCAGCTTTCTTGTAGGCCCCCTTCAGGTACATAAAATACAATACAATAAACCAGGTTGAAAGAGACCTTCAAGATCATTGCGTCCAACACATCAACCAATCCAACCCACCTAAACAACTAAACCATGCAACCAAGGACCCCATCAAGTCTCCTCCTGAACACCTCCAATGAAGGTGACTCCATCACCTCCATGGGTAGCCGATTCCAATGGCTTGAACCCCCACAAGGCCATGGGACCGGATGGGATCCATCCTAGGGTGCTGAGAGAGCTGGCAGATGACCTGCCTGGTTGATGTGGGGAGGCCTGTGGATGTGGTCTACCTGGACCTCAGCAAGGCCTTTGACACCGTCCCCCACAGCAACCTGCTGGCCAAGCTGGCAGCTCGTGGCTCGGACAGCAACACTTTGTGCTGGGTTAGGAACTGGCTGGAGGGCCGAGCCCAGAGAGTGGTGGTGAATGGTGCCACATCCGGCTGGCAGCCAGTCACTAGTGGTGTGCCCCAAGGATCAGTGCTGGACCCCATGCTCTTCAACATCTTTATTGATGATCTGGATGAGGGCATCGAGTCCATCATCAGTAAATTTGCGGACGACACCAAGCTGGGGGCAGGAGTTGATCTGCTGGAGGGCAGAGAGGCTTTGCAGAGGGACCTCGACAGGCTGGACAGATGGGCAGAATCCAAGGGCATGAGATTGAACACATCCAAGTGCTGGGTTCTGCACATTGGCCACAACAACCCCATGCAGTGCTACAGGCTGGGGTCAGAGTGGCTGGAGAGGGGCCAGGCAGAGAGGGACCTGAGGGTAGTGGTTGATGGTAAACTGAACATGAGCCTGCAGTGTGCCCAGGCAGCCAAGAAGGCCAATGGCATCCTGGCCTGCATCAGGAACAGTGTGGCCAGCAGGGGCAGGGAGGTCATTCTGCCCCTGTACACAGCACTGGTTAGGCCACACCTTGAGTCCTGTGTCCAGTTCTGGGCCCCTCAGTTTAGGAAGGATGTTGTCTTGCAGGAACATGTCCAGAGAAGGGCAACAAAGTTGGTGAGGGGTTTGGAACACAAGGCCTATGAGGAGAGGCTGAGGGAGCTGGGGTTGCTTAGCCTGGAGAAGAGGAGACTCAGGGGTGACCTTCTTGCTCTCTACAACTCCCTGAAGGGAGGTTGTAGCCAGGCAGAGGTTGGTCTCTTCTCCCAGGCAGCCACTACCAGAACAAGAGGACACAGTCTCAGGCTGCGCCAGGGGAGGTTTAGGCTGGAGGTTAGGAAGAAGTTCTACACAGAGAGAGTGATTGCCCATTGGAATGGGCTGCCCGTGGAGGAGGTGGAGTCACCATCACTGGAGGTGTTGAGGAGGAGACTTGATAGGGTGCTTGGTTGCATGGTTTAGTTGATTAGATGGTGTTGGATGATAGGTCGGACATGATGATCTTGAAGGTCTCTTCCAACCGGGTTTATTCTATTCTATTCTATAAATATTACAGAAAAATAATTAAAGATAATTATTTTATTACAAACATTGTAATATATTGAAGACTAGGACACTTTCATCAAAACAATAAAGCTGGCTTCTAGCCATAGGTAGACAATATGAGTTCCCTTAATTTTTTTACTTCAAATCATATGAAAGAAGTTAAAGAGAAGACCTGAAATTCCAACTCAATAAAGATGTTTTTTATTATTATTTTTCTTTCTCTTGTTGAAAGTGCTAGAGCCTTTGAAATAAATCAACATCAGTGGCATGTTGTACCATGGCACCTTGATCAGCTACTAAAAAGCAAAAAGTCAGAAGAGAAAGGAAAGGCATTTTCTTTTTTTAGAAAACACATTTCAAACATAATAAACATAGAACTGATTAGCTCAAACACAAATAAAAATCAGTAATTTTCCTAATATCTTTCAGGTGAAAAAAAATAAAAATAAGAAGGCATTTTCTGCCCCTAAGACATGCACTACCTGTGACCATTTACACTTACTTTGCATTCAATTCCTTAGAGAGACTTCTCAAAAATTACAGCTTACTTCTGAAGTAATTCTGCAAAGTGACCAAGTGCCCCTGATTTTAATGGACTGTATCAGCCTCACAGGGATTGTTACTAGTACATTAACTTTTCCCTTTAAAGCCACAGACTGAACAGGCATAGTATCTGCTGACTAACCAAAAGAGGACAACCTAAAGAATATTTTCCCACAACCCCAAACCCCAGCATTCAGTTCACACAAGAAAACTGCATAGATAGGTTCATCCTTTTCTGGATGCTAAAACTGAGGACAAAAAAGCTTCCCCTTCACAATCTGCTTTTGCTGATGATACCAAATGTGTATCTATACCCATTAATATTTCTTCACCATCAGCCCAGAACAATGAAACTCAGGCTTGAGGTTGTTCATTTTCACTTGACAGGAAAAATAGTTGAAGCTTAATGCAGTTTAGCTTGTGAACTACCAAATATTTTTTTTGCAGCTATCAGATATTCTTAAATTCCATAAAGCAAGCAGAAATGTCTAAATAAGGATTCATATAGCATAACTCAAAACACCATTTAAAGAGCAACTCCTATCTTAATAATCACAAATAAATTGGAATTTGATATGGAATACTTTAAATTAAATGAATTTTCTGAAAAGCTGTTCTGAAAACAAAATACAGAAAGAAAAAAATGAGTAAAGCAATCCCTTTATAAATTTATTCTTCTTTAGAAATGAAAATAAAAATAATTTAAAAGAAGAAAGAAAGACTAATTATTTAACTTCCCACACACTGCATTCAATGCCTCATGCACTGCTTTCTACATTGTAGAAGAAAACAACATGACTTCATTTTACAATGAGAGGTTTAGCAGGAAACTTTCTGCCACATTGAAAGAAAGGTACATCAGGGAAACAGAAGTTTTAAAGAAAAATATTAGAGAGACAGAATCGGCAAGAAAAAGTTCTTCTGGCAGCTAAAAATTGCAGAAAATACATTTTTTGCTATAGATACTGAGTGCAACCAGAGACAGTATACAGAGTGAATTTCTCTCATTCCCTGAAAGATATAACCTGTGAACTATGGTAAGTCATTATGTAGGCCACAATTTCCACATGAATAATGTGAAATATGTTTTAAGGCAACATATCACTCCTCACCCTAAAGCAACAGAGGTTGGTATAAATGTGCACAGTGTTTCACTACCCAATTAAAGCTGAGATAATCTAAACAAAGGGTAATCTTAAGCATTTCATAACTAGGCACACTTAGAAGGTTTTAGACCAATTTAGCTTTATATATATAAAAAATATATATTATGTTGATAATATGCTACTTCTACAAAATGGTTTCATATTAAATGAGCCACAGGAAATTAAAGTAGCTCATAACATGATAGCATTCAATTGTGTCATTTGGGTACTTGCTTCTCCATCAGTTAAGATGAAGTTACTAGGTAAAGAGGATAGGAAAATAGAAAGACTTATTTGCAGATCATGGTTACTACTACAGTAAGCAGACAAAAGGTACTGCTATACCACTCCAGATGGAACTAATGTTTAGTGGAAAGATACAGTGAAGAGGCTTGCATTAAATGGCAGTAAGGAGTAAGCTGAGACACTCTAAAAAGGAAGCAGGGTAAAAGCAGGAAATTCTGCTCATGAACAAATACATTGTAGAGAAAAGGATATTCCTGATATTGTTACCTACCAGGAAAGGAAAAAAAAATGGTTAAAAGGAGTACAGAGAAAACTCGATAGAATGGTGAGACCTATAATAAAAATGAGTAATCCTGACAAACATTCAGAAGGATTTACTTTCCACAGGGAGACATTCAGATTTTTGATTTTTTTTTTGTTTTGTTGTTGCTAAAAGAATTAAGCAAATTAATTATTCAGAAATTCAATGGAGAGTCTTAACTGGATTAAAACGTTCTGAAGGAGTATTTGAGTGGGTCTCATGTTCAGGTCAGTAAAGCAGATCAAGCAGTTAATAAGAGACTATTGTGTTATGATCTAAAGTTTGACATTGAGACTACAAATAGCGATCTGGTCAGCGTCCATCAACTAGCTCTCCTAGGTGTGGAACTCTGAGGATCAGGGATGAAAGTTACACTACTATTTCAGCTCATCAGTAGTATTTGAATAAAGAATAGAATAGAATAGAATAGAATAGAATAGAATAGAATAGAATAGAATAGAATAGAATAGAATAGAATAGAATCAACTAAACCACGCAACCAAGCACCTTATCAAGTGTCCTCCTGAACACCTCCAATGATGGTGACTCCACCACCTCCTCAGGCAGCCCATTCCAATGGGCAATCATTCTCTCTGTGTAGAACTTCTTCCTAACCTCCAGCCTAAATCTCCCCTGGTGCAGCTTGAGTATATATGCGGGGTATCTTCCTCCCTTCCTAATGACACTCTTGCTTGTTTTTTTTTTCCCATTTTGCTTCTGTATATAACTTTCTTTTCCAGTGTATTAATTGCTAACCCAATACTTTCAGTAGCTTTTAAAAAAATGCTGCTGTAGTAACCAGAAAGAATTGCTTCAACCAACCCTAAACACAATGATCTATGCTTGTATAAAGAATCAAGAGGAAAAACTTAGTATCATAGTATAAAAGACTTCTTAAAATACTGCTATTAACACAAGCAATTTGGTAAAAAAAATAAAAATAATAATAATTTGAATGATATCAGTGGCTGAGTCCAGTTCTGGAGCCCCTATTACAAGAGGGATATGGAGGTGCTGGAAGGTGTCCAGAGAAGGGCCACGAGGATGATCAGAGGGCTGGAGCACCTCTCCTATGAGGACAGACTGAAAGAGTTGGGGTTGGTCAGTCTGGAGAAGAGAAGGTTCCAAGGTGACCTCATTGTGGCCTTCCCCCCCCTTCAGGGGGCCTACAGGAAGGCTGGGGAGGGACTTCTCAGGCTATCAGGTAGTGATAGGACTAGGGAGAATGGAATGAAGCTGGAGGTGGGGAGATTCAGGCTGGAGGTGAGGAGGAAGTTCTTCACCATGAGGGTGGTGAAGCCCTGGAATGGGTTGTCCAGGGTGGTGGTTGAGGCCCCATCCCTGGAAGTGTTTAAGAGCAGGTTGGATGAGGCTCTGGCCAGCCTGATCTAGTGTAGGGTGTCCCTGCCCATGGCAGGGGGGTTGGAACTAGATGATCCTTGTGGTCCCTTCCAACCCTGACTGATACTATGGTAAATGCCTCTGATTGAAAGATGTGGCCTATTATTATTTTAATAATTGTAGGATTTTATTATATTTTCAACTGTTGTGATCATTCTTAAGTTACAAAAAACATTCACAATAATCATATTAATACTAATCACATTGAAAGTGTTCAGACAAGATCCAATTTCATATGGTTAAGTTAAAGACAAAACAGTAGCCAAAAGCACAACATTCTATTCTATGTAAGTATAATTTGCTTCCAACAGAGCTGGTCTGGCAAATGTAATGTTGGGGGAAGGATTTTCAACCCACCACAATAGTATAAGCCAATTAAAAAAAAAAAAAAATTTCTTGATTTTCAGCAGGACAAAGCTCCCATTCTGTATCAGGAATCCCAGAAAGTCAAGGTACAAGAGAGACAGAAATTAAACTATACATTTTTAAACATGCATTTTCATGTTTATATCTATCTTAAAAAATTTTAAGTGGGTTTAATTTTTGCTTTGCATTGAGAAAAATAAAATAAGTTGCACAGTAAGCCCAAAATATGATAAAATTGAAAGCATCTCATGCAAATATACACTTCACAATTCAAATTAAAATATAAAGTCTCTCTCTGAAACCATATAAAAGAAACACATTGGAATTAGGATATTTCACTCCTTGTGTTTTGAGCAACTGCTCAAACAGTATTGTCTCACTTACTTTTTAATTTTCCTGGTTCTCTTTTATCACATCTGTAGAACTTGGGCACAAAAATGTAGTAATGCAAATGTAACTTTAAAAAGAGAAGTTTAAAAATAGCCTTTCTTTAATAAAATACAGTTCATTTATTCCAATAGTCCCTTTTGGTTCTCCAGCTTAGTGTACAGAAATGCTGTTGATTTTACCTTCAGTATACAACTTTCCATTTACAAACCTCAAATCTTTCTCACTTGCCTGCAATCTCTTCTCCTGCTAGTCTCCCTGGTTATTTTTTACAACCAAGTTGTAACATTTGTTGATGTTCCAAATTGCCTCTCATCTTGCAGTTTCATCATGGGCAGTTTTCACATAGTGGCAATAAACAAAGTTATAAAACAGGTGTCCAGAGGGACAGTTTGTTTATCCATTGAATGAAGTGCTGATTTAGTAAATATATCCCACAACACTAAAGTGTTATACTTAGTACACAGTCATCCTCTGTCCATATCATTTCAGGTCTTTTACAGCCCACCACTTGAATAGAGGGTATCATCCTGTCAGACAGTGTATATGCCAAAGACAAAAGTGGGAAAATGAGGTAAAGAATAAAGAGATCCCCTTCACAGACTGGGGATATAATTAAACTGTAAGTAATTAACGTGCTGTAGACTATTTAGCTTTCTGAAAGTGAAAACAAGCTAATAACAACAAAAAATATTACTGGACTAATAAAAGTCAAAATTTTAATGGATTTTAAATTCTAATTCATTAGAAAATCAAAAGAAATAATTGCATTCATAAGAGTTTATTTCTAAAATATTCATAAGTCAATAATTCCATCTTTCTGAAGAAAATTCTTGCCTTCTAATGCTAACAATGCCAACTATTATGAAGAGTTAGTGTTACTTATCAGCAGAAAGCAAATGGAGACCAAGCAAATTTGATATTTGCTCAGAAAAAGGAAGTCATTCTTTCATTGGATATTATATTGCATACCTAAAGAGTATTTAAATGACAATTTCCTTTTCCAGTTTTCACAGACTTATTTTTATTACACCTTATCACACTAAATTCTGTGACTGCCTCCTGGCCCTGGTTATTCTGCTAATATTGAAAAGTATCATACTATCATAGTATCAATCAGGGTTGGAAGGGAGCACTCTCATGGTGAAGAACTACCTCCTCACCTCCAGCCTGAATCTCCCCACCTCCAGCTTCATTCCATTCCCCCTAGTCCTGATAGCCTGAAAAGTCCTTCCCCAGCCTTCTTGTAGGCCCCCTTCAGATACTGGAAGGCCACCTCGGAGCCTTCTCTTCTTCAGACTGACCAGCCCCAACTCTTTCAGTCTGTCCTCATAGGAGAGGTGCTCCAGCCCTCTGATCATCCTCGTGGCACTTCTCTGGACACCTTCCAGCACCTCCAGATCCCTCATTTTTCCATTAGTAAACTTGAAATCAGGAATACAGACTTCTGAGTGTTTTTAATCAATATTAAAGTGAAATGGTTTGACTCATTTTTAAAGTGAATACATACTGTGCCTATAGGTTCTGAAAATTCAGATGTACTCCCTGCCAAAGCAGCCATGGTGCCCGGATCAAAATCACCACACAAAAAAAAAATATATTCAGACCATAACTTCATATAAAAATGAATTGTGAAAATATTCAATGTTTGATTCTTTTTTCCCCCCTTTTTTCATGGAATCCTCAAAGTCTAATTAACCCAATCACAAGATAATACAAGCTAAATTTTATATGTTGTCAGTGTTGATTAAAAGCACAACTGACTATGATTAACTACAGTGATATAAAGCTTTATACAAAAACCATTGCATACTAATAAGAAGAGTCTGGACACAAAATAATTGCCTGAGTTGAACACCAGACACAGTTCTATGCATTAATCTTCTCTAAGACTTGTGAAAACTGTCAAAATAAATTTGTTCAAACATTGCAATAGGTCTGATAGAATTTGTTACTGTCTTGATCCCTCACAGTGAGATACACACTTTGATGATATACTTCATATGAACAAACTTCATTATCACAAAAGCAAAACTCTTGTTCCTTGATACTGAAGATTCTAAAGATTCTAAAGATACTAAAGATTTCCTAATTCTGGAAATTTATTGCATTAGCTCAAGGGCGAAAGACATTTTTGAGTCAATTAATTTTCACCGTTTCAGTAATTTTTGGCATTGGGCTCCAAAATATTAAAAAGATTTTTAAAAGTGCTATACATCCTCTTCCACATACCTCACAAATTCTCTACCCTTTAGGTCATCCTCTTTTATCATAGCACTCGAAGAGAAACAGTTATTGAAAGCAGTTACAACTAGGGAAAATCTTCATTACAAGAGAATGTTTTGTGCAGAGAATGTCTGGAATCTACCCCTGCCTGAAGATACTCAACAGGATAAGCCTCCTAACAATTTGCTTTAACTAGACCTGCATTCAGAAGATGAGCTACACAACCTTCAGTCTCTTCCAAATTATGCCATCTGTCCATGATTACATAATGCCTTTTATTTTTTTGCCTGTTTTTATTTCCTGGGGGGGTATTTTTGCTGCCGTTGACATATTGTATATACAATTTCACAAGTTTCCTGAAACTTGTGTAACCAGTTTGAATTTGTTATGTGTTAGTAACAGATTTACTCAGATATTAAGGACTTCATTCTCCAATAAAAGTTCTTAGTGATGTCTATGGCATCATAAAGTAAAGTTATAGGCAACAATTTATAAAAGTTAGAGTTTCAGTAACAGCTCAGATCAAGCATTTGGAAATGCACTACCTTGAGATCTCTTTGCAGTGGAAATGGAAATACATACTTAACTTCTACTACCTTCTGTGGATGAAACTAATTTGACATCTGACATTTTTTTTTGCTGAAAGCACTTCTAGACTTGTAAATGACAATGAAATTTCAAGTAGTTTTTGGGAAGACAATAAAAGAGTTGAAATCAGAAAAGCAAGTTATAAAGAGTTCGGAGAAATCTGTATGCAAGAGGTACTCATGGGACAGAGAAAGACCACGTTTAAGGAAGCCAGATAAGATCACAGTATCACAATATCAGAGTATCACCAAGGTTGGAAGAGACCTCAAAGATCATCGAGTCCAACCTGTCACCACAGACTTCATGATTAGACCATGGCACCAAGTGCCACGTCCAATCCCCTCTTGAACACCTCCAGGGACGGTGACTCCACCACCTCCCTGTGCAGCACATTCCAATGACGAATGACTCAGTGAAGAACTTTCTTCTCACCTCGAGCCTAAACTTCCCCTGGTGGATCTTGAGCCTGTATCCTCTTGTTCTGGTGCTGGTTGCTAGAGAGAAGAGACCAACCTCTTCCTGGCTACAACCACCTTTCAGGTAGTTGTAGAGAGCAATGAGGTCACCCCTGAGCCTCCTTTTCTCCAGGCTAAACAACCCCAGCTCCCTCAGCCTCACCTCATAGGGCTTGTGCTCAAGGCTTCTCCCCAGCCTTGATGCCCTTCTCTGAACACATTCAAGTGTCTTGATGTCCTTCCTAAACTGAGGGGCCCAGAACTGGACACAGGACTCAAGGTGTGGCCTAACCAAAGCAGAGTACAGGGGCACAATGACTTCCCTGCTCCTTCTGGCCACACTATTCTTAATTCAGGCCAGGACACCATTGGCCTTCTTGGCCACCTGGGCACACTGCTGGCTCATGTTCAGGTGGCTGTCGATCAGCAGCCCCAGGTCCCTCTCTGTTTAGCAGCTCTCCAGCCACTCCAACCCCAGCCTGTAGCTCTGCATGGGGTTGTTGTGGCTAAAGTGCAGCACCCGGCACTTGGACTTGTTGAATGCCATCCCGTTGGACTCCGCCCATCCGTCCAGTCTGTCAAGGTCCCTCTGCAGAGCCCTTCTGTCCTCTAACTGACTAACACCTGCTCCCAACTTGGTGTCATCTGAAAATTTGCTGGTGACTCTCTCAATCCCCTCATCCAGATCATCAGTGAAGATATTAAAGAGGGTTCCTAACCCAGCACAAAGTGTTGCTGTCCGAGCCACGAGCTGACAGCTTAGCCAGCAGTTTGCTGTGGGGGACGGTGTCAAAGGCCTTGATGAAGTCCAGGTGGACTACATCCACAGGCCTCCCCACATCCACCAGGTGGGTCACCTGATCATAGAAGGAGATTAGTTTGGAGAGGCAGGACCTGCCCTTCTTTAAATACATGTTGGCTGGGCCTGATCCCTTGTCCATCCTGCAGGTGCGCAGTTATTGCCTCCAGGATAATCTGCTCCATCATTTTCCCTGGCACTGAGGTCAGGCTGACTGGCCTGTAGTTTCCAGGTTCCTCCATCTGACCCTTCTTGTGGATAGGGATCACATTGGCCAGTTTCCAGTCATCTGGGACCAAGATGTTATTTCTCTTCCCCTCTTCTCCCCTCCCCTCCCTTCTTCTCCCCTCTTCCCCTCCCCTCCCCTCCCCTCACCTCTCCTTTCCTCTCCTCTCTCTTATCTTCTTCTACTCTATTCTATGTTGGTAAAATACAAGGAGTTTGATACCAAGTTCAGGTATTCCAAATGATATAATAAGAACATCAAATGTGAAAGCTGTCAACAGCCATTTCAATCTGATACTTTCAGAACATTGAAGATATTTAAAATATTCAAAATATATTATGCCCATTTCTAATGTAGTATACTTTGTAGAACTGGTAGATAATCAAATTAACTGGTCAACACTGATTCTGTGAAAAAATGAAATATGGAACAAGGCAAATTAGCCAAATAAAATCCATCAGGTAATTGTTACATGCTATTGTCAGCATCTGTTTAGGCTTTCTCTCTCCTTACTATTTATGGTTTTTTTTCAGTGTTGAAGAACTGTCAAAATAATAATAACTCAATATAAGGTACTCTGATTTTTCCCTTCCATTTTTTTAGGCAGCCTTGATTTTATTTATTTTTTTTCTTTTTTTAACCTGTCAGCTTTCTGAACAAAGAGCATTTTATGACATGGAAATTTAATCTGGCAAGAAACCCATCAGAAACTACATGTTGTCTCTGCTTTTCTATTTTAAAATAAAAACTGCATATCACTGACTATTGCTTGCTTGGTTTTGTCCTACATGGTTGTTCTACCTTAAAATACATGTTTTTGTTATAGTCTTGAAGTAGAAGTGAACAGAAATTTGTGATCTTCAGTAAAAACCATTTATATCTCTGTTATTGATATAAATTAGTCTAGTTCAGTGTGGCAGTAACCAAAGATCACTTCAAATGAGTTAAAAAAAACAGACACTTGTCTTATAAGTAAGCATTCCATATGTTTTAAAGTAATAATTCACAAGAACCAAATTTTCTGTTTATACTTAGGGTTATTTAGTTAGCTTTTGTTCAAAGACCTTTCTAAGATGTAATCCTGAAAACATTGGTCTAGTTCCCCCCTTCCCAAGTTTCTATGCCTTACTGCATAGATGAAATGGATGACCTGTTGTGTGATGTGCTTGAAAGAGAAGTTAATTTTTTTCTGGGACACTGGGCACAATAGCATGATTTTTTCAATCTTCTAGAAAAATGCAGTGTACTGAAATATAACTACAGAAATCACGGGTGCTTTGATTATTTTAATACTCATTCCAAAACACACACACTCATTCACACTTTTTTTCCCCCTCTCAAGTCTTTTGCTGAGGGGGGGGGGAAATAGCAGCTTCTTGGTATTTGTATTTTAATAAAAACTCTATCCACCAGAGAAACAAACTCCACTTCTAGATGTCAGAAAGAAACACTTTCTTACAGCCCTATGCCAGGATTTAGGGAAACAGGGTAGGACTGCCAAGTGAGCTAAAAGGCATTTGAAGTGCTGTAGCTCACTAAGATGTGGGTAACACCTGCTGTGGAGAGGCTGGTGGTTAGGAGATAGGATGTCTCAAAATGCTGCAATTCATTTGCTAGGCCCTTGGAGGTTCCTTAGGATATCTTCCAACACTTACAATGACACTGGACACCTGCCACTAGGTGACTTCTGGCCTTAGTTAAGAGAACTCAAAATTTGACTAAAGTCAAGAGAGCTCAGTAAGATATACAAGAAAATTAACCAGAAAGAATATGAACTGTCCTGAGGGATTTTTTCCTAAGCCAGAGATATATTTCAGGTCTGCTAAGGAGTTATGTGATAACTTAATAATGGAATGCGAGGAAGGCAAAAGCTATGTGAAAAACTGTGGAGCTTCTAATACATACTTGCTGCTTCTACTCATAAAAGCTACCAAACCTTTAGCAGATTTCCTAAGCAGGATTCAAAATTGTTGTAGAGCTTTGTGATTTTTTCACTCACAGTTGTGGTTTACTGCATTTATTCTTGACAGAACTTAGAGGTTAAATTTCTGAGTGTTAAAGACTTATCATGTAGATGGCTCACCCACAAGAAGAGACTACAAAAAAAAACCCAAACCCAGTTGACCTTACACTGAGAAGTGAGTGAGATAGCAAAGTATGTTTAGAAATAATTCGCCTCTGCTCTTGCTGGCCCTGATGGCCAGGCTTGTTCTACTCTCCATGCATTTCCCTAGCATGTTTATTATTGTGTTCTACATACATATGTTTATATTCATGGCACCTATCTCAAATCTCCCTTTCCTAGAACCACTCTAAAAATTGACAAGTAGGATTTAAAAATTCACCCCTGCTATGTCTTAGATTTATTATCTCCTTCACTGATCTGTTTCCACTTATGCTAGTCATACTTTTCTTATTCAAGAAAACCTACAGTGAAGTTTTCTGTACAGTTATGCCTGCTTTACAGGATAGGTTTAAATTAATAACAATACAAATAGGCAAAGTAATATTTCATGTGGGTTTCTTTCTGCTCACAAATTTATGGAGAGAGAGAGAAAAATCGACACTTTCTGAAGTCTTTTCTGGGAAAAGCATGCCCTGCACCTCTCTGCTCACAGGGCTTGGATGCTGTGATGGTTTGAGCCTTAACTGGAAGTTAAGAGCTCAGGTGGGGGGCAAGGCTGAGAATCTCTCTCCCACTCCCCCCCCTCCTCCCTCCCAACAGAGAGGGGAGAAAAGGAAAGAGCAAATCCACCAAACAATAATTTGGAGTCGGCTTGGAAGTAGAGAGGCAAAGAGTTGTCTTTAAGCAATATATATATGTATATATAACAATAACAGGAAAAAAGGTTCACAAGGACAAGGAACAAGGATGGATGGGAGGGGGACAAAAAAGCAAGAGAATAATACAAAACCAGCCTTTCTCTGAGGAAGCGTGGAGGCAGCAGGGAGAAGGATCAGGTCTGACCATGTGGCAGAGGAGCAGGAGGGCAGCTGCAGTAGCTCTCATCTAGCAGAGGCAGAAGCCAGAAAAGCCAGGCCAGCAGCTACAATGTCCTGCTTTTTATACCCTAGCTGGGCAGGGAGGGGGGAGTGGAACAGACTCAGCTTCCCAGGCAAAAAATGCCCTGCAGGGAGTGAAAAGTACCTGCAAGCCCTCCACCCTGCTTTGTTCTTTTGTTCTCAGAAAAAGGTGTTAACCCACCACAGATGCTGTCTAAGAGTTCTAAGACAAATAAGCACATGACACTTCAGAGGACAGTGATACCTCCAATAAGTTAATTTCAGTTAAGCAGCTGTTGGCTAATGAGTTGTGACTACTTCCTAATGTTGTAATTTTTATTTGATAGAAAAATAATTGAGGATTTATTTAACCTGCACCTGTAATTAGCAGCATCTTCTCAGTGTTTAGTTGCTGGGAGTTTTTTTGTCAACTGCAGATTTTTTGCTGCCCTACTTAGATGAAATGAAATTTCTCACAAGAGATAGGATTTATTTTAATAAAGAAACAATTACAATAGACTGAAAGATTGAGTTTCTCTCCAATAAAGAGTCAATGTGCTAATTAACATATAATACTGATTAAGGATAAACATCACTTGACAATAAAAAAGCATGAGCGAAAAAAACCCTGAAACTTTCAAAGAAATTAAAATATTTAATTACCTCAATTTAAATCCTGAGTTCAAAATTAAGATGATCAACTTACACACAAGCATTTTGAATCAAAGCATTTCCTTTCCCTGTGGAAATTTCTAATTTCATTAGGTAAAATTCAATGACAGAAAGTGTTGGTTTGTTGTCTGTTAGTGTTTTTAAAGCTGTCTTAGTTAAGATAGTTCTGGAGCCCCTATTACAAGAGGGATCTGGAGGTGCTGGAAGGTGTCCAGAGAAGGGCCACGAGGATGATCAGAGGGCTGGAGCACCTCTCCTGTGAGGACAGACTGAAGGAGTTGGGGCTGTTCAGTCTGGAGAAGAGAAGGCTCCCAGGTGACCTCATTGTGGCCTTCCAGTATCTGAAGGGGGCCTCCAAGAAGGCTGGGGAGGGACTTTTCAGGCTATCAGGGAGTGATAGGACTAGGGGGAATGGGATGAAGCTGGAGGTGGGGAGATTCAGGCTGGACATGAGGAGGAAGTTCCTCACCGTGAGGGTGGTGAAGGCCTGGAATGGGTTGTCGAGGGAGGTGGTTGAGGCCCCGTCCCTGGAGGTGTTTAAGAGCAGGCTGGATGAGGCTCTGGCCAGCCTGATCTAGTGTGAGGTGTCCCTGCCCATGGCAGAGGGGTTGGAACTAGATGATCCTTGTGGTCCCTTCCAACCAACTGATACTATGATACTATGATTTCTCCAAGGAGTTTAGATAAAAAGTTTTTTTTTTTCAGGATAAAATGACCTGATTTGCATCTTTTTCTTTCTTTTTTTTCCCCAGCACTTCTAATAAAACAGAAAGAAAAAGTAACAGTTTATCTTTTTCAACAAATAGCCCATAAATCAATGAGTGAAATTAAAATGAAAATTCTAACCCACTCTATTTCAAAACACTCATTTCAGTGTTTAATAAAATAAGTCAAGCATGAGATTATAGATACACATGACTGAACTGTATTTCCCAGAGTACACATAAGGATATGTAACTAAAGGGTAAAACACATCTTATTTATTGCAGGAAAGTAAATGTTTTAGGAGGATTAGAATAGAATAAACCAGGTTGGAAGAGCCCTCCAAGATCATTGTGTCCAACCCATGATTCAACACCACCTAATCAACTAAACCAAGCAACCAAGCACCCTAACAATACTGACTAGAACTTCTGGGTTTATTTTTATGTTTTTGTTTGTTTGTTTGTTTGTTTTTCAAGTACACATCACTAAATTTTTGGGTTCCAAAAAAAAAAAGGTTGAATAATGACCTTGGAAAAAACAAACAAAATCAGTAGTTAGAATAGAATAGAATAGAATAGAATAGAATAGAATAGAATAGAATAGAATAGAATAGAATAGAATAGACCAGGTTGGAAGAGATCTTCAAGATCATCACATCCAACCTATCAAACAATCCAACCCACCTAAACAACTAAACCATGGCACCAAGCACCCCAGCAAATCTCCTCCTGAACACCTCCAATGATGGCGACTCCACCACCTCCATGGGCAGCCCATTCCAATGGGAAATCACTCTCTCTGTATAGAACTTCTTCTTAACATCCAGTCTAAACCTCCCCTGGCGCAGCTTGAGACTGTGTCCTCTTGTTCTGGTGCTACCTGCCTGGGAGAAGAGACCAACCTCTGCCTGGCTACAACCTCCCTTCAGGTAGTTGTAGAGAGCAATAAGGTCACCCCTGAGTCTCCTCTTCTCCAGGCTAAGCAACCCCAGATCTCTCAGTCTCTCCTCACGGGGCTTGTGTTCCAAAGAGAAACAGAGAGACATCATTAGCAGGCTAGAAGAGAAAGAAGACACATCTAAGGAAGCACCAATACAGTCAGCAATAAAGACAGAAAAGGTGGCTAGCAAACAGCTGCACATTAGATATATCTATGTGGTACAGCACGCTGCTGAAAAAAAATATTTCTCATTCATCTTTGAAAGTTTCTTCTTCTGCCTTGAAACCAAGTATGCCCAAGATGCCAGCAGTTTCATAAAATCCTCTTCAAATTAATGCAGTAGTAAACAGGCAAGAAGTAGCATATTAGCCATGAGAATGCTTTTTTCTTATCTGTGAGACAGCATTTATGCATGGATAAGTGCTGATATTACCTCTAGGAAGACTCATGTTCATGTAAAGTTGGAGGCCACAGATTAAAAGCATTCACATGTGAATGTTCTGGAGAGTCTTATTAACATAAAGACAGTCCTTCTGTTTCAGCAGCATTCTAGATGGTAAGAATAGCTTCTTATCATCTTTTTTTTCTTCCATTCTATCCTGCATATCCAGTATTGACTGTTCTAAAAGAGAAGATATAAGAAGCATCATATGGCTTAAGAAGCTGTGCATCTTAAAATACAGAAGTACTTGAATCCTCCAGGCAAAAAGTTGTTTCAAAGGAACACACATTCTAAAGGCTTTTAAACTACTTTCTGTAGTTCAAAGATCCCTGGATTACTCTTCAGTTATCATATTCTTACTTAGCTTTAGCTGTAAAACTACATTTGTCTTCCTTATACATTTATAAATTTTCATTACTTTGTGAAGAATAATTAAATTACAAAGTAAGCAAAGCCAGTTCAGTGGTGAATGAAAAGGCAGTGTTAACAACAGTATTAAAAATTGAAACTGAACAGTTTAGCTTTACCAGCTAATTTACTTAGGTATCACCCTAAGGCATCAACACCATTTATCACTATTGTAGCCTGGCATGTTTGCACCATCACTAGGATCAGAAGCATTTATGGAAAACAAATTAGTAACTTAAAGGAAATGCAAGGTAAATACTGAAATGAATCAGTAAATACATTGAAGATCTGCACCTGGGCATCGAGTCCTTGTTTAGAATTAAATCAGTGCTGATACAAAGTTCATTAATGAAATTGCATAGGATACAATAATACAATACAATAATACAATACACCAGGTTGGAAGAGACCTTCAAGATCATCCCATCCAACCTATCAACCAATCCAACCCACCTAAATACAATACAATACAATACAATACAATACAATACAATACAATACATACAATACAACCCACCTAAACAACTAAAAAACTAAACCGTGGCACCAAGCACCCCATCAAGCCTCTTCTTGAACACCTCCAATGAAGGATGTGGTGACACAAGGAATGTTTAAAGTAAAACACAGTAGTCACATTTCTAAAGGGATTTGAAAGTGTAAGTCACTATATGCATGCAGCTAAAATGTTAAGAAGGCTCATGAAAAGTTATTAAGGGCAGTAAAAGAGGATGAAGGCATTTGCATTAGAAAGTGAAGATTAGGCCACACCTTAAGTCTTGTGTCCAGTTCTGGACCCCTCAGTTTAGGAAAGATGTTGACTTGCTGGAATGTGTCCAGAGAAGGGCAACAAAGCTGGGGAGGGGTTTGGAGCACAGCCCTGTGAGGAGTGGCTGAGGGAGCTGGGGTTGCTTAGCCTGGAGAAAAGGAGGCTCAGGGGAGACCTTCTTGCTGTCTACAACTACCTGAAGGGACGTTGTAGCCAGGCAGAGGTTGGTCTCCTCTCCCAGTCAGCCAGCACCAGAACAAGAGGAAGAAGTTTTTCATAGAGTGATTTGCCATTGGAATGTGCTGCCCAGGGAGGTGGTGGAGTCACCATTAATGGAGGTGTTTAGGAAGAGCCTGGATGAGGCACTTAGTGGCATGGTTTAGTTGATTAGATGGTTTTGGATGATAGGTTGGAGTCAATGACCTGAAAGGTCTTTTCCAACCTGGTTAATTCTATTCTATTCTATTCTATTCTAGTCTAGTCTAGTCTAGTCTAGTCTAGTCTAGTCTAGTCTAGTCTACAAGAGTGTTTGTTTGTTTGTTTGTTTGTTTGTTTGTTTTTCACCAGCGCATCTTTTAGCTATTGGAAGTATGTTTTTCTTGTTTTCTTCCAGGAACAAGCATGTTCCTTTGTGAGGGAAGTTTGTAGCCTCCTATTAGCTTTCATTATTTTAAGAGATGGTTGAAGTTAGGATACAGATTTCAAATGCTGTAAGAAGCCATCACAAGAAATCCAAAGAAACTTCTGTTAATGACTCTGAAATTGCCATAGCTGGCTGTAACCAATATTTAGATGGGATTTAGAAAGGGAAGATTCAAAGTTTACCTCCAAATTCTTCCATGAAATTCCTATTATTCTTCCATTTTACTTTTTTCTGATACTCAAAAAAGACCTCACCTGGAGTGCTGCATCAGTTCTGGTGCCGTCAACACAAGAAGGACAAGGATTTGATAGAGTGCTTCCAGAGCAGAAGCCTGGAGAAGGGAAATGCTTTTTCATTAGAGAAGAGTAGATTTAGATTGGATGTTATCATAGAATCCCCTGCATTGGAAGGAACCTCAAAAGGTCATCTAGTCCTGCCCCCCTGCAGTGAGCAGGGACATCCACAGCTAGATCAGGGCACCCAGAGTCCTGTCAAGCCTTACTTATCTCTAGGGATGGGGCCTCAACTACCTCCCTGGGTAAGGAACAAGTTCTTTAGCATGAAGGTGATGAAAGCCTGGAACAGCCCAGGGAGGTAGTTGAGGTCCTATCACTGATGATATTCAAGGTGAGGCTTAACACAGCTCTGGGCAGCCTTATATACTGGAGGATGTCCTTGCTCACTACAGGGAGGTTGGACTAGATGCCCTTTGGAGGTGCCTTCCAACCCAGACCATTCTATGATTATATGGAACCAGAGCATAGGAGAGACAAATATAATAAAAATTTTCTCCCCTATTCTACCTTCATGGAACTTCATTAAAAAAGATACAACATTTCACTGTCACATTTTAGATTAGGAATACCAAGAGAATTTAAGCACTGTCTTCCCCAAAAGAGATTAATTGGTTTTTATATGCAAGCGTGCAGATAAAACTTGAATCTGCAGGTGTGTAGATTGCAAGAGGAATCTTATAAGGTCAGAAAAAATCTGTGAGAATGAAACTTTGAATGCCATCTTTGATACTATAAACACAGGCACAAAGAAATGAACGGCACTAAGATAAATGAAAGACCATGTAAAACATTCAGAGAGCACTTCAAAATTATGAAGCCCCTGAAATTTTTATATTATCAACTCAAAACAAGCACTGTCAAACTATTTGATGTGTTTGAATGGTCAAAACTGAGGTTTGAGTGTGTCAGCAAGACAATACACTTAGAATAGAATAGAAAAGAATAAACCTGGTTGGAAGAGACCTTCAAGATCATCTCATCCAACCTATCAACCAATCCAACCCACCTAATCAAATAAACCATGCAACCAAGCCCCTCATCAAGTCTCCTTCTGAACACCTCCAATGATGGTGACTCCACCACCTCCACGGGCAGCCGATTCCAATGGGCAATCACTCTCTCTGTATAGAATTTCTTCCTAACATCCAGCCTAAACCTCCCGTGGTGCAACCTGAGACTGTGTCCTCTTGTTCTGGTACTGGCTGCCTGGGAGAAGAGACCAACCTCTGCCTGGCTACAATCTCCCTTCAGGTAGTTGTAGAGAGCAAGAAGGTCACCCCTCAGTCTTCTCTTCTCCAGGCTAAGCAACACCAGCTCCCTCAGTCTCTCCTCATAGGGCTTGTCTACCAAGCCCCTCACCAGCCTTGTTGCCCTTCTCTGGACACGCTCCAGCAAGTCAACATCCTTCCCAAACTGAGGGGCCCAGAACTGGACACAGGACTCAAGGTGTCTCCTAACCAGCCAGTGTACAGGGGGAAAATGACCTCCCTGCTCCTGCTGGCCACACTCTTCCTGATGCAGGCCAGGATGCCATTGGCCCTCCTGGCTGCCTGGGCACACTGCAAGCTCATGCTCAGCTTACTATCAACCAGTACCCCCAGGTCCCTCTCTGCCTGGCCATTCTCCATCCACTCTGACCCCAGCCTGTAGCACTGCCTGGGGTTGTTGTGGCCAATGTGCAGAACCCAGCACTTGGATGTGTTCAATCTCGTGCCGTTGGATTCTGCCCATCTGTCCAGCCTGTTGAGGTCCCTCTGCAAAGCCTCTCTAAACACTTAAACACAGGGTTTGGAACAACTAAATTAAACTAGCTAGGACTTCTGTTACTGCTACAGTTTAATGATTATGAAACAGCACAAGGCACCCATTAGTTAATCAGTGTAAAGATTTTGGTTCTTCTGTCTCTACAATAATTTGCAATAAAAATATCAATAATAAAAAGTCTTTACTTGAATATTTTTGTTCTTTGCATTTTGTTTTGTAAGGAAAAAAAATGTATATGGAAGGAATACAAAACCAGTATTGTGGCTTTCAAGTGGCAAATTAAATCAATCCTATCAATTAATTTTGAATTTACTTGCTTAGGTTGGTTTAAGATAAGCTTGCATCTTCTTCCAGCAGGCTTTTTTAACCTAATATTACTGCCTGTTACTATTTCAGCCCTTTTTCTACAGTCACTCAAAATCTTCCCCTTGCATCCTACTGAGTACATTTGCTATTAACATTAAACATTTCTTATTTTGTGCCAAAAAGGTCATGTATCACCAAGCAAACTCAGCAATTCTCCATCAAGGTTACTGGAGTAAATGCAGAAAAAATCAGTTTTACTGAAATAATTAATTCTCGATCACTTAAGGGAATCTCTTATCTACTCATCATTGACAATGAAGATGTCAGATTATATTAACGATCTAGCAAACTAATACTAGGAGAACATTTGCCACTTAGATTATCAAGTCCAGCAAATTCAGTCCATTATTTGGGTGGTTTTGTTTTGTTGCTGTGCTTTTGGTTTCGATTTTTGTATTTTTGAAACCATATCCAGCCAAGATGCACCTCAGTACAAGACAAACCAAAAGTAGGGTGTTTATTTTCTTTTTTTAAACTATTTATTGATAGTATTGAAGTTGTTTGTATCTTCCCTGGAAGTCCAGTTATGTCTCCAGATTTACTTGTGCCCTTATTTACATAATTACTAGAATTTCATTTTGCACTTCATTAGCAGCAACAACCACCAATACTAGTATTCCAAATGAGCAAAAGATCTTCAAGTGTCCTTCAATCACAGGCACCCATTGTATTTTTTTCTGGGTGATGATGAATATATCTGAAAATCAGCATACTTCCAATATGTCTGATTTGCATCCACCGGAGCTCTCCATTCTCCCTAGCCATGTATTTGAAAATGTATGACCAGCAAAGAAAATTGATGTAATAATTTCAAATGCATTTCAAAACAAATTTTCTTACTGAAAATCATCATCCCATATCTCTTCTCTCCTTTCACTTCATAATATGCAAGCACAGAGCCATTTTTTGAAGAGGCATGTCTTTTTCTATCATGTCAAGATCTCAGAATATTCTATCGAAACATCTTTTTTCCAGCATTTTCTTCACGGAGCCAGTCAGTATACTTCTGTTCTGCTGCCTTTCATTATTCAAGTTCCCTGTCTGAACTCTCAGTTTTTTCTCTGCTTCTGGCTGGTGGTGGCTTTTTTCTTCCCTCATTTCTTGGAACACACTGACAAGCTCAATTATATCTCTGTATGCGATTAGTGTTATAAATCTCAAGTCTTTATGCCAGTGGGAAACCCTCTGGACTTTGCCTGCCTGAAGAATTCTCTAAGGAGAAAGGGACAAAATATCTCCACTGATGAACAGCCATGTAGGTTAATTAGGCAGATCACCAGGAAAGCATGTCTGGCTTATAGCATTTAGACAAGATGAACTTGCAAATTCAGGACTATTTGTTTTAAACAAGTGATACCTGTGAAGCATTCATTCTGATCTATGTTTAGATACTGCAAGACAAACAAGGCTTTTCCTGCAATGTGAAGAAGAAAACAAATCACAGACTCACAGAACCATGCAGTTTGGAAAAGACCCTCAGGATCACCAAATCCAACCAATAACCCTTCTCGTCAAATCTCATCCCTAAGTCATATCCCCAGGCACCACATCCAAATGAACTTTAAACTCATCCAAGGCTGGTGACTCAACTAGCTCCCTGGGCAGCACATTCCAAGGCCTGACCATTCTTGCTGGGAAAACCTTTTTCCTAATGTCCAGTCTAAACCTACCCAGTCATAGCTTGAGGCCATTCCCTCTTGTTCTATCACTAATCACATGTGAGAAGAGACCAGCACCACTCCCTACAACATTCTTTTGGGTAGTTGTAGAGAGCAATGAGGTCTCTCCTCAGTCTTCTCCTTTCCAAACTAACCAGCCCCAGCTCCCTGAGTCACTCCTCATAAGATTTATTCTCCAGGCCCTTCACCACTTCCTTGCCCTCCTCTGCACTGGCTCCAGCACCTCCACATCTTCTCCTGTATTGAGGTGTCCAAAACTGGACACAATACTGAAAGTGTGGCCTCACCAAGGTTGAGTTCAAGGGCACAATCACCTCCCCATTCCTACTGGACACAGCTTTTATGATACAAGCCAGGATGCCATTGGCTTTCTTGGCCACCTGGGCACACTGCTCCCTCATATTCAGTTGCCTGTAGATTAGAAGCCCCAGGTCCCTTTCTGCCAGACAGCTCTCCAGCCACACTTCCCCAAGCCTGTAGTGTTGCTTGGGATTGTTGTGACCCAAGTGCAGGACCTGCATTTGGCCTTGTGGAAGCTCATCCTGTTAACGTTGGTCATGGATCCAATCTATCCAAGTCCCTCTGTAGAGCCTCCCTACCCTCATGCAGATCAACACTGCCACCTACCTTGGTGTCATCTGCAAACTTGCTGATGACACACTCTGTGTCTTCATCAAGGTCATCAATAAAGATATTAAACAGAAGTGATCCCAACAGTGAGCCCTGAGGAACACCACTTGTGACCAGCTGCCACCTGGATATAACTCCATTGACCACCACACTTTGGGCCTGTTCACCCAGCCAGAGCTTTATCCAGCAAAGTGTGTGCTCAGCCAAGCCACAAGCAGCCAGTTTGTCCACAAGAATTCTGCGGGAAACAGTGTCAAAGGCTTTTTGGAAGTCTAGGTAGACAATATCCACAGATTTCCTTCATCCAACAGTCAGGTCATGCTCTCATAGAAGGAGATCAAGTTGGTCAGGCAGGACCTGCCCTTCATAAACCCCCTGCTGATTGGGCCTGATCCCCTGTTTGTTCTCTATATGTTGTGTAATGGTGCTTGCGATGATCTGTTCCAGGACCTTTCTCTGGCACCAAGGTCATACTGACAGGTCTACGGTTTCCCAGATCCACCTTTCTTCCTCTTTTGTAGATGGACATTACATTTGCCACCCTCCAGTCCATTGGGAACCCCGAGTCAGCCAGGACTTCAGGTAGGTAATGGAAAGTGGCTTGGTGAGCACATCTGCCAGCTCCCTCAGCCCCCTTGACTGTAGCCCATCCAGCCCCATAGACTGAAATGAAAAACAGTTAAAATGTTTACACAAAATTACTCATTGTGTAACAAGTAGAACACCAGCAACTAAAAAAGCCTTAAAGACAAAAAGCATTTAGAAGCATCCAGCAAAACACAAAAGGCAATGTGGTTTATTTCATGGCTTAGGTCCAGCTATTTGAAACCAACCTAAGTGTACTTTCTGGAAAAATAATTACTGGACACGCTATTACTTAAAAAGAAACTCTACAGGAAGTGAAGGACAGATAGAACAGGCTGAGCAGCAAGAGGTCTGATTAGGAAAGCCAAAGCAGAGTTCGAATTGAATCTAGCCAGGGAGGTTAAAGGGAGCACTAAGAATTTCTACAGGTATATTAATGGCAAGAAGAAGACTAGGTGTGGGAAGGTGTGGGCCCCCTCAGAAAGGAAACTGGTGAAATGGTCACAAGTGATGTGGAAAAGGCTGAGGTACTCAATAACTTCTTTACCTCAGTCTTCACTGCAAGGGCCTCCAGCCACACTCCTGGTGTCATGGAAGACGATGCCAGGGACGGGGAGGAAGAACTGCCCTTCATAAGTGAAGCTCAGGTTCGTGATCACCTGAAGAACCTGAAAGTGTTCAAGTCCATGGGACCCGACGGGATACACCCACGGGTGCTGAGAGAACTGGCAGATGAGGTTGCTAAGCCCCTCTCTATTATATTCCAAAAGTCCTGGCAGACTGGGGAAGCCCCCACAGATTGGAAAAGGGCAAATATTGCTCCCATTTTCAAAAAGGGTAAGAAAGAGGAACCAGGGAACTACAGGCCGGTCAGTCTCACCTCTGTGCCCGGAAAGATCATGGAGCAGATCCTCCTGGAGGCACTGCTGACTCAGAAGAGTAGTGAAGAGGTGATTGGGAGCAGTCAGCATGGCTTTGCCAAGGGCAAATCCTGCCTGACAAACCTGGTGGCCTTCTATGAACAGGTAACAACATCAATAGATGAGGGGCAAGCAACTATGGCTAGCAGGAGCAGGGAGGTCATTCTGCCCCTGTACACTGCACTGGTCAGGACACATCTTGAGTCCTGTGTCCATTTCTGGGCCCCTGAGTTTAGGAAAGATGTTGGCTTGCTGGAACATGTCCAGAGAAGGGCAACAAAGCTGGGGAGGGGTTTGGAACACAAACCCTATGGGGAACACAAACCCTGAGGGAGCTGGGGTTGCTTAGCCTGGAAAAAAGGAGGCTCAGGGGAGACCTTCTTACTATCTACAACTACCTGAAGGGAGGTTGTAGCCAGGTGGGGGTTGGTCTCCTCCCAGTCAGCTGGTACCAGAATGAGAGGACATGGTCTCAAGCTACAGCAGGGGAGGTTTAGGCTGGATGTTAGGAAGAAGTTCTTCATAGAAAGAGTGAATGACCATTGGAATGTGCTGCCCAGGGAGGTGGTGGAGTTACCATCACTGGAGGTGTTTAAGAAGAGACTGGCTGGGGCAGTTGGCACCATGGTTTAGTTGTTTAGGTGCTGTTGGGTGATAGGTTGGACTCAATGATCTCAAAGGTCTTTTCCAACCTGGTTAACATTCTGTTCTATTCTATTCTATTCTATTCTATTCTATTCTATTCTATTCTATTCTATTCCATTCCATTCCATTCCATTCCATTCCATTCCTTTCTATATATGCCTAATTTCAGCATAGCCGCTTTCAAATGTTTCACTTCACATTCAGTCATTAGTTGTATGGTTCATACCAGGAGAGTTTATTTTGTGTATACACTTTTATTTGCAACTCCTTTGCTGAAATTAGGTCAGAGTTAATGAAAAACTTGGTATTCTACATATCCACATTGTGTGCTTCTCTAAGTTAAAGACCACTTCAATGTTACAAAAACTTGATCATATATTATAATTAAAGTTGCCTTTGGGTCTTCAAAAGTGGAATTTGAGATACCATATTTCCAATAAATGGCTACCTTATATATTTCTTTTAATTTGTTTGGGTTTTTTTTGGTTGGGTTTGTTTTGTTCTGTTTTTTAATGTTTATTTGTTGTTTTGGTTTTGTCAGTGCCATGGGGATTTTGGGTTTGGTTTTGGTTGTTGTTGTTGTTTTGTTTTGATTGTTTGCTTTGTGTTTTGTTGTTGTGGTTATTGCTGTTGTTGCTTTCTTATTTGGTTTGTGGGTTTTGGTCTTTTTTTTTTAATGCATAATATATATTACACTATATCCTGGGTGTACAAACCCTCAAGTGCATGCAAATGTCATTGTCTTGCATTTTGTTTTCACATTGCATTTGTTAGCATAGAGCAGCTACTATTTTCTATTGCTTCATGTGAAAGGCTGTTTACTGTCTCTGAAATCTTCATTGCCCTTTGTATAACAGAAGGGTCATCCAAGAAATCTCTGACCTTAACACAGACTTTGCCTCGACTTGTCTTTTTATTAGCAAACTGAGTGATCAGGCTTTGTACTTGCAATGTGAAATGTTAAGGTATGGCTGAGTCAGAAGTTGCTTATCTGCTAGATAAAGTCTTAGAAATTACAGAAAACTAGATCAGAAGATCAGAGTATTTACAATATTTCAGTGATTAAAAAAAAAAGGAGAATTGATGGAAGAATCATTTATGAAAAAAATTGCCTTTGTAAGTATTGTAATGTTACGAACTGAGGAAGACATGTAATCACAAGTATCTACTTACACAAATCTGTTCCTCTTGAGATCCACATTTGTTTTAAACTATTTTTCAGTTCTGAAGGGTTCCAAAACATCACAGCTACACTGCTATAAAATGGATTGCACTATTTCCAGAAGTTCTGGACCTAATTAAACACAATACAATACAATACAATAAATCCAGGTGGGAAGAGACCTTCAAGATCATCGTGTCCAACCTATCAACCAGTCCAACCCACCTAAACAACTAGATCATGGCACCCAGTACCCCATCAGGTCTCCTCCTGAATACCTCCAATGATGGTGACTTTACCACCTCCCTGGGCAGCCCATTCCAATGGGCAATCACTCTCTCTGTAAAGAACTTTCTCCTAACATCCAGTCTAAAGCTCTCCTGGCGCAGCCTGAGACTGTGTCCTCTTGTTCTGGTGCTGCCTGCCTGGGAAAAGAGACCAACCTCTGCCTGTCTACAATCTCCCTTCAGGTAGTTGTAGAGAGCAAGAAGGTCACCCCTCAGTCTCCTCTTCTCCAGGCTAAGCAACCCCAGCTCCCTCAGCCTCTCCTCATAGGCCTTGTGTTCCAAACCCCTCACCAACTTTGTTGCCCTTCTCTGGACACGCTCCAGCAACTCAACATCCTTCCTAAACTGAGGGGCCCAGAACTGGACACAGGACTCTAGGTGTGGCCTAACCAGTGCTTTATACAAGGGCAGAATGACCTCCCTGCTCCTGCTGGCCACACTGTTCCTGATGCAGGCCAGGATGCCATTGGCCCTCTTCACTGCCTGGGCACACTGCAGGCTCATGTTCAGCCTACCATCAACCAGAACCCCCAGGTCCCTCTCTGCCTGGCCGCTCTCCAGCCACTCTGACCCCAGCCTGTAGCACTGCATGGGGTTGTTGTGGCCAATGTGCAGAACCCATCACTTGGATGTATTAAATCTCATGCTGTTGGATTCTGCCCATCTGTCCAGCCTGTCGAGGTCCCTCTGCAAAGCCTCTCTGCCCTCCAGCAGATCAACTCCTGCCCCCAGCTTGGTGTTGTCCGCAAATTTACTGATGATGGACTCAATGCCTTCTTCCAGATCATCAATAAAGCTTTTGAAGAGCATGGGGCCCAGCACTGATCCTTGGGGCACACCACTAGTGAAACCATTAGGAAATTCCACTGAAGCTACCATAAAAACTTCAAGACATATTAAGTTGACACACTGCTGTTAGAAGCTATCTAAAGTAATCTATAATACATGGATCCAGAACTGTGCAAGGATATTACACAAAGACTACCACAGCAAAATATTTTGCAACAGGAAATATCTCCAAATATTCTCAAGAGAGACCAAAGGACATGGAAATCTGAGGATGAGGGACATGAAGCCCAAGAGCTTCCAGCTCCACATGAACAATGACATGTCTTGTATGTCTCTGTGAAGTCCTCTACAACTTTAATATGGGTATTTTCTTTCATGTTGTATAATTACTCCTAGATTTTTCCCAGTGCTGCCATATGACAGCACTTAAGTGAAATCTCTGATGTTTACTCTCTTTTCTTAGTTTTCCCTTTGTTTTCTTACACTTTTAGTAGTAGTTTAATCTTCTACCTAGGTGTGCACATTTACCTTGTTTTCCTAGCATGTTCTGACACTTCAAACTCTGAATTTGACCCATGGACACCAAGCATCACCTACAATCCTCTTCATTGCCTGCTCTGACTGCCAAGCCTACATAGATGAATGGCAGTCATCATAAGAATGACATGCAGCAATTCATCAAATGGATTTGCCCATTAGGCACATCCAGGCATTCCAGTGTCAAACCCATATAATCTTGTCTTCTTGTCCCCGATACACCAAGTGTAACAATTACTGCACAGAAATGAAGCATATCGCCATTTAACATGGAAAACAATGAAGTATTTTCTATCCTTGCTATTGTTTTCCAAAGTCATGATCTAATTTCAATTTAAAGGATCACAATCTGCCCTCCCCTGCTAAATTCAATCCTTAGCTCTCTCTCCACATAAATACTCTCTTGCGTGAGATCAATAGACACATGTTTAGCAGTGGGCTAGCAATGTGCTCTCATCTGTAAAAACTTGATGAGAAACAAGAAGTAAGAAATTATTCAATAGTTAAGTATTTATCAGCACAAAAATCTAAACAGAAGCAAAAAGAAAAATCCAAATAGCAGTGCTTTTGGCTAAACAGCTTATAAAAATTAAGACCTACCTCAATATTCCATTATACTCATACCCTGAAGTCATATATGTTCTGTAAAGGTACATTATGCAGAAAGAAAAACACATAAATCACTGACATGGTTGATACAAACATTCAGCAAACTGAAAACTAAAGACATCTTTCCTGTTGTCTTGCTATGTGCTAATTTTACAAAGTTATTTTCAAATTCACTTGATCTTTCCCCCTTTTTCTACAGAATGTATCTTCCTAGCCTAAATTTGCAAAAAAAACAAACCAACAAAAAAACAAACCCAAAACAAAACCAACAAAAAAACAAACCCAAAACAAAACAAACAAAAAAACCAAACCAAAACTTTTTGCAAGTCCACAGCACTTTTTCATAAAATTTCTTTCTGCTGCATTTTAATGGCAATGAAGAATACATATCAGCCCTATAGCATTCACCTACTGTACAGGAAACAGAATTGTGTTCTCATTTTGCCTGGTGTTTTAAGGGATTTGGTGATGAGGGGCGAGCAACTGATATCATTTACCTGCACCTGAGCAAAGCCTTCGACACTGTCCCACACCACATCCTGGTCTCCAAACTGGTGAAGTATGGGTTTGATGGGTGGACCACTAGATGGATAAAGAACTTCCCCACTGAGTGGAAAAGGGGAAACATAACACCCATGTTCAAGAAAGGAAAGAGGGATGACCCAGGGAACCACAGGCCAGGCAGTCTCACCCCTGTGCCTGGTAAGATCATGGAGCAGATCCTCCTGGAGGCATGGCTGAGGCAGAAGAATAATGAAGAGGTGATTTGGTACAATCAGCACAGCATCACCAAGGGCAAATCCTGCCTGACAAACCTGGTGGCCTTCTATGACAAGGTCACAACATCAATAGATGAAGGCTGAGCAACTGACATCATTTGCCTGGACCTGAGCAAAGCCTTTGACACTGTCCTGCACCACATCCTGGTCTCTAGGCTGGTGAAGTATGGGTTTGATGGATGGGTGGACCATTCAATGGATAAAGAACTGTCTTGATGGCCACACCCAAAGGATGGCTGTCAATGGGTCCATGTCCCAGTGGAGGCCAGTGACAAGTGGAGTCCCTCAGGGATCAGTCCTGGGACCAGGCTTGTTCAACATCTTTGTGGGTGACATAGACAGTGGCATCGAGTGCACCCTCAGCAAGTTTGCTGATGACCCCAAGCTGTGTGGTGCAGCAGACACACTGGAGGGAAGGGATGGCATCCAGAGGGACCTGGACAGGCTGCAGAGGTGGGCACAAGCCCACAAGACCAAGTGCAGGGTCCGACATCTGGGTCGAGGCAATCCCAGGCACAAATACAGGCTGGGCAGTAACTGGCTGGAGAGCAGCCCAGAAGAGAGAGACTTGGGGGTGCTGGTGGATGAGAAGCTCAACATGAGCTCTCAATGTGCACTTGCAGCCTGGATCACAGTATCACAGTATAACCAAGGTTGGAAGAGACCCCAAGGATCATCAAGTCCAACCTGTCCTAACAGACCTCACAACTAGACCATGGCACCAAGCGCCACGTCCAATCTCCCCTTGAACACCTCCAGGGACGGCGACTCCACCACCTCCCTGGGCAGCCCATTCCAATGACGAATGACTCGCTCAGTGAAGAACTTCCTCCTCACCTCGAGTCTAAACCTCCCCTGGCACAGCTTGAGACTGTGTCCTCTTGTTCTGGTGCTGGTTGCCTGGGAGAAGAGACGAACCCCCTCCTGTCTACAACCACCTTTCAGGTAGTTGTAGAGAGCAATGAGGTCACCTCTGATCCTTCTCTTCTCCAGGCTAAACAATCCCAGCTCCCTCAGCCTCTCCTCATAGGGCTTGTGCTCAAGGCCTCTCACCAGCCTTGTTGCCCTTTTCTGGACACGCTCAAGTATCTCGATGTCCTTCTTAAACTGAGGGGCCCAGAACTGGACACAGTACTCAAGGTGTGGCCTAACCAATGCAGAGTACAGGGGCAGAATGACCTCCCTGCTCCTGCTGACCACACTATTCCCAATACAGGCCAGGATGCCATTGGCCTTCTTGGCCACCTGGGCACACTGTTGGCTCATGTTTAGGTGGGTGTCAATCAGCACCCCCATGGCCAATCAGATCCTGGGCTGCACCAAGAGAAGTGTGGCCAGCAAGTTAAGGGAGGTGATTCTCCCCCTCTACTCAGCTCTGGTGAGACCCCACCTGGACTACTGCATCCAGTTCTGGATTCCCTATTACAAGAAGGATCTGGAGGTGCTGGAAGGTGTCCAGAGAAGGGCCACGAGGATGATCAGAGGGCTGGAGCACCTCTCCAATGACGACAGACTGAAAGAGTTGGGGCTGTGTGGAGAAGAGAAGGCTCTGAGATGACCTCATTGTGGCCTTCCAGGGAGGTTGTAGCCAGGCGGAGGTTGGTCTCTTCTCCCAGGCAGCCAGTACCAGAACAAGAGGACACAGTCTCAGGCTGCGCCAGGGCAGGTTTAGACTTGAAGTTAGGAAGAAGTTCTATACTGAGAGAGTGATTGCCCACTGGAATCAGCTGCCTGTGGAAGTGGTGGAGTCACCTTCATTGGAGGTATTCAAGAAGAGGCTTGATGGGGTGCTTGGTGCCAGGGTTTAGGTTTCTTTTAGTTGTTTAGGTGGGTTGTATTGTACTGTATTGTACTGTATTGTACTCTTTTGTACTGTATTGTACTGTATGGTACTGTATTGTATTTTAGGTGGGTTGGATTGGTTGATGGGTTGGACGTGATGATCTTGAAGGTCTCTTCCAACCTGTTGTATTGTATTATTGTATTGTATTATTAAAAAGCGGGAGGGGGGTGTGGAATTAACTTTAAGCAAGCTATTTTGTGGAACAGGATATAGTATTTCTCGATGTGAAAAAATATCTTTATTTAGAATAAATGCTGATCTGTTCCATTGATTACAATATATACTAAATACAATATTTCTCATGCTTTCTCATGCTTTCAACATCTGAAGGGGGCCTCCAAGAAGGCTGAGGAGGGACTTCTCAGGCTATCAGGTAGCGATAAGACTAGGGGAAATGGAATGAAGGTGGAGGTGGGGAGATTCAGGCTAGATGTGAGGAGGAAGTTCTTCACCATGAGAGTGTTGAAGCCCTGGAATGGGTTGTCCAGGGAGGTGGTTGGGGCCTCATCCCTGGAGGTGTTTAAGATGATGATGTGGATGAGGTTCTGTCCAGCCTGATCTAGTGCAGGGTGTCCCTGCCCATGGCAGAGGGGTTAGAACTCGATGATCCTTGTGGTGCCTTCCAACCCTGACTGATACTATGATACTATGATTTTGTCTACCTGCTTCTAAAAGTGAACTAGATGGGTTAGTTCTTATTTGAAGGAAGACTGTGTTAGAGGCTACTTTTTTGTTTTCATTACCTCTAACAGGAAATATTTAGAAAAAAAAATATAAAAATTTATAGGCCATATCCAAGATTGTTTACTACAGCAGAAATGTGAGAATGCAAGGAGAAGCAAGTGATATTTTCCATCAGGTATTGCATAATATTTAAAGCTACTCAGTAAGATTGTTACATAGTGCCATTTTCTATGCTAAATACATAAACTACTTTATATATATTTATATATATATATATTCCCTATTCATGCAGCTTGTTTCTTCTTCCTTTCAGCAATCCATTTGCTTGGAACTGGTATTGTTTACTCTGGAGAAGAGTAGGCTGAGGTGAAACCTTAATGCTTTCTACAACTACCTGAAAGGAGGTTGTAGTGAGGTGGGTGTCAGTCTCTTCTCCCAATTAACGAGTGATAGCACAAAAGGAAATGGTCTCAAAAAATTCTATACTGAAAGAGTGGTCAGGCATTGGAACAGGTTGCCCAGGGAAGTGATGGAGTCACCATCCCTGAAGGCGCTGAAAGAAATTGTAGACATGATACTTTGGGAGATGGCTTAGTGGGAATGCTGGTATTGGGTTGATGGTTGGACTTGATGACCTTAGAGTTCTTTTCTAAGCTTCATGATAGTATGATTCTAACAGAAAAATACCTTTTCCAAGGGTCTGAGAGTAAATACAAATAAGGGTTCATTTACCTGCTCATCCTCTAGGTGAGGCCATGAGAAAGAATATCATGTATTTCACATAAGGTAGAAGAGAATAAATGTCATTTATCGGCATTTCATATCAACCATATCTTTAACATCATAAGTGACTCAATATTAAATGCAAGAATCTGCTATCTGCCATGGCACACACAAGAAAGTTCAAGCACACTTTCCACAGCCTGTATTTTATTTATCAAAACACATTTATTTCATCTTGTACTTCAAGTGACACCATAACTTGTCTCCTCTCCAAGCTTAAAGATCTTCTGAAAAGACAGATTCAAAGCCTTCAGTTGAAACGGTTAATATTTTCACCAAGCTTTTAGAGCTTATTTTGCCATGACTAACAGAAAACAAATAAAGGCAACATCCTGCAGCTTGTGATTAAATACTGACATGAAAGAGGAAAATCATAGATTCAGCTCCTGGTTGAAAGAAATGTTGAAGTATTTTATCACTTTCTTCCACCTCAAGAACATCTTTAAAGGGAAGAATGACATCTTTCAAAAGTAAGAGTCAACCACTGCCCATCATGTAAAGCAAAAACTTTAAGGTCATTGGAATCTTGGGTTATCACACCTAAATGAAGGTTAGTCTCATTTTCGAGGTAGAAGCAAGTGCTTGAATTCCAAGGAAATAAACAATTTTAGCAATGCCTCACTGCCTCCAGAACTTCCCTTTGGTTGCTCATCTCATCTTAACATGCTATGAGCAATAATTGACATGTGCAAAGCAGTGTAAGGCTCTGCATTGTCTTTCTGAGAAGGATCTTTCACCAATTGGCTATCTATCTAATGAGAAAAAATATTTATTAACATGCATTTTCTGGACTCTCTGAAACTACAAGTCCCAGTTTAATGACAGGTATGCCTGGAAGAGTCTATGCAAAATCTTGCAGAATTCCCATCCTTGAACATTTTCAAGGCGGCATGAAAAATCCTCACCAGACCTGATCCAGTGCCAAAAATATACTGTGAGTGGTGTTTGCGACTAGGTGACCTACATAGGTTCCTTCCAAGCAACTTTTTAATGATTCCATTATCTTTGCACTGTGTGCTTCACAGTATCATGTGTTCATAGCAGTGACCCATTTAGCTTTACCCATGCTCACCTCACAGTGTGTAGTAAGTTCAGTATTCAACTTTCTAAAACATATTTATCTTTTTTTTAACCATAGGATCTCTTTTAAGCAATAGTCACATTCATCTACATGTAATTATGCCTTGTGATCATGATTTGTTAAAGTTAGTGACTATACCATTTATGAACAAACTGCTAGCGCTACCACATCTCTAATTATATGATGAGGAAAAAAAAAAACCAGTAATAAAGGAAGTATAATAAATATGTTTCTAGAAACCAAAAGTTTAACATACAGAACTACTGGTAAAGTAACAAACAAAAAAATCAAATTACAACAGGGAGTATTTATTAAATTGAAAATTTCAAAACTAAAAAAAAAATTACAGAGAGAGAGATAATAACAACAGGTATTTCAGTTAGTTTGAAGATCAACTCAGCTGTTGCCCCATGCTCTTTAACATATTTATTGATGATCTGGATGAGGGCATTGAGTATATCATCAGTGAATTTGTGGACGACACCAAGCTGGGGGCAGAAGTTGATCTGTTGGAGGGTAGAGAGGCTTTGCAGAGGGACCTCGACAGGCTGGACAGATGGGCAGAATCCAACGGCATGAGATTGAACACATCCAAGTGCCGGGTTCTGCACATTGGCCACAACAACCCCATGCAGTGCTACAGGCTGGGGTCAAAGTGGCTGGAGAGTGGCCAGGCAGAGAGGGACCTGGGGGTGCTGGTTGATTGTAGGCTGAACATGAGGCTGCAGTGTGCCCACGTGGCCAGGAGGGCCAATGGCATCCTGGGCTGCATCAGGAACAGTGTGGCCAGCAGGAGCAGGGAGGTCATTCTGCACTGGTTAGGCCACACCTTGAGTCCTGTGTCCAGTTCTGGGCCCCTCAGTTTTGGAAGGATGTTGACTTGCAGGAACGTGTCCAGAGAAGGGCAACAAAGTTGGTGAGGGGTTTGGAAGACAAGCCCTATGAGGAGAGGCTGAGGGAGCTGGGGTTGCTTAGCCTGGAGAAGAGGAGACTGAGGGGTGACCTTCTTGCTCTCTACAACTCCCTGAAGGGAGGTTGTAGCCAGGCAGAGGTTGGTCTCTTCTCCCAGGCAACGAGCACCAGAACAAGAGGACACAGTCTCAGGCTGCACCAGGGGAGGTTTAGGCTGGAGGTTAGGAGGAAGTTCTATACAGAGACAGTGATTGCCCATTGGAATGTGCTGCCCGGGGAGGTGGTGGAGTCACCGTCACTGGAGGTGTTCAGGAGAAGTCTTGACAGGGTGCTTGGTGCCATGGTTTAGTTGATTAGGTGGTGTTGGATGATAGGTTGGAAGCGATGATCTTGAAGGTCTCTTCCAACCTGGTCTCGTCTCTTCTCTTCTCTTCTCTTCTCTTCTCTTCTCTTCTCTTCTCTTCTCTTCTCTTCTCTTCCTCTTCTCTTCTCTTCTCTTCTCTTCTCTTCTCTTCTCTTCTCTTCTCTTCTCTTCTCTTCTCTTCTCTTTCTCTTCTCTTCTCTTCTCTTCTCTTCTCCTCTCCTCAAAAGAGTACAATACAATAAATACAATACAATAAATCCAGGTTGGAAGAGACCTTCAAGATCATCACATCCAACCTATCAACCAATCCAACCCACCTAAACAACTAGATCATGGCACCAAGTACCCCATCAAGTCTCCTCCTGAATACCTCCAATGATGGTGACTCCACCACCTCCCCGGGCAGACCATTCCAATGGGCAATCACTCTCTCTGTATAGAACTTCCTCCTAACATCCAGTCTAAACCTCCCCTAGTGCAGCCTGAGACTGTGTCCTCTTGTTCTGGTGCTGCCTGCCTGGGAGAAGAGACCAAACTCTGCCTGCCTACAACCTCCCTTCAGGTAGTTGTAGAGAGGAATAAGGTCACCCCTCAGTCTCCTCTTCTCCAGCAGTAGGAGACTAAATAATCTTCCCAAAGTACATATCGGAGATATAAAAAATTGTTAATATGTATTAACAAGTAGTGAAAATGTGTCATTTCTGTCACTTAAGAAGTGACAAAAAGAGATTCAGAAACAGTCATGCAATGATGAACATACATCCCACATTTTAATTAACCTTTCAATGACACAAACATTTAGTTTATTGAACTTTTGCTGAAATCAACAATGGCTTTAAAGCATACTTCAAAGGGAAAAATAATGGCCCAGGAGCTATATACACATACTGCTAAGTCTACACTTGGCTGGCAGTCTGGAAAATATCAGCTTCAAAGGATTAGAGCTTTATTTGAGAATCCTAATTTAAAGTGTTACTATGAGATGTAATGGCATCACTGGTCATGCCATGAAATAAAGTAGAAAGATGTCACTAACTGTTATTGACAGCTCCATGAAATGTAAGTTTAAGGCAGCTATTGTGATTTTACTGTAGGAGCCTTTATCCCCTCAGCTCTCACTCGACTGGGTTTAAAGGGGCAGCACATTTCTAGCACAGTAAAACCTCTGAGGCTCTTCTGCAGCACTGCAGTTTAAGAGTATGTTATATTGTTTGGCACAAAAATTCTCAAGGCTACTTAATACTTGCAGAATAGGTGCTTCCTGGTACATTAGCAATTATGTCTACTTGAATACCATCCAAAAGGGAAGGCAAAGTGCAGAACTCAGATCTAATAACAGTCTGAGGCAAAATGTGGACACCTGAGACCAAAACAGTAGTCCTGGAATTACTGCAGTTACCGTCAGCAATTAAAGATCCAAGCTCTTACTGTGAACATCCTGATAGCTAGTTCATAAGTAAGGGATCATACCACAACTAGACATTACCCCTCATACAAGATAATTGGACTAAGGTCTAAGGGTCATATCTGTCTTCTGCTTAAAAAGGCTGAAATACACAATACAATACACCAGGTTGAAAGAGACCTTCAAGATCATCACATCCAACTTATCAACCAATCCAACCCACCTAAACAACTAAACCATGCAACCAAGCACCCTATCAAGTCTCCTCCTCAACACCTCCAATGAAGGTGACTCCACCACCTCCACGGGCAGCCCATTCCAATGGGCAATCACTCTCTCTGTATAGAACTTCTTCCTAACGTCCAGCCTAAACCTCCCCTGGCGCAGCCTGAGACTGTGTCCTCTTGTTCTGGTACTGGCTGCCTGGGAGAAGAGACCAACCTCTGCCTGGCTACAACCTCCCTTCAGGTAGTTGTAGAGAGCAAAAAGGTCCCCCCTCAGTCTCCTCTTCTCCAGGCTAAGCAACCCCAGCTCCCTCAGCCTTTCCTCATAGGGCTTGTGTTCCAAACCCCTCACCAACTTCATTGCCCTTCTCTGGACATGTTCCTGCAAGTCGACATCCTTCTTAAACTACGGGGCCCAGAACTGGACACAGTACTTGAGGTGCGGCCTAATGAGTGCAGTGTACAGGGGCAGAATGACCTCCCTGCTCCTGCTGGCCACACTGCTCCTGATGCAGGCCAGGATGCCATTGGCCTTCTTGGCTGCCTGGGGCACACTACAATGCTTCTCATTATTAGTAAATGGCATATGTGCAAATGATTAAGTTCTCATCCCCCATTTTGACTAGATTACACTTTTATTTCTACACTCTGTAGGCTGCAGCAGACAAAATCACAAGTTTATTTCATAGTATCATAGTATCAGTCAGGGTTGGAGGGGACCACAAGGATCATCTAGTTCCATCTTTGGTCTCCAATGTATTCCCTGAGGAGTAACAGGATTATTATTAACTGTCAATTAGTAGTCAATTTAAAACTGTGAAAAAATGTTTAAATAAATGTGAAAATTTTCAGGAAATTTACATGTTGACACCTGCAGAACTTGAAGACAATGTGAAAAGAGAAGTCAACGGCAATCATTATAACATGTGATGCTGCTGCATTTGGAATCCCTTATTATGAACCAGAGCTCCCATATGCAAAGCACTTAAGAGAATTAACATGCAAGTATTGGGCCAAATACTCTGTTCATATAAAAAAGCTCTGCTCCATAGACTTTGATGTTATGTTGATTTATGCCAGTTGAGAACATTTTATCCTGAAGTAAAACTGTTTTCAGGTAATTGAGTCATCTGATTGTTCCTTATTCTTCTTTTACAAAACTTTTCCTTAAGAATCTGACAGATTCAAAGTCATTGAATCAGTTCAGTTAGGAATTAAATTATAAATGCAGCACTTAACAGTAAAGTACATAATGATAACAAAAGCCTAAAGCATTGCAGTCCTAAGGGGTAACAGTAGTTATTTCATTCTATACTACCTCTTGCTCCAATTGAGCAGTGCATTTCAGTGTACATTATCTTTTCATTACAGTCATTAAAATGAATGAAAATCATTTGTATCTACATTATTTGAGAAACACCACAAACCATAATTTATAAGAATCACTTCAGAGTTTGCCTTATTTGGAAAGTTAAGAGTTTCAAAAGACCTTCACAGAACCAAAGTTTGACAAAAATACTAAGTAGTTCTCTGTTACTTTATAAAATATAAGCCAGAGAATTAGCCAGGAATTGCTCTAGGGGGAATTTAGTGGAGATTTAAAGTTCTCAGGGTTCAAAGGTAATAAAATAATTCCATAACATCATTGCTTTTTTGAAATGCTGGCCCCTTGTCAATGCCACTGGTTATTTTTCTCTATAGTTTCTAACATTTTAACTATGTCTTCAACTAAATGACACTTTATCTTCCAGACTTCCATTCATCCCTAGAGAAAATTTCAAATAGGCTCCAGAACAGGAGTTCATGGAAAATGTAGTTCACATAACTGAGAAGGTGAAGGGGCAAGTAGGGACTTTTTCTGAAACACTAAAATATAGAAGGATCAAGTAAATCCAGAATGAGGGCACACACACATTTATTCTTTCAGCAAAGCAAAGTTGGCATAAGCAAGATGATGGACAGTTATAACAAGTTTCCTTTAAAACACATCAGATAAAATCTGTATCTGTTGTGTCATAACACAAGGGGCAAGAAGAACCTCGACTCCTTATTGGATCTGGAGGGGAACACTGTGACTGAAGATGAGGAAAAGGCTGAGGTCCTGAACACCTTCTTTGCCTCAATTTTCAACAGTAAGTCAGGAGGAGTTCAGGACAAGTGGCCTCCTGAGCTTTTATGTCCTGATTGAACCAGACAATGAAGCAGAAGCTAGTAGATCGGGTTCTTTAGGCTTGCCTGGACATGTTTCAGATCCAGAATGAGACAGGTGAACATGCTTTTGGCCACAGTTGGAAAGAAGACTTTCTATAGGTTGCAATACCAGAGTTTTATCCCTAGATCTGTGTTGCTACTGGCCATTATTGTCTCGGGAAATCTCTAAGTAGCAGCCCAAAGAGCCAGAGCATGGTCTTGCCATTGTCCACACTCTGGAAGGAACCATAAGCTTTGCTTGGAAGCTGAACTGTGTTTCAGTTTACCCAGACAAGACAGCAAAGACCCCTCGCTGTTTTCAGTGTTGTAAAGCCCAGAGGACAGACACGAGTCTTGCCGGGCTGAGAGGCGAAACCCCAGAGGAGCTGAGTCCCCGGGACAGTTTCGTTTGACTGGAGCAAGGAGCGAGTGCCACTGCAAAAGGATTACAGCTGAGGAACCTCCTCTCTACAAAAGCTTCAGCTACAAATCCTTCAGGAGCAAATCCTGCCTCAGCAATAATCTGCAGGCACCAACAGAAAGTGAAACTCTGCTCCTGCAGCTTCCACATGGTCGACACCATTTTGGTTTGTCTAGATCTTAACGTGTGCCATGAGATATCAGGATCAGAGAGTAAATACAATACCTGATTTTTATAAGCATCTATTGAAGGTCTGTTGCCCTCGGGAATTTTACAGTTCCTCCCTCCCCACTGTGGGAAATCACCTGCTTCATTGCCGAGGTTCCTTTTCTTTATAGTTTAAAGTGCTGTTCATTGTTTCTGGATTTTTGTAAATATTGTTTTAATTGTTCCTGCTGGTGAGGTATCTGTTCCATGACTGAACATCCTGAACCTGTAAATAGGTTTTATTTTAATAATATTCATGGGATTTTTGTGATTAATAAAATTATTAATATTTATATTAATCACTCTGCTTATCGAATATTAAAATATCCTTTTTTATAGACTACAACAGCTGGGTGATGAGGTCAGGGAGCAGGGTATTGCCCTGGATATCCATGAGGAATTAGTTTGGGACTTGCTAAGCCACTTGGACACTCACAAGTCCATGGGACCGGATGGGATCCATCCTAGGGTGCTAAGAGAGCTGGCAGATGAGCTGGACAAGCTGCCTTCCATTATTTTCCACCAGTCCTGGCTCACCAGAGAGGTCCCAGATGACTGGAAACTGGCCAGTGTGGTCCCCATCCACAAGAAGGGTCAGATGGATGAACCAGGAAAATCTAGGCCTGTCAGCCTGACCTCAGTGCCAGGGAAAATGATGGAGCAGATTATCCTGGCAGCAGTAACTGCGCACTTGAAGGATGGCCAAGGGATCAGGTCCAGCCAGCATGGATTTAGGAAGGGCAGATCCTGTCTCTCCAACCTAATCTCCTTCTGTGATCAGGTGACCTGGCTGATGGATGTGGGAGGGCTGTGGATGTGGTCTACCTGGACTTCAGCAAGGCCTTTGAAACCATCCCCCACAGCAAACTACTGGCTAAGCTGTTGGCTCGTGGCTTGGACAGCAACACTCTGTGCTGGGTTAGGAACTGGCTGGAGGGCCGAGCCCAGAGAGTGGTGGTGAATGGTGCCTCCTCCAGCTGGCTACCCGTCACTAGTGGTGTCCCCCAGGGATCGGTGCTGTGCCCCATCCTCTTCAATGTCTTCATTGATGATCTGGATGAGGGCAAATTTGCAGATGACACCAAGTTGGGAGCAGCTGTTGAGCTGTTAGTGGACAGAAGGGCACTGCAGAGGGACCTCAACCAACTGGACAGATGGGCATAGTCCAACGGGAATGGCATTCAACAAATCCAAGTGCCAGGTGCTGCACTTTGACCACAACCAACCCATGCAGAGCTACAGGCTGGGGTCGGAGTGGCTGGAGAAAGGGACCTGGGGGTGCTGATTGACATGAACCAGCAGTATGCCCAGGTGGCCAAGGCGGCCAATGGCATTCTGGCCTGCATCAAGAATAGTGTGGCCAGCAGGAGCAGGGAGGTCATTCTGCCCCTGTACTCTGCATTGGATAGGCCACACCTCGAGTACTGTGTCCAGTTCTGGGCACCTCAGTTTAAGAAGGACATCAAGACACTTGAGCATGTCCAGAGAAGGGCAACAAGGCTGGTGAAAGGCCTTGAGCACAAGCCCTATAAGGAGAGGCTGAGTGAGCCAGGATTATTTAGCCTGGAGAAGATGAGGCTCAGGGGAGACCTTATTGCTATCTACAACTATCTGAATGGTGGTTGTAGCCAGTTGGGGGGTTGGTCTCTTCTCCCAGGCAACCAGCACCAGAACAAGAGGACACAGTCTCAAGCTGCACCAGGGGGAAGTTTAGGCTCGAGGTGAGGAGAAAGTTCTTCACCGAGTCATTTGCCATTGGAATGTGCTACCCACGGAGGTATTCAAGAGGGGATTAGACATGGCACTTGGTGGCATGGTCTAGTCATGAGGTCTTGGGCGATTGGTTGGACTTGATGATCTTTGAGGTGTCTTCCAACCTTGGTGATACTGTGAACATGCTGAGCACTTCCTAAAACATGCTCAGAAAAATGCTCATTAGTTCTAAAAGTATACACAAGCTTGGCCAAACTAACTCTGAAAAACAGGTCCACCCCACATGGCTGGTTCACACCAAGTAACAGCAGCAATTACTTACAATTACTGCTCTCATTGGTAACTATCACTGTTTAGCCAATAGTGCACTGTCAGAGATCTCTACTCCAGATTAACCTTAATGCTGATCTTCCTTTTTAAAATGGCTGGTTTGGATGACAAAGTTTTGATTGAGCTTGTTGTCAGCAAGCAATGACTAGCATAATGCTTTTGGCAAACATGATACACACTACCAAGGTGCCAGCACAAAGCTGTGTTTTCTGAGCATAAACAGTGCCATGTTGTTTGTCTTACTTTTCAATGGTGAGTTATGGAAGAGGTTATATTGAGCAGATTCAGTAATTATGATAATTTCTTAATCTCTTCTGCACTCTGTCATGGTAAGGCCAAACAGCCCCAGCACAAACCCAAACAGACACTAAGGTGTCTAGACATGGTCCCCCTCTCATGCTTCTTCCTGCAGAAAGCCAGGATAACATGGGAAAAGAAACAAAGGGGACAGGACCGTGCATGCCTAGGAAACAACCCTGTACCTATGGTAAGGGCATGTGTTCTGGCCACAGCATGGCAGAACCCCTTCCCATTGGGTAACTATGTGCTGGTTTGATGCCCTATTGGTCCAAACAATCTCAGGCAATATTTATATACAGGCTGATTTCTAGTTGCCTGTGCCTTGCTTTTGCTTTGCTCAAGACTTTCTTTTGCCTTGCTCAAGCCTTGCTTAGCCTTGCAGAAGCCTTATGTGCTTGAACTTGCTTGAACCTTGTCTGGCTTGAAACTGCCTTGAGTTGCAGAGTCTCGAGTTGCCCAGTCCAGTGCCTGGGATAAAGCCACGAGCATGCATACTGCAAGGCACGAGAGAAGCCACAAGCGTAGGAGTCGGAGCCAAGCCTGCTTCCCCTTACAACCAGGATTTTGCCATGCCTCAATTCACCCAAGCCAAAGCAATCGACCGCCATGGGAAACATTGTTAACAGCCCGCTGTCTGCTGAAGCCAGACCAGCCAACAATGACCACGTGGTATTCCTGCTAGTAACCAGCCATGCCTGGCACATGAGAGCACCCCAAAGCCTCTAATACACAGCAGCACTCCCTACCTGGGTACAACCAGCTGTGACTAATTAATTCACTGATTCTTTGGCTTAACGGTTCTTATCGAGTCTCCCCCGCACTGTGGTCGAGCACAATTTTGCTCCTGGGATGTTATCTTTCTGTTATATTCCTCACAGTTTGCATGAAATTGTTTAAATTGTAATAGCTGCCCAAATACTGCAAATTCCCATGGTAAAAATGTCTAACTGTACATTGAACCTTTTGACACATTTTGGCAATTTTCATATTAATAAAGGTTATTAATATTTTATTAATATTGCCATATTCTTTATAAATAAAGGAACTATCATATTCCTTTGACACTCTGTACTTCTGTATTTTGTGTAGAAAAGAAAGGTTATTTTAAATATTGAATAGTATTTCTTGTGGTTATCTGTGATGTATTCACAGAACATATATTGATGTCCACATACTGGAGTAAATTTATCACTGTGTCGGCTTTCCCTCAAAAGTGAATTGGCTTTAAATTAAAATAGTGATTCTTCTATTTAATAATGTCTTTAAGTGCCTAGGGTAATCTTAATCCAATACTCTCCATGGGTTCATATAAATATTCCACTTATTCAGTGCCCCAAGAACTCAGATCTAGTTTATCCACTGTCACAAACTGATAAAGTAAAAACCATGATCAGATAATATCTTCAATTATGAATTGCACAAACAATGCTAAGTAGAGACAGTACTTGTTGCAGGATTCTCTTATTCTGTGCAGAACACATTTGGGATCTTTTCTTGGCTATTTGAAAATGAACAGAACCAGGAATCATTAAAATAGAATTGTACTAGGTCTGCAAGTTTCTTACTAGTTTCTTTTCCTCTGTTAATGCCTTTACTTTAATTTTGGACCTGTATATCTGAGACAACAAAAGTGGGACATCCATCCAAGTGAGCAATGAAACTGGATCACTGATCATAATTTTACAAGTAGCACTTTTTGAGCTTTTAAAATACGGAAAGGTAACAATAATATGATTTCAATTATTTCTGTGCACAAAAAGGTTTTTCTAGCTGTTTTCTTTTTTCACTAAATTTTAGTAAAAACTTAAATTAAGTGGAAGAACGATACTCTATGTGGGCTCCTGTGCATGTAGAGAGAGAGAAAAAAATTTAAAAAGAATGAGTAGAACTTCACAGCTGAAATTTTAAGTATAGCATTGCCTCTAGTTACAGAGTAATGGAGTATTAAGCTTGTATTAGATGTCATACCTATTATTGATTTTGCTTGCCTATTAACAAGTCTGATTTAAGTGCCTGATAAAGTCTTTTGTCAAAATTTAATCTGCTTTTTGATTTTACTCTTACATCAGTCATCGATTGTATATCACTCATTATATTGATCATTTTGTATGCATTTACGTCCTTTGCTAAGAATTCTGTTTCATATGATTATACCATAACTTTATGGGTTTAATGAAAAAGTTAGAGGATTTTCAAATGCTTTCTTTGATAAGGCTTTTGTATGTGTGTGTGTGTGTGTGTGTTTGCATCCCCAGGATGAAGACTATTACATGACTTGAAGAACAAAGAGGCTAAGGGGGTTCGTCTCTTCTCCCAGGCAACCAGCACCAGAACAAGAGGACACAGTCTCAAGCTGTGCCAGGGGAGGTTTAGACTCGAGGTGAGGAGGAAGTTCTTCACTGAGCGAGTCATTCGTCATTGGAATGGGCTGCCCAGGGAGGTGGTGGAGTCGCCGTCCCTGGAGGTGTTCAAGGGGAGATTGGACGTGGCGCTTGGTGCCATGGTCTAGTTGTGAGGTCTGTTGGGACAGGTTGGACTTGATGATCCTTGGGGTCTCTTCCAACCTTGGTTATACTGTGATACTGTGATACTGTGATTATTCACACTTTTTTGTGGCTAAAGACAAGTGTTGAATTGATATACATTAAACTAGTTTACTTAATGACAATGCAGTCTGTAATGCTGAACATTTTCATTCATTGCCTGTGATTCTTTTTGCTATTCTATTTTTTTTTCCTTCCTTTGAGGTCTTAATACCATAAATTTACCACATCATTACTGATCTTTCTTCCATTTTTAGAATGGAACTTCTGTATCTTTTTTGGATACTTATGCCATTAAATACAACTATATCTATATTCAATGACTATTTTGGAAATAACATGGTGGGGTTTCCCCCCTATTCTGCATCATGTTTGCGGATGACATTGCACTCACCTGAAAGAGATGTATCCTACAGCAAGACAAGCCATAACTGCTTCTAATTCACTACCATCAGGGTTTCAGAACAATATTATGCAACACATCTTTTTGAGAGGAAATGAAAGTTATCTTAAGTCACAGTGCTACAGGCTGGGGTCAGAGTGGTTGGAGAGCGGCCAGGCAGAGAGGGACCTGGGGGTGCTGGTTGATTGTAGGCTGAACATGAGCCTGCAGTGTGCCCAGGCAGCCAAGAAGGCCAATGGCACCCTAATCTGCATCAGAAACAGTGGGGCCAGCAGGAGCAGGGAGGTCATTCTGCCCCTGTACACTGCACTGGTTAGGCTGCACCTTGAGTACTGTGTCCAGTTCTGGGCCCCTCAGTTTAGGAAAGATGTTGTCTTACTGGAGCGTGTCCAGAGAAGGGCAACAAAGTTGGTGAGGGGTTTGGAAGACAAGCCCTATGAGGAGAGGCTGAGGGAGCTGGGGTTGCTCACCTGGAGAAGAGAAACTCAGGGGTGACCTTATTGCTCTCTACAACTACCTGAATGGAGGTTGTAGCCAGGCGGAGGTTGGTCTCTTCTCCCAGGCAGCCAGTACCAGAACAAGAGGACACAGTCTCAGGCTGCGCCAGGGCAGGTTTAGACTGGATCTTAGGAAGAAGTTCTATACCGAGAGAGTGATTGCCCACTGGAATCAGCTGCCTGTGGAGGTGGTGGAGTCACCTTCATTGGAGGTGTTCAAGAAGAGGCTTGATGGGGTGCTTGGTGCCAGGGTTTAGTTTTTTAGTTGTTTAGGTGGGTTGTATTGTACTGTATTGTACTGTATTGTACTGTTTTGTACTGTATTGTACTGTATTGTATTTAGGTGGGTTGGATTGGTTGATGGGTTGGACATGATGATCTTGAAGGTCTCTTCCAACTTGTTGTATTGTATTGTTATTGTTAAATATACTCTTTCCATTTTGTTTTCTTACAGCACAGAGAAAGGTGCAGCTTCAGCCTCATAACCTCCCAGTCAGTTCCTATAGGTTGGAATGCAACGCTACATGTGTGTTATGCACGGCACAAAAATTGAACAAGTCACAGTGTATCCATGGATGAAATTATTGTAAATATGTAACAGGATAAAAATAAAATGTTTAGCAGCTTTGGCAAGCTAATAATGTTGATAAATTCATAATAAAAACTATAGTCCTTAAACATTTGGATAGTAATATGTGGTTTTTAGTATTCTTTCCTACTGGTTTCCTTGACCCTATGCCAGCTCGTCAGAGGTGCTTGCCAAAGCTTATTCGTGTATGTCAAAGCTGCGCTGTGGTGTTACCTCCACATCAGCACTCCCAGTAAAACAATTACAGGTAATTAACTAACATCTACTGCCCTTCAAGTCCCCAAACCCAAATTGAAGGAGTAGCATCTTTCTGCTTTTACCCCATGGAAGAAATGTTTATCTGGAGTAGTCAACATGGATTTACTAAAGCAAAGTCTCGGTTGACTCATCTAACAGCCTTCTATGAAGGCATGAACAAATGGGTAGATGAGGGGAGAGCAGTGGATATTATCTATGTTGACTCAGTAATGCTTTCAATATTATCTCTCAAAACATCTTTGTAGGTAAACTCAAGAAAAGTGGATTAGATGATTGGACTGTGAGGTGGTTTGGAAACTGGGTCTCCAGTAGGCTTTCCAATAGAGAGGTATGAGGATGATGGTAGGACTTACACATCTCTCCTGTGAAGAAACTGAGAGAACTGAGGGTGTTTAGTCTTGAGAAGAAAAGGTGAGAGGAGATATTATTAATGTCTAGAAATATTTGAGAGGTGGGCATCAAGATGAAGGTGATGATATCTTTTTCATGGTGCCTGGTAGCAGGACAAGGAACAATGGGTACAAGCTGGAACACAGGAATTCCCTTCTCAACATGAGGAGAAACTTCTCTACTGTAAGGATGAAGGAGAACTAGAACAGGCTGCCCAGAGAGGTCGTGGAATTGCCCTCTCTGAGATTTCAACCTGTCTGGATGCGCTCCTGTGTGGCCTGCCCTAGGTGATCCTGCTTTGACAGGGTGGTTGGACTCATCTCTAGAGATCCCTTCCAACCCCTAACATTCCATGATCCTATGAGTCTATCCAAGAAAAGAAGACAAAGATGGCTACATCTTGAAACCCTGAGACATATTTAACATCAGACATTGCAGAAGTTGGAACCTCTACTAAGACTCATGCAAAAGAGTTTACAGCCTTGTAGATTAGAAAGAAATTATTGTAAAAGTACATGTTCTCAAAACAAGCTGTTTAATGTTTGGATGGATATAGTTAGCATAGGTTATGTACCTGTCACATGAAAGAGAACAGAATTACAGAAATGAGAAGGAAGGGTCTATGAACTGCAATATGATTGAAGATCTTCTGCCCACACTCAGATCTGACAAGGCACCAGCCAAATCCTGTCTGGGAGCCATATGGCACATTGATCTGTTTCAAAGACTAGCAACCGCCTCTTGGCTTCTAATTCTTTTTCTTTTTCACACAAGCTAACATCTACCTACACCTGTCTAGAAAAACATACTGTTCCATCATCTGGCCACAAACTGATTCTAATAATATGTTTGGATCTTCAGTTTGGCACTTATACATCGTTAGATACCTTTAATGTGCACCCCTCATTTTGAAATTATCTCTCATAATCAGTAATGGTCCTAAGCTGTGGAACTTTCCCATCAAGCTTCAATGTAGTTTTAAAGTTATAAATTAAGAAACTGGTTAAAACCTTAGCTGAAAAATAAGCAGAGGCATATTAAACTTCAAGCAGGAAAAAAAAAATTATTCTATGAAGTTATGGATTTGGGTTGCCACCTAAAAAATCATAATTTGAAGAGAACTTATCTAACAAAACTACTATGCCTTTATTGTTCAGTTAGTTATTTACTAACATAATAACAAAGCATAGTTAGGGAAAAAACAGATAGCCATTAGGTCATTAGCTTAGCGCTGTGATGACCTGCATTCAATTTGATGCTCTGAAACAGACTTGGTAGGAAGTGTTAAGCAGATTATAAGGGATACATTTTTTTTTATCATTTAGGAGCTTGGAAAAATGCTTGATTTAGGCTACTTTTCTAATTCTACAATTAAATACTTCTGAAAATCCTGTTAGGTACTTCTCTGTAATACAGGTATCTAAATGCATTTTACGTTCAACATTTATCTCTGTTCAGAGGGAGCAACCCAAATGGATGTCAGCAGTGTATGGATACAGACTTTTTTTGGATGAGCCTATCTGAGCTTCTGTTCAATAGAAAATTAAAAATTATTCTCTGTTTTGTGAAGCAAAGAGGAATTACGTGTATTTAAAAATGACAGTTAGGTACCCATGAAAAGGTAAATCATCAATCAAGCTTCTTAGAGAAATAGGAATTATTTGAAATATTGAGGGTAAGGAACTAAGTGCAAGCTGCTCTTAGCTGTCATGACGTGACTGTGCAGCCTAGGCTATGGTTAGATTATGGCAACATTTATAGCAGCTGATCCACTTATACACAATGTGAGTGAAAGTGTTTCTTTCTCCCTTAGGTAGCCCTTCATTTGGCACAGATTATTGTTGCTGCTGAGATAAAGTATATGAGTCAATCTTATTCTTCCTCTAGTTATTTCCTAACGTGCTTGTACACCAAGGATAGACCTATCATATCTATCTAGAATCCAGCCACATATTCCCTCATCATAGATCCTATTCTTATTTCCCAATTCACTTAACACTTAGGGAAAGTAATGCTAAAATGAATGTGAACATCAAGAGTAGCATTTCTGAAAGCAATTATCTTTTCCTTGTCAGCAAGATGGTTTATTGGCTCACAGCAGCTTTAAACGATATGCCATTTAAATCCTGACACAATTCTAAATATTCTGTGCTCTGGGCTAAACAGATTTAGTGTAACAGCTGGTCAGGAATTTTCAGACTTTGCAGGAAAATTTCAGCTCATGATTGGAACGGACCAAAATGTTTTGAAAAGTTTACACTTCTCATCGGAAAAACAGATCTCCCAACTGAAAATAACAGGGAGCTAGCACTTAGACACTTAACTGTAGTAGAAGTGTCCATTCATGCTTTGGTTGGGAAGCCTCTGCATCCTTGCTGAATAGGCTAATGCTTCCTGTTTTCAGGCATACTGAGCTGAGCTGCTTCTCATTACTCCTATTTCATCTTCTCCTAGACAAGGAGGCACACAGTAGAGCTGTGAATCTCAGTTTTATGTTGTAAAAGCTGCTCATGTATGTTGTCATAAGCATCCTCATGCACATACATCACTGCCACAATCTTAAAGAAGAGGCTGAAAAGTCAACAGTTTCAGCAGGAGGAAACTCATTGAATAGATACACAAATCACAATTTTATACAGATATAACCTAGGCCTAAAATAATTATTTAATCATGTAGATACTCAACAAATATCCAAGCATACATTGTGGAAGTTTGAAAGTAAAAGGAAATAATTCTACTCTTAATTATTTTGATAATGGAAGGAAAGGTTTATGAATTTTCTGATTTATATAAATTATTATTTCCTTTTTTTAGAAAACAAGAAGAAAAAAATTATCTGTCAAATATTAATCACTCTCAGCTTCACCATAAAAGAGTTCAGTTAGACAACACAGCAAAAAAATCAATAACACATGCATTTTAAATACTTAGCATTATAGAATCAGAATAAATTTAAAATTAGGTTTAAAAAGGGAAGTAAAAAAATACACCTGCTCTTGAATGGATTTTTGTTTATTCCCCCCTGTTATACAAAGTAGTAGGAAAGTACATTTAGAATATTTTTGCCTGTTTCTTTCAAATAATGACATGAAAAAATAAGCTGTACAAGCACACATAGCAATACAGTAGAAAAAAAAAAAGTTTAAGGAAATTCTACATTTTACATAGAGAAAATGAAGAAAATAATTTTTATTGTCCTTTGCATAACTGAAATGAACAGGAAGTCCAGTGTGATAGCTAGTTATTCAATGCTTGAGCAAAAAAATCAATTTTTTGCAAGTTTGATACGGCAATCAAACATTGGAGTTAAGTGGCAGCTGTAACCATTCATCCAAAAGTGAAGTTTTAATTTAGATGAAAAATATTTTTTATGAATGTGTGTGGAAGACAAAAGCACACAAAAGATATAAAGCTGTTGCCTTTCAGGATGATTGAATTATTAACATGTATCACTATAGCAGATAAAAACTTCTCTGAGATCAAGGAAGATTCTGATCAGCTGCACATTTGGGATATATCTCTGTTTAGCTTACGAAAACATCTGCTCTTGCTATTAACAGAATTAGTAACTTCTCAGTAGTTAAAACTTTATCCAGCTCTAAAAGAGAAGTTCTGTTTTGGCTATCATAGCATTTTATTTTAATAATTGATGATCCTGAGTAACAGCAGTATTTGCACTAGTAGCTTTTTTCCCCCAAAATTTGTACAGATGCATGTTTTGAGTAAGGCATTACCAAAGGCTCCATTCTTAATTAGAAAAATATCCCATTAAATAGCTACATGTACACAACTCATATTTCTTAAATTTGAATGTTATAATTTGGGGTTACTCATTAGACATCATGAACTTCATATAGTTTTTGTTATATTAAACTTCATTCTCACAGTTATAGTATTCCTTTTTTCTTTTACTTCCTTCATTGTAGATTCAAATTCCCAGAAGACATAGTCTATAAGTGATACACTTACGAAAGAATATTTTTCAGTGAACAGAAAAATCAGCTGCCAGCAAAAAGCTGGCAACAAAGGAATTGATAATGGCCTAGAATTCCCTAGGAATGCCTGACAGAAACTGACAGATTAGTTATGAGTCACTCACTCTTAGCTATTGCAATTACTTGGACAAAATGAGAGGTGAATCAACATTCTTACCAGGCTGCCTTCTCAACCATACCTGAATTCCATCCCTCTCCTAAAAGACAGATACCTCAAAGAGAGCTGAACAAATCTAGAAAGTTACCACAAAATTTGTTGCAAGGAAGGTAAGGACACGCCGTGTCCATTAGACCATTCATGCTTGAAAGGCAGAATGATGATTGCGCAGTTTGTGATGGCTCTAACTGCACACCGGCCATTGAGGTGGTCAAGGGATAATCTGATGTGTATGCTACTAACACAGTCAGTGCTCATGTTTTCCACACCCATATGGAAGATCTGATGTCTGATAGGAACTGTTGTCCATAAAATGTGCTAGTTAGTTGAAAACAAGTCCTGTCCCATCTGTTGAAAATACCTATTACATCAATTCCTGCTATTGCAGAGAAGTGAACCTCGGGAGAAGGTCCTTTCCTATTCCACTTAACTCTGAAAATAAAAAGATTTTTAGATAAGGAGTCAGTTTTAGAGAAAAAGAATCTCAGAAATAATCTATAGCTCATTAGTAAGGTTGCTGGGGTGTGGCATGAAATTTACATTTTTACTCGGAATGAAAAATGTGCTAGTTTGATCTGGTCAATGTAAGATTTATGAGATACTTAGCTATTAATTTCCTTCTTAAGGTTTTGTAAATAATGTGATACTAGCTTATAGAAACCAAACAGATATCATATTAAAACGATATTTTAATTAATAGTCTCATAGAATATTAATTAATATAGATAAATAATTAATGGATTTAATGGTAATTCAAATTAAACAGCCAGAATTTTGCTTGCAGCCCAGAAAGCAGATCTTCTCTTGGGCTGCACCAAAAGAAATGCAGCCACCAGGTCAACAGAGGTGACTCTGCCTTAATCTACTCTGCTTTCCTAAGACCCTATCTGGACTGTTTACATTCAGCTTTGGGGCCCCCCAAGAAAGACAAGGACCTGTTAGAATGGGTCCACAGGATGGTCACAAGAATGGTGAGCACTGTAACCTCTCTCCTGTGAAAAAATGTAGAGAAAGTTGGGTGTTGTTCAGCCTGGAGAAGAGAAGGCTCCATAGAGACTTTATTGTGGCTTTTCAATATGTAAAAAGGACATACATGTCAGATGTGAAAAGACTTTTCATCAGAGCTTGTATTGACAGGGAAAGGGGCACTGGGTTTAAGCTGAAAGAAGGTAGATTCAACACAAGGAAGATATTTTTTTTTATTATGCAGGTGGCAAGACACTGGAATTGATTACTGAGAAGATGTGAATGCCCCATCACTTGAAGCTTCCAAGCTCAGCTTGACCTGGAGTAAAGTAAACTTTACTATCTTTGAGTAAACCGTTCTAGTGAAAACATGTACCTGACCATGACAGGCTGGTTAAACTAGATGAGCATCAGTGGTCCCTTCCAACCCAAACCATCCTGTGATTTCATGATTCTGTAATAAATTATGCTACAATAGGAGTAAGAATAGTTGAGATTGGGTGCTGTAGTGTATCTTTTATGAGGTTTAAATTATATGGGAACATAAAACTTTTTCAGCAGTGTCCCTGTTCTATGAAATGCACAGGATACAGGCTTGGATGCAATAGGTATTTTAATATTATAGAATAGAATAGAATAGAATAGAATAGAATAGAATAGTATAGGAATAGAATAGAATAGAATAGAATAGAATAGAATAGAATAGAATAGAATAGAATAGACCAGGTTGGAAGAGACCTTCGAGATCATCACATCCGACCTATTATCCAACCCAAGTATCTGAGTGGTGCTGTCCATATGCTAGAGGGATGAGTTATCATCCTAAAGGACTTGGACAAGCTGGAGAGGTGGGCCCAGGTTAACCCCATGAGGTTCAACAGGACCAATTGCAGGGTCCAGCATGTGGTTCAGAACAACCCTAATTATCAACACAGGCTGGGTGATGTGGTGATAGAAAGCAGCCCTGCAGAAAAGGACTTCAGGATGCTGGTGGGCAAGGAG
>CM026897.1:5819619-5924207 GCA_015227895.2 Colaptes auratus | reverse complement strand
AAGCGTGTGCAAGAATTAGTTTCTTATCTGGTTAGCTTTGTTAATTCAAGGTTGGCTCTGTCCGGCAGCGGTTGCTTCAGAGAGAGAAAGCAGACAAGCCCACACGAACAGAGAGAGAACAGACTGAACTGACAGAACTTAAAGTTGCATTCTACCAATCTACCGATGAAATTAGTTAAGACCTTATCTTGTTTTCGTTTAAATATCAAAAACATTCAGCCAGAGTGTTCAGCAACTGTCCCTTTCTTAAAGGCACAGCCTGAAAGGGTCACAGGGACCTACCCAGCCCTACTGAGGAAAAAGTCCACAGAATACAGATTGTGGTGGTTTAAGACTTAACTGAGGGTTAAGAGCTCAGATGGGGACAAGGCTGAGAATTTCTCCCCTACTCCCTCCTCCTCCCTCCCAACAGAGAGGGGAGAAAAGGAAGGAGCAAATCCACCAAACAATAATTTGGAGTTGGCTTGGAAGTAGAGAGGTAAAAAGTTGTCTCTAAACAATATATATATATATATATATATATTCATTAACAGGAAAGGTTCACAAGGGCAAGGAACAAGGATGGATGGGAGTGGGACAAAAAAGAGAGACTAATACAAAACCAGCCTTTCTCTGAGGAGGCACGGGGGCATTGGGGAGAAGGATCAGGTCTGACCACGTGGCAGAGGAGCAGGAGGGCAGCTGCAGTAGCTCTCATCCAGCAGAGGCAGGACCCAAAAAGGGCTAACAGCTTCAATGTCCTGCTTTATATACCTTAGCTGGGCAGGCAGGGGGGAGTGGAACAGACTCAGCTTCCCATGGGAGAAATGCCCTGCAAGGAGTGCAAAGTACCTGCAGGGAGTGCAAAGTACCTGCAAGCCCTCCACCTTGCTTTGTTTTCTTTGTTTCCAGAATGGGTGTTAACCCACCACACAGATCTATCAGATCAAATAACAAAGATAAAACACTTAGATTAACACAAGACAAAACAAGTCTTGGCAGGTGCACACAAGCACAAAATTAATCAGAAATTCCAAATCTGTCCTACTATGTGTGAATGTCTGTATAGCACAGTTTTTGAAATCCAGTACAGTTTAGATAATCCTGCTCTAGCAGGGGATTAGGAGTCAATGACCTCCGGAGGTCCCTTCCAACCCCCACAATTCTGCGATTCTGTGATTTCTGAGTGGAGCTGCCTGCACTCAGCCTATGCCATATCCTTTGGAAAGGTGCTGCCTGTCATCACTTGATCTGAAATTAGGTCAATGAGGAAGTAGGTGTTCAGGTGTTCAGGCTTATGTGGGTAATGTAAGAGTAAAACATGTCAAGGGAGACAGTCAGTGCTGGTAAATGCTTTTTGCTGAGTAGATTAAAGACCTACATCTATTGGACTGCCCTTTTTTATTTGAGAGTAAAGTACTCTAGTCCTAATATTTATAGCAAGTAATGAAGGATTTTAATGCCTCAGTCCTGGTATCTTCATTGTTTACTAGGGAGATCATTTGATAATTACTTTAGCAGAGCACTGAGTTTTCAGCAAGCATAAGGAAAGGCTTATTTATGAAGCTTTAGTTTCATTATAACTGTGTACCCACTGTTATGACATAGTACTTGTACTCTACAAGTTGCTATTAACATCTTAAAACACATCCTTTCAAAAGTGTAAACATTTAATAGTGGCACTGGTAAATTGAGAGATATGTTTTGGAAGAATCAGGAGTTTGCTTTCATATTCAAATATTATATATTCCCTCCCATACATACTCAAATTACTTTTCAAAATCCCACAGGAAATTGAAGATACAGCCCACTGAAATTCCTGGAAAAATATTCCAGATCGCATATATGCTCTTGAAAAGTCTGTTCTATCTTTTTCAGTATGTGTTTTCAAAAAGTCAATTTCCTTCATGCTAATTCTGATCTCCACATTTAGTTTTAACATTCAAAATTTGCCATGCTTCTTGTACTTATTATTTACATAAATTAACCAGCCAAAAGCAGAAGTAACATCATATGACTTATGCAACCAGTCAACACATTCTGAATTATGAATATTTATAGGAACTTCTTTGTACCCTAGACATGAAAGAGAAAATTGCACATAGAAATTAAAATTAATGAATATTTGTGAATAACTCTTGGTGATGAATTCTACAATCCATTTGCAAAAGAGATGCAAAAGAAGAAGCAATGAATGTTAATGAATATGAAATTAGTACTCTTTCTTTTGTCTGACATACACACACTCTCTCTTCCATTCAGTTCAGTAAAGGAGTGTCATTGTACCAGATGGCAAAATTTGGTTCACAATATGAGTAGCAATTGGTATTCACATTCACACAGAGCCACACTACAGTGTGCTCTCAAATAGTGTGTTGAAGGAACATGTATATTTGTTCCAGCTACAGCACAAAAGGTGAAAGGGTACCATCAGTCCATTGTTTGGACCTGCAAGACTTTTAGCTGTGCTATTTTTCAAAAAGGTCTTCCAAATGGTTGGGCACATAGGCAAAAAACAGAAGTTGTAAAACAGACTTTGAAATACCTTTTAGCTCGTCCAAATCCTCTTTGTCACATTAATATAAAGCCTGCTTAAACTCAAGAGAAAAGCTTAATTTGAAGTTCATGCTTTTAAAAGCAGGTGAGCACTCACAATCTGCAGATCAAAGAAGCACTTGAGAATCTGCAGACTGAATTTGCAAATAGTTTGGTAAAAGGAAATGCTACACCATCCGACAAAAATATATCATTAGGATTTTCTGCACCATTGTCTGTCTAGAGGTTTCATTTGTCCAGATTTCTTTATAAGCAGAAGCAAAGAAGCTCTCAATGTAGCATGTCATTACTTTAGCTGACTTTTCTTTCAACTGAAATAGTTAAGATTAGCCTGTGCTCAGCTGACATTTTCTTGTTTCTTGTCTGAGGGTATCCAGAATGATCACACAGTTTTCTAATGGGAGTAGTAGATTGCATATCAGAACATTCTGGATGTTAACTGAGAACAGAAACCCAAAAGACCTCCTTTTTGTTGCAAAAGGAGGCACTTACAGAAGTTATAATGCATTTCCACTTTCTCTGTGGTAGCTTGATATCAACCAAAGTATTCCTCCAAGCAAAATGCCCAGCAGTTTTGATTCATTACTGACACAGACTTTAGGAAGAGTAAAAAAGGAAAAGAAAAAAAAAAGTTTTGTGTATCTCTTGAAAGAGTGACGGATGCAGGAGTAAACCTAAGACACCAAATGCAGCTTTGGGGTCAATATATGAATTATCTTATTCTATTTTAAGTTACACTATAATTTACCACTGCAGACCCATCTAGTTTCCAAGAGAGGAGAAATATGCTTGGTATTCATGCCTAGCCATGCCAGTAGCACTGTCCTTCTGCATGGTCCTATTCCTCCAGGTGTTCTTGTGCACTCTTCTTTCCTTTTTCTAGATGTGAAGAACGTGACTGATTGCTTTATTCTCACTCTGATACAAACTTGGGACACAACACAAGCAAAAGGTGTTCCTTCAGTTCTTTCACAGCTTCTTTGTGCTACATCTGAGATATCAACCTCACAGGTTTAAGACATAAGCTGTGTCTTAGGAATGGTAAAAAAATGAGTGTCATCCATTTTTTGTAACTTCACCTGAATTTAATGTAACACATGGACCTTTTCTGCAGTGAAAACCTTCTCTGGTTTCACCACAGTTTTCACGCTGACTCCCTCGAGAACCTGTGAAAAACAAAACTGAACATCTTTGGATTGGTTTCAGTTCGACCAAACTAGCAAAACAGACTTTTAAACAAATAGTTTTTAATGTATATTTGTTTATGTCTAATTTTATATTTCACTACAGGCTGTTAAAAGATTTCACTCTTGAATTATGTGAAAAGTTTATATGGTAGGAAAACTTTTGATACCTGTGTGGATAGTTTTCATATTCTCCTGTCCCTCTCAGTGAAACTGATTTTTCTTTCAGGAAGACAGAGAGTCTTGACTCTGAAATACAGGACTTAATCAGGTCCTAATCCATTCCCTGAAAAGATAAATTAATTTTCTCACTTTCAAAAACCAGCAGGATTACAAGACTGTTTATCTTCTTGTTCCATGCATGCTTGTGATTAGCTGCACTCTTTATTCAGTCAGAAACTAGCACTTAAGCATCTCTGTACCCTGTGTTCTTGTATGTCTGTTGTGTCCCTTCTCACATCCACCTCAGTTTTTCCACATGACTAGTCAGGATCTCTGGTAGAATGTTTTAAACATCTGTTAGAGACTGGACTGATTCCTCATTTTTTGTTTCAAGCTGGTACACAGACCACTGATGGACACCACCGTCATGACCATGGAGCTAATTTCAACTCGGCACCAGACAGGAGGTTATTTGTTCTCCAACTGCAGGACTAGATGATTCCCATTTTCTGAATTTAGAACCACTGATGAGAAATCAGGACTAACTCCTGGCAGGCGGAGGAGCTTGGAGACCCCTGACCTCACTTGGAGATGCCTAAAGGCCCCCAAGCAATGGTACTGAGCATGCACCCCACCACCACTGGTAGGCAGGGCTAGGCAAAACTGTTCTTGTAATATGCTAAGTGGTTGCATGAATATATAACAAGGGAACCCTATAAAAAGGGAGAGACCTCTAACTTTGAACTGTAGGTTCCCCCCCACAGAACAGGACAAGGAATTGGCCTTTGGAATTCTGGCCTTTGGCCTTTCTTCCTTTCTCTCTTTTCTCTCTGTCTCACTCCTTTATGTTTGCATACTCGTTGGCAAGCAAATAAAGTTGCTTGGTGCTTGACTCTGTTCTGAGTCTTGATTCTGTTTCTGGGAACACCCATAGAACCATTGCCCCGGATGGTTGGAGTATCACAGTATCACAGTATAACCAAGGTTGGAAGAGACCCCAAGGATCATCAAGTCCAACCTGTCCCAACAGACCTCACAACTAGACCATGGCACCAAGTGCCACGTCCAATCTCCCCTTGAACACTTCCAGGGACGGCGACTCCACCACCTCCCTGGGCAGCCCATTCCAATGACGAATGACGAGTGCAACAATGCCTTGGAGTGGTCAAATGTAGGATGTCAAAATACGTGACTGAGAAATTCAGGTTAAAAGAAACATCACACTGTTTCCAGATCAGCATTCAGAGAGCCAGATTTCTCATCATCAACATCTAGAAATAATGCACTAGTCAATGATATCTTAGTTAATGGTTAGTTAATTTCACCTAGTTAATAAGGTGAAATTTAAGGCACTTCAATTTCTGACTAGATCTTAGAGGTCTGATTCTGATATTTTAAATTATTCATTTCTGGTCTTTTAAATTATTTATTAATGATCTTTTAAAGAGTCAGGGTAAAGTAAAGCAGTATCTGACATACACCTTCCCTATGCTGACTCAGAGTGACAACCATACTGATTGTTAGAGTTGCTAGCTGTTGGAATGTGCTGCCCAGGGAGGTGGTGGAGTCACCATCCCTGGAGGTTTTCAAGAGGGGATTGGACGTGGCACTTGGTGCCATGGTTTAGTAGTCATGGGGTCTTGGGTGACAGGTTATACTTGATGATCTTTGAGGTCTCTTCCAGCCTTATTGGTTCTATGATTCTGTGATTGACTTTTGTTATTATTAGAAGAATACAAGCAAATAAAAATCCAAACAAACAGCAAAAGAAAAAACAAAAACACAAAAAACACCCCAACCAACCAATCAAAAAAACCCCAGCAAAACAAAAACAAACAAACAAACAAACAACAACCTCCCCAATATTAAAATGTAAGCTTTGGTTCAAGAGATATGGAAGACCTTCAGTATGTCCAAGTTGTGAAGGTTTGGATGGTTACTGTGCAGACATCAAATATTCAGGAAAATACACTGCATCACTGAAAAATAAGTTAATTTGATAAAATATAAAAGCCTCAAACAGTAGTTAATGAGTGAGGATTTGAGCCCAGATTTTTTGTCAAGCCTGTATTATTACATTACCAGTATTTTCAGACTTTACACACTAAGCTGTCTTCAAGTTCAGTGTTCCCTGGAATTTTAAATACTCCTAGAAATTTTCTGTAGACAATTTGTTGCAGCATTTGTGTTTCTTACAATGTTTAACACCTACTATATTAACCCAGTTGCATCCATCTCAGTTTCTAAAGTGCATTCCTGCTTGGTTTACAGTACAGTATATACTGAAATCAAAGCTTTTTACCTGTGCACTAAGTGTGTTATTGTTACAATTAGGCGGAAACCGCGCGCAAACCAACCAGACCCCAGCGCGTGGCTGAGAGAGCAGGCAGCGGCGAGGCACTCGGCTCTGAGAGCAGGCAGCGGCGAGGCACTCGGCTCTGAGAGCTTGCTTCTGGCTTTGCTTTCCTTGCTTTTCAGGAGGTAGGGGGCTGGTGGCTCGGGACCTCCTGGAGAGGGGAGGAGGGGCAGCAGGCTCGGGTTGCCTACGTGCCTGAGGGCAGTGACGTAGCAGGGGGAGGGTTGGCGCGGAAACCGCGCGCAAACCAAACAGACCCCAGCGCGTGGCTGAGAGAGCAGGCAGCGGCGAGGCACTCGGCTCTGAGAGCCCGCCTTCTCACTGAGAGAGGGAAAAAAAAAAAAAAAAAAAAAAAAAAAAGGCGCCGGGTGGAGAGGGTGGTTAAGAGGGTGGTTACAGCAGCATTACACCAACATGGTTACTACTAGAAGTAAGGCTAGTAGAAGAACAGTGGGCACCCAAACAGAGGCCACTCACAAGCATGCAAGTGTTCAGGTGGGTGGCTGCAGTGAGTGCTGGGATCTGGCACTCGACATGGAGGATGGAAGGAACAACTCCTGTGTCAGATGCGAGCAGATCAGTGATCTGATGAGCATGGTGGCTGAACTAAAGAAGAGTAGAAAGGCTAAGAGCTGTAAGAGACAGCAAAAGGAACATTGACTATTTCCAAATCTAACCTCTACTAACCAGAACAGGGGGTGACTCTTAGTGAAACAGGGAGTTTGGTACCTTCTCATCAGCAAGCCTCTCAGCCTCCCTGCAGTAACCCACAAGGGCAGGGCCAATGGGTGCAGGTCTCTGCCCGACGGAAGAAACGCAGACGGAGCAAGCCTGCTACTTTGAGCAACACACTGCCTACAGTGCAGGTACAGAATAGGTATGATGCTCTGCAGGAGGAACAGGTCATAGGTGAGGACGAGGACTCAAGGAAGGCAGAAGCTGACCAATGACAGGTTGCCTCAGGCCAGCTATCAAAACTAGACCAGAAAAGAAACCTCGCAGGGTCATCGTTATAGGAGACTCCCTACTGAAGGAGCAGAGGGCCCAATATGCAGACCAGACCCTTTCATAGGGAGATCTGCTGCCTCCCTGGTGCCCAAGTAAAGGACATTATAGGCAAAATTCCCAACCTCCTGAGTCCTTCAGACTACTACCCACTGCTGGTCTTTCAGGTGGGTAGTGACGATGCAACAACAAGAGGCTCGCAATCAATTAAAAGTGATTTCAGAACCTTGGGGCACCTGCTAAAGGGATCAGGAGCTCAGGTTGTGTTCTCTGCTATCCCTCTAATGTCAGCGATGGATGAGGGAACACTGAGGAAGAGCCAGCAGGTCAATTCATGGCTCCGGGGCTGGTGCCATCGACAGGGATTTGGGTTCTACAATCATGGCTTGGTTTACAAGGCACCAGAGCTGCAAACAACTAATGGGCGCACTTGTCCCAGAGGGGGAAAAGGATCCTGGGGCAGAATTGGCAGGGCTCATTGATAGGGCTTTAAACTAGATTTGAAGGGGAAGGGGTAATAGTCTCCTGCTGGCCTGTGAGAAGCAGAGGGGCAACTCACCAGAGGCAGTGGGATGGAGAGCTGCTAAGGGCTCTCAACTTGCTGCCCTGAGGCCAGACACAGATGACACACCAGGACAACCCTGTGAAAACCAAGGGAATTGGCACAAGAGGACGACAGGGCCAGCCCAGCTGAAGTGCTTCTATGCAAATGCACGCAGCTTGGGCAACAACAGGATGAATTAATGGCCACCGTGCTGCTGGGAGGCCATGACATAGTGGGCATTACTGAAACTTGGTGGGATGATTCCCATGATTGGAATGTAGGGATAGATGGGTACAAGCTTTTTAGGAAGGATAGGCAGGGAAGGAGAGGAGGAGGTGTTGCCCTCTATGTCAAGAACCAGCTGGAGTCAGCAGAACTCCACCTGGGGAGGGATGATGAGATGGTTGAGAGTATATGGGTTAGAATTAAAGGCAAGACAGGGGAAGGAGATATTACTGTGGGGGTCTCCTACAGGCCACCTGACCAGCAGAACCAAGCAGATGAGGCCCTCTACAGGCAAATAGAAGCGGCTTCCAGGTCACAAGCCCTGGTCCTCATGGTGATTTCAACCACCCTGACATCTGCTGGAGGGACAACACAGCAAGGCACCAGCAATCCGGATGTTCCTGGACTGCATAGAAGACAACTTCCTCCTCCAAATGGTAGAGGAACCAACAAGAAAGGTGCTCTGCTGGACCTTGTTCTCACCAACAGGAAGGGCTGGTAACCAATGTGAGGCTCAGAGACTGCCTTGGCTGCAGTGACCATGAAGCAGTTGAATTTAATATCCTCAGGCTATCAGGAGGACCTATTCTAAGCTTATGTCCCTAGACTTTAGGCGTGCAGACTTCGATCGCTTCAGGAGTCTGCTAGCCACAGTGTCATGGGACAAAGCCCTGGAGGGAAGAGGGACCCAGGACAGCTGGTCAGTATTCAAGGACCACCTCCTCTGTGTCCAGGAGCTATGTATACCAACAAAGAGAAAACAGGGAAGAACGCTAGGAGGCCTGCCTGGATGGACAAGGAGCTCCTGGACACACTATTACTTAAAAAGAAACTCTACAGGCAGTGGAGGAAGGACAGATAGAACAGGGGGTATATAAGGAAGCTGCCCGAGCAGCAAGAGGCCTGGTTAGGAAAGCCAAAGCAGAGTTTGAACTGAATCTAGCCAGGGAGGTCAAAGGGAGCACTAAGATTTCTACAGGTATATTAATGGCAAGAAGATGAGTAGGGAAGGTGTGGGCCCCCTCAGAAAGGAAACTGGTGAATTGGTCACAAGTGATGTGAAAAGCTGAGGTACTCAATAACTTCTTTACCTCAGTCTTCACTGCAAGGGCCTCCAGCCACACTCCTGGAGTCATGGCAGATGATGCCAGGGATGGGAGGAAGAACTGCCCATGGTAAGTGAAGCTCAGGTTCGTGATCACCTGAAAAACCTGAAAGTGTTCAAGTCCATGGGACCCGACGGGATACACCACGGGTGCTGAGAGAACTGGCAGATGAGGTTGCTAAGCCCCTCTCTATTATATTCCAAAAGTCATGGCAGACTGGGAAGTCCCCACAGACTGGAAAAGGGCAAATATTGCTCCCATTTTCAAAAGGGTAAGAAGGAGGAACCAGGGAACTACAGGCCGGTCAGTCTCACCTCTGTGCCCGGAAAGATCATGGAGCAGATCCTCCTGGAGGCACTACTGACTCAGAAGAGTAGTGAAGAGGTGATTGGGAGCAGTCAGCATGGCTTTGCCAAGGCAAATCCTGCCTGACAAACCTGGTGGCCTTCTATGAACAGGTGACAGCATTAATAGATGAGGGGCGAGCAACTGATGTCGTTTACCTGGACCTGAGCAAAGCCTTTGACACTGTCCCACACCACATCCTGGTCTCCAAGCTGGTGACACACGGGTTTGATGGATGGACCCAGATGGATAAGACTGGCTTGATGGCCGCACCCAAAGAGTGGCTGTCAATGGGTCCATGTCCCAGTGGAGGCCAGTGACAAGCGAGTCCCTCAGGATCAGTCCTGGGACCAGTGTTTGTTCAACATCTTTGTGGGTGACATGGACAGTGGCATTGAGTGCACCCTCAGCAAGTTTGCTGATGACACCAAGCTGTGTGGTGCAGCAGACACGCTGGAGGGAAGGGATGCCATCCAGAGGGACCTTGACAGGCTGGAGAGGTGGGCACAGGCCAACCTCATGAGCTTCAACAAGACCAAGTGCAGGGTCCTGCATCTGGGTCGAGGCAATCCCAGGCACAAATACAGGCTGGCATGACTGGCTGGGGAGCAGCCCAGAGAGAGAGACTTGGGGGTGCTGGTGGACGAGAGGCTCAACATGAGCTCTCAATGTGCACTTGCAGCCCGGAAAGCCAATCAGATCCTGGCTGCATCAGGAGAAGTGTGGCCAGCAGGTCAAGGGAGGTGATTCTCCCCCTCTACTCAGCTCTGGTGAGACCCCACCTGGAGTACTGCGTCCAGTTCTGGAGCCCCTATTACAAGAGGGATCTGGAGGTGCTGGAGCGTGTCCAGAGAAGGGCCACGAGGATGATCAGAGGGCTGGAGCACTTCTCCTATGAGGACAGACTGAAGGAGTTGGGGCTGTTCAGCCTGGAGAAGAGAAGGCTCCGAGGTGACCTCATTGTGGCCTTCCAGTATCTGAAGGGGGCCTACAAGAAGGCTGGGGAGGACTTTTCAGACTATCAGGGAGTGATAGGACTAGGGGGAATGGGATGAAGCTGGAGGTGGGGAGATTCAGGCTGGATGTGAGGAGGAAGTTCTTCACCGTGAGAGTGGTGAAGCCCTGGAATGGGTTGTCCAGGGAGGTGGTTGAGGCCCCGTCCCTTGCGGTGTTTAAGAGCAGGCTGGACGAGGCTCTGTCCAGCCTGATCTAGGGTAGAGTGTCCCTGCCCATGGCAGGGGGGTTGGAACTAGATGATCCTTGTGGTCCCTTCCAACCCTAACTGAAACTATGAAACTATGAAACTATGAAACTATGAAACTATACATTAAATATGTAATTTTTCCTATTTAATGTCTTCTAATATTGAGCTTCAGATATTGATTTATTGGCCCCTTAACAGACTTCCACAATATTAAAAAAGCAAAATATAAAAAAGTAATATTTGAACCACAAGTTAAGAAATTATTAAAAATAAGTACATCAGAGTTTTAATCCAACCTAAGATAAAATATAAAGTTCAATTTGGAGTGGTTTTTTTTTTACATAATCAGATATGGTCCCAGTACATGACAGCATGTCTGGGTTTGGAGTATTGATTAAGCAGAGGGAGATGTTAAAAGAATAGATCTTTCATTTCAACATTCTAATTACACATACATGGTTAAAACATATTCATTAGTCAATAATAATGGTATTGATTTTCTTGTGAAGTCAATACAATACAATACACGACAATACAATACAATAAAGAAGGTTGGAAGAGCCCTTCAAGATCATCGCGTCCAACCCATCAACCAATCCAACCCACCTAAACAACTAAACCATGCAGCCAAGCACCCCATCAAGTCTCCTCCTGAACACCTCCAATGCAGGTGACTCCACCACCTCCACGGGCAGACCATTCCAATGGGCAATCACTCTCTCTGTATAGAACTTCTTCCGAAGATCCAGTCTAAACCTCCCCTGGTGCATCTTGAGACTGTGTCTTCTTGTTCTGGTGCCAGCTGCCTGGGAGAAGAGACCAACCTCCACCTGTCCACAGCCTCCCTTCAGGTAGTTGTAGAGAGCAAGAAGGTCAGCCCTGAGTCTCCTATTTCCAGGCTAAGCAACCCCAACTCCATCAGCCTCTCCTCATAGGGCTTGTGTTCCAAGTCCCTCACCAACCTTGTTGCCCTTCTCTGGACACGCTCCAGCAAGTCAACATCTTTCCTAAACTGAGGGGCCCAGGACTGGACACAGGGCTCAAGGTGTGGCCTAACCAGTGCAGTGTACAGGGGCAGAATGACCTCCCTGCTCCTGATGGCCACACTCTTCCTGATGCAGGCTAGGATGCCATGGGCTGTCCTGTCAGCCTGGGCACACTGCAGGCTCATGTTCAGCCTACAATCAACCAGCACCCCCAGGTCCCTCTCTGCCTGGCCGCTCTCCAGCCACTCAGACCCCAGCCTGTAGCACTGCATGGGGTTGTTGTGGCCAACATGCAGAACCCGGCACTTGGATGTGTTAAATCTCATGCTGTTGGATTCTGCCCATCTGTCCAGGCTGTCGAGGTCCCTCTGCAAAGCCTCTCTGCCCTCCAGCAGATCAACTCCTGCCCCCAGCTTGGTGTCGCCTGCAAATTTACTGATGATGGACTCAATGCCCTCATCCAGATCATCAATAAAGGTATTAAAGAGCATGGGGGCCAGCATTGATCCTTGGGGCACACCACTAGTGACAGGCCACCAGCTGGATGTGGCACCATTCACCACCACTCTCTGGGCTCAGCCCTCCAGCCAGTTCCTAACCCAATGCTGTGTGCTCCTGTCCAAGCCATGGGCTGCCAGCTTGGCCAGGAGTTTGCTGTGGGGGACGGTGGCAAAGGCCTTGCTGAGGTCCAGGTAGACCACATCCACAGGCCTCCCCACATCCACCAGGCGGGTCACCTGATCATAGAAGGAGATCAGGTTGGTCAGGCAGGACATGCCCTTCCTAAATCCATGCTGGCTAGGCCTGAGCCCTTGGCCATCCTGTAAGTGCTGTGTGATTGCACTCAAGATGACCTGTTCCATAATCTTGCCTGGCACTGAGGTCAGGCTGACAGGCCTAGAATTCCCTGGCTCTTCCAACTGGCCCTTCTTGTGGATGGGCACCACGTTGGCCAGCTTCCAGTCCTCTGGGACTCCTCCAGTGAGCCAGGATTGTTGAAAAATGATGGAGAGTGGCCTGGCCACCTCATCTGCCAGCTCTCTCAGCACCCTAGGATGGATCCCATCCGGTCCCATGGCCTTGTGAGGGTCCAAGCGGCTGGTAAGATCTCTAACTACCTCCTGGAGCAGCGGGAAACTATGCAGCTCCCTGGCTCCTTCTGCCAGCTCTGCAGGCCAGCTGTCTGGAAGATGTTCTCTCCTGCTAGTAAAAATTGAGGCAAAGAAGGTGTTAAGTACCTCTGCCTTTTCCTTATCCTTTGTTACAACGTTCCCCTCCATGTGAACCAAGGCGTGGAGGTTACCTTTGCCTTTCTTCTTGCTATTGATGTATTTATAGAATGACTTTTTGTTGTCCTTCACAGCAGAGGCCAGTTTAAGCTCTAAATGTGCTTCAGCCTCCTTAATTGTCTTCCTACATGTCCTAGCAACATCCCTAAACATTCCATGGTTTGCCTCCCCTTTCTTCCAGAGATGATACACCCTCTTTTTTTCCCTTAGTTCTATTAAGAGTTCATTACCCAACCAGGCTGGCTGTCTGCCCTGGCGGCTCATCTTCCTGCACACTGGCACAGCCTGTTCCTGCGCCTTCAAGAGTTCTTCCTTGAAGCAGGTCAGGCTCCTTGGACCCCTTTATTTTTAAGGGCTTTATCCCAGGGAACCTTCTGAGTTAGTTCCTTGAGTAGCCTGAAGTCTGCCCTCCTGAAGTCCAGAGTGGAGGTCTTCTTGCTACCCCTCTTGGCTTGGCTGAATACCAAAAACTATCTCTTGGTCACTGGTGCCTAAACACCCTCCGACCACCACATCACCCACCAGCCCTTCCCTGTTAGTGAAGAGGAGGTCAAGCAGAGCCTTACCCCTGGTAGGTTTGCACAGCACCTGGGATAAGAAGCTGTTCTCCATGCACTCCAGAAACCTCCTAGACTGCCTCCTCTCTGTGTTAAGATCCCAGCAGATGTCAGGCAAGTTGAAGTCGCCCATGAGAACAAGGTCAGGCAATCCTGAGACAGCCTTAAGCTGCCTATAGAATGCTTCATCAACATCTTCCTCCTGGGTTGGGTGGTCTATAACAGACTCCAACCAGGATGTCTGCCCTGCTGGTCTTCCCTCTAATTCTCACCCACAAGCACTCAACCCGATCATCCCTGATCTCCATCTCAATGGCATCTAGTGCTTCCCTGATGTACAGGGCCACCCCTCCACCCCTTCCTCCTTTCCTGTCTCTCCTGAACAGCCTGTAGCCATCAATTACAGTGCTCCAGTCATGTGACTTGTCCCACCACGTTTCTATGATGGCAACTACATCATAACTTTCCTGCTGCAACAATGCTTCTAGCTCCTCTTGTTTGTTACCCATGCTTCATGCATTATAGTTTTTTTTTTATATAGTTTCAGTTAGGGTTGGAAGGGACCACAAGGATCATCTAGTTCCAACACCCCTGCCATGGGCAGGGACACTCTACCCTAGATCAGGCTGGACAGAGCCTCGTCCAGCCTGCTCTTAAACACCGCAAGGGACGGGGCCTCAACCACCTCCCTGGACAACCCATTCCAGGCCTTCACCACCCTCACGGTGAAGAACTTCCTCCTCATGTCCAGCCTGAATCTCCCCACCTCCAGCTTCATCCCATTCCCCCTAGTCCTATCACTCCCTGATAGTCTGAAAAGTCCCTCCCCAGCCTTCTTGTAGGCCCCCTTCAGATACTGGAAGGCCACAATGAGGTCACCTCGCAGCCTTCTCTTCTCCAGACTGAACAGCCCCATCTCCTTCAGTCTGTCCTCATAGGAGAGGTGCTCCAGCCCTCTGATCATCCTCGTGGCCCTTCTCTGGACATGCTCCAGCACCTCCAGATGCCTCTTGTAATAGGGGCTCCAGAACTGGACGCAGTACTCCAGGTGGGGTCTCACCAGAGCTGAGTAGAGGGGGAGAATCCCCTCCCTTGACCTGCTGGCCACACTTCTCCTGATGCAGCCCAGGATCTGATTGGCTTTCCAGGCTGCAAGTGCACATTGAGAGCTCATGTTGAGCTTCTCGTCCACCAGCACCCCCAAGTCTCTCTCCTCTGGGCTGCTCCCCAGCCAGTCACTGCCCAGCCTGGATTTGTGCCTGGGATTGCCTCGACCCAGATGCAGGACCCTGCACTTGGTCTTGTTGAAGCTCATGAGGTTGGCCTGTGCCCACCTCTCCAGCCTGTCAAGGTCCCTCTGGATGGCATCCCTTCCCTCCAGCGTGTCTGCTGCACCACACAGCTTGGGGTCATCAGCAAACTTGCTGAGGGTGCACTCAATGCCACTGTCCATGTCACCCACAAAGATGTTGAACAAGACCGGTCCCAGGACTGATCCCTGAGGGACTCCGCTTGTCCCTGGCCTCCACTGGGACATGGACCCATTGACAGCCACTCTTTGGGTGCGGCCATCAAGCCAGTTCCTTATCCATCTGGTGGTCCATCCATCACAACCGTGTGTCACCAGCTTGGAGACCAGAATGTGGTGTGGGACAGTGTCAAAGGCTTTGCTCAGGTCCAGGTAAACGACATCAGTTGCTCGCCCTCATCTATTAATGCTGTCACCTGTTCATAGAAGGCCACCAGGTTTGTCAGGCAGGATTTGCCCTTGGCAAAGCCATGCTGACTGCTCCCAATCACCTCTTCACTACTCTTCTGAGTCAGTAGTGCCTCCAGGAGGATCTGCTCCATGATCTTTCCGGGCACAGAGGTGAGACTGACCGGCCTGTAGTTCCCTGGTTCCTCCTTCTTACCCTTTTTGAAAATGGGAGCAATATTTGCCCTTTTCCAATCTGTGGGGACTTCCCCAGTCTGCCAGGACTTTTGGAATATAATAGAGAGGGGCTTAGCAACCTCATCTGCCAGTTCTCTCAGCACCCGTGGGTGTATCCCGTCGGGTCCCATGGACTTGAACACTTTCAGGTTCTTCAGGTGATCACGAACCTGAGCTTCACTTACCATGGGCAGTTCTTCCTCCCCATCCCTGGCATCATCTGCCATGACTCCAGGAGTGTGGCTGGAGGCCCTTGCAGTGAAGACTGAGTGTACATGCACTGCAGCTGGGCTGCTGGTTTCACCTCTGGCTCTAGCTTATCACCCCCAGACTCCTGCCTGAGGGGCCTGGTTTCAGCCCCTTTCCCCTTTGAAGCCAGTTTAAAGCCCTACCAATGAGACCTGCCAATTCCAGTCAGCAGAGAAAAAGGTTGTTCAGGATCTCTAGAGTTTTCAAAAGAAGTAAAAGACAGTATACTCTTTTCTGAGACTGTTTTCCATGATTCCATAGGAATCATAAAGGAATATATAGGAAACACATTAGCAGACTCCGGAACATCCTGTCAACCTTTTGAAGATATCTGTATGTCCAACAAATTCTCTCATTCCTATATTTCAGACTAAGAGACGGAACTTTTTCCAATGCTCTGAGGGACTTCAGGGAAGCACAGGACGACTTGGGAATCCCAGAGCTAGGTACTGTCAGAGTTTGCAGGTAATAATCCACATTAGAAGAACACTTAACACCTGATGATTTATAGTATAGAACACACCACCTGTAAAATACTGTTTTTTCTAAATGATCATCTCTTAAGAGCAACTTCAGATACAATTCACACAGCTGAATAGGCTTATTATGCAGTGTCCTTTGCAGGTACTGCTGTACAACTTATGTTAATGAGATTGTTGGCAGATACATCAAATTGTATTAGTCCACCTGAACTACAAATAGAAGTGTATATTTTCATTATACACAGGACATTTTAAGGCACTGAGATTCATAATGCACAGAGAATCCACAGACTGTATCATCAGATGCAATATCTTCATAAAATGTCATACTACTTTGTGTTCTTTGCATAAAAAGTCAAAACCTGCAAGAAGCAGCATTTGTGAAACATGTCATTTCGCAGAAGTAGAAGCATCTTTCTTCTTGGAAATGCTCTATCTGCATATTTAGTTACATATACTGAGCTTTGTGGCAATCATAAAAGTTTGCCACTTCTAGAGTAAGTGCAGAACCAATGTAGCTAAAACTGAATTAGCTATTTGTTGAATATTTTTCTGTGCTTTGCATGATAAAAAATAATAATAAAAATGTTCATTAACTTTTGACCAATTATAGTAGAATCATAGTACCAGTCAGGGTTGGAAGGAACCACAAGGATCATCTAGTTCCAACTCCCCTGCCATGGACAGGGACACCCCACACTAGATCAGGCTGGCCAGAGCCTCATCCAGCCTGGTCTTAAACACCTCAAGGGACGGGGCCTCAACCACCTCCCTGGACAACCCATTCCAGGGCTTCACCTTCATGGTGAAGAACTTCCTCCTCACTTCCAGCCTGAATCTCCCCATTTCCAGCCTCATTCCATTCCCCCTAGTCCTATCACTCCCTGATAGCCTGAGAAGTCCCTCCCCAGCCTTCTTGGAGGCCCCCTTCAGATACTGGAAGGCCACAATTAGGTCATGTTGGAGCCTTCTCCTGACTGAACAGCCCCAACTCCTTCAGTCTGTCCTCACAGAAGAGGTGCTCCAGCCCTCTGATCATCCTTGTGACCCTTCTCTGGACATGTTCCAGCACATCCATATCCCTCTTGTAATAGAGGCTCCAGAACTGGAGGCAGTACTCCAGGTGTGGTCTCAGCAGAGCTGAGTAGAGGGGGAGAATCACCTCCCTTGACCTGCTGGCCACACTTCTCCTGATGCAGCCCAGGATCTGATAGGCTTTCTGGGCTGCAAGTGCACATTGAGAGCTCATGTTTGTGGTGAAGGCACATTTTTGCTCAGATATTAGATCTTGTCCCAGCATGTGGAGAAGTTGCCCCTCCTTTAGGAGGAAGACAAAACCCAAGGCATTAGCCAGGCCAGCACGCACCCAGAGCATGCAGTGCTTGTGTAAATACCAAGTATGGACATAATTCTAGCTTCACGCTTTCTATAGGTTGAAGCCAGTTGTTTATGAGAGTGCCCATTGGTCAAACCCAGCCTCAAGGAATCTATAAGTATCTCCCCAGTTGGTAAACAAGTTGCCCCCTTTTTCACTTTGTCTCTGTACTTGCTCGAGAGAACAACTCTCGAGCCATATCCTCTGCCATTGAGCTCATTGTTGTTAGCTTCTATCACACATGCACGCATACTGAAAGTGTGAGGATCATCTCCCGAGGGAGGACCTTTGCTGAGCCCAAGAAGCCAGTCGTACTGACCAGGAGAGCCCACCGTCATACCGGAGGAGTGGACCAACCCCCGAGGGTAAGATCTGCCCAGATGTCAGGGAGAAGGAACTTGATCCAGACGGAGTCCACATATGCCTAGCCCCGCCATAGCAGGAGAGGAGCCGCCATGTGGCCACTCTGAGCCCTGTAAACCTCAGGGAAGACTAAAGCACTGCTTGTGCCTATACTGCACTAAACCTGGGACCACTCCGAACGTGCCACTATTCCTTTAAGTCCAGTAAACGATAAGCTGCCACTTAACGCAGCCACATTCTCTCCCCGAGGCCTTTTACATCAGCCCCGAGAATCGTGGCAGGCGGGCCGACCCCATAGCCTTTGTCTGCTGTCGTGTCCGACCGGAAACCTCCGAGCCTGCCTACCAGCAACCGCCGCCCCACCCTCCTGTGCAAGCCAGCTCCGAGGGCCAACCCCACAGGCCGACCCCGACCAGGGCCAGTTCCTGTTGTCTGGAGGGAATCGACCGAGTCCTGAAGGGAACCTGCTTCTGAGCTAAGCCCAGATTCCATTATTCCCTCTCCACCATTGCAGAGAGACGAGACAGTAATCCAACACTGCTGTCCAACTCGACTAGGAACCAGTAGTCTGCTGGACCTCCACCTTGCTACACATAACAGCTACAGAGTATCTTCCACATGCTTTCCATCCACTAGCACTCAGTTCAAAGTATCCACATGTAGCAGAGTAATCACTGACACATAGAGAGATTGTAATAATGCTGTATATAGCCAGAAGCTGCCCGCATCCCGCCGAGTCGCAGTTGCAGTGAAGACTGAGGTAAAGATGTTATTGAGTAGCTCAGCCTTTTCCACATCACTTGTGACCATTTCACCAGTTTCCTTTCTGAGGGGGCCCACACCTTCCCTACTCTTCTTCTTGCCATTAATATACCTGTAGAACTTCTTAGTGCTCCCTTTAACCTCCCTGGCTAGATTCAATTCAAACTCTGCTTTGGCTTTCCTAACCAGGTCTCCTGGTGCTCGGGCAGCTTCCTTATATACCCCCTGTTCTAGCTGTCCTTCCCTCCAATTCCTGGAGAGTTTCTTTCTAAGTAGAATAGAATAGAGTAGAATAGAACAGAAAAAAACAGGTTGGAAGAGACCTTCAAGATCATCGTGTCCAACCTATCATCCACCACCACCTAATCAACTAAACCATGCAACCAAGCATTCTATCAATCTCCTCCTGAACACCTCCAGTGACAGCAATACCACCACCTCCCCAGGCAGCCCATTCCAATGGGCAATCACTCTCTGTGTAAAACTTCCTCCTAACCTCCAGCCTAAACCTCCCCTGGCACAGCCTGGGACTGTGTCCTCTTGTTCTGGTGCTGGCCACCTGGGAGAAAAGACCAACCTCCACCTGTCTACAACCTCCCTTCAGGTAGTTGTAGAGAGCAAGAAGGTCACCCCTGAGTCTCCTCTTCTCCAGGCTAAGCAACCCCAGCTCCCTCAGCCTCTCATCATTTGGCATGTGTTCTAAGCCCCTCACCAACCTTGTTGCCCTTCTGTGGGTAATGGTAATAGTGTGTCCAGCAGCTCCTTGCTCATCCAGGCAGGCCTCCTAGCATTCTCTCTTTGTTGGTTTACACAGCTCCTGGAGACAGAGGAGGTAGTTCTTGAATACTGACCAGCTGTCCTGGGTCCCTCTTCCCTCCAGGGCTTTGTCCCATGACACTGTGGCTAGCAGATCCCTGAAGCGATCGAAGTCTGCACGCCTAAAGTCTAGGGTCATAAGCTTAGAATAGGTCCCCCTGATAGCCCTGAGGAGATTAAATTCAACTGCTTTCTGGTCACTGCAGCCAAGGCTGTCTCTGAGCCTCACATTGGTTACCAGCCCTCCCTGTTGGTGAGAACAAGGTCCAGCAGAGCACCTTTTCTTGTTGGTTCCTCTACATTTGGAGGAGGAAGTTGTCTTCTATGCAGTCCAGGACATCCTGGATTGCTGGTGCCTTGCGTGTTGTCCCTCCAGCAGATGTCAGGGTGGTTGAAATCACCATGAGGACCAGGGCTTGGACCTGAAACCGCTTCTATTTGCCTGTGGAGGGCCTCATCGCTTTTGTTCTGCTGGTCAGGGCCTGTAGGAGACCCCCATAGTAATATCTTCCTCCCTGTCTTGCCTTTGATTCTAACCCAACACTCTCACCATCTCATCATCCCTCCCCAGGTGGAGTTCTGCTGATTCCAGCTGGTTATTGACATAGAGGGCAACACCTCCTCCTCTCCTTCCCTGCCTATCCTTCCTAAAGAGCTTATACCCGTCTATCCCTACATTCCAGTCATGGGAATCATCCCACCAAGTTTCAGTAATGCCACTATGTCATGGCCTCCCCAGCAGCACGGTGGCCCTTAATTCATCCTGTTTGTTGCCCAAGCTGCGTGCATTTGCATAGAAGCACTTCAGCTGGGCTGGCACTGTCATCCTCTTGTGCCGATTCCCCTTGGTTTCCACAGGGTGTCCTGGTGTGTCATTCGTGTCTTGCCTCAGGGCAGCAAGTTGAGAGCCCTTAGCAGCTCTCCATCCCTCTGCCTCTGGTGAGCTGCCCCTCTGTTTGTCACAGGCCTAATGACTGAACTGAAGGGTTAAACTTGGAGAGCAGAACTCCAAGTACAACCAGGCTGATAGGAGGAGATGTATCGTGTAAGTGTAGCTAAAGCAGAAACAAATTTGTGCTAAAAGTTAACGATAATGGCTTATCTTGAAAAGAAGATACTGAGTTTACATTTCAGACTTCTTATCAAAAGAGAATGAGAAGAAATTCAAGTCAGACAATAAACAGACTTCCTTTTAATTGATTTAGGGCTTTGAAGTTGAACATCTTTTAGACCTTTACAGGAAAAAAAATATATTATAATTGAAATTGTCTCTCAGTGTTTAATTTTAAGGGATAGATAGGCAACTGAGACACCAGGAGGCAGAGGTTTTGCTAAATGCCATGCATCAAGCCAGACAGTGTCCTACAACCTAGACCCAGTTGTGTTTGTCTGAAGAGAGATGAAGATTGTTTTGGTGATATTAAAAAAAGAATCAACAAACTAAGAAGGGTTTAGTTGTATGTGTGAGAATAAGGCACATTTAACAAAACTGTATTTGCACTTTTAGAATAAAAATCAATCAACTGCCACCCTTGGGGCAGGCCAGCTCAATGTAATTTGCTCTGGCTTTCCTTCTTCATCTTATTTTTATGTAGGTATCTTCTATGTAGAGACAAAAAAATATAGGAAAAAAAAATCAATGCTGATAAGGACTGCAGCATCCTTAGTGTCTACATTCTGGCCTTTCAAGACCACTGAGGCTTGTTCAGGTTGTCAGAAAAATTATGGGGGAAAAGAGCATGAATATTGTGTGCTTTAAAATACCATTTTCTGATACCTGCATCCACACTCATTTTGGAGTCCAGTTGGTATTTTCCCTAAATTCAATCCTAAACATTTGTACATTCACATTCAATTAATTTTGAACATTTATCAGGAGGACTGGAGAATTCAGGATGTTATGGTTCCAATTTGCTTTCTGCTGAGCCAAGGCTTTTTATAAAGACAAGAGCTTGCAGGACTCTTCAGTGCAGTGCTAATCTTTCACACAAACAATGACTCAAAAGTAAATCAACATCTCAATTTTGAGACAGTTTTAAGAGTCACTCATCAAAACCAGAAAAAAAAATAATAAATCAGCCCCTGTCAGGAACAATGGGCATTTTCTTGGGCATGTATTTAGGTATTTTAAAGTGATCTTGAAAGTGAAATTGCTAGTATGCCCACAAACACTCTAGTACAGCATTTTCAAAAAGCTATTTAAATTCATAGGAATCTGAGATTTATGTATCTTCCAGCTGTTTCAGCTTATAAAAAGGATCACAAGGCTGTTTCATTTAAAGCTCTTTGGTCTGTTCCTTTTGGGTCAGGATTCTCTACAGCTCTTCTTTTTGACTCCTATTGCCAATTCTCACAAACTTCCACCCTTAAGATGAATGTTCTACAATCCTGTATCCCTTTCTCCCACACCAGCAGTCCTTTCTTGAACTCGGTTTACTAAGAAAAAAATCGAAAGTTTCCAACTATCCTCTTTTAGACTCAGAACTGAGTTCCACTGTTCCCTGATTCACTCTCTCCCTGAGGGTGGCAGAGACTTGTTTGTCTTTATCTTTACAGAGAACACACCTGTCAGCTACATTAATTTTGCCTTTGAAGGTCACAATTAGTTACCAGCTTGTAAATGTAATGAGTCATTAACACTACAGTGGCAAACATGAAAAGGGTATGAGAGATGGGAATGCAGTGTCAAGCACTTCAACACAACGCAATAAAAATTGCATCACTTCAAGATCCCACAAATGTTTGAAGTGGTCCAAGGAAAGAGATGCAATTTCATAAATCAAGTCATAATATTTTTAAAATGTTTTTTATTATTGTTACTGCTATTGTCATTGTCATTGTTATTGTTATTATTCAGAGGTCAAAAGTACACTTTTACCTGTATGCTACAGGGTAGTTGCATCCCAGATTGTCTTGTGGTTGATAATTCCCTAGACTTTCTTTTGTAAAATGGAAGTTCCACACACCTCTCTGCACTGTCTTCTCTGAAGTGGAAAGAAAAGCAACAATTTACCAAAGCAACAGAGAATTCAATGTGTGACAGAAGTGTAAAATCTTTTCATTTTCTACATGTTCCTAAACTCAAAATAATGGAATTACAGGAAGATAGACTATTTACAGATAGAGTTAACAAAATAGAAAATTAAGAAAACATGATTTCACTGCAGTAGTAAATATTTTGATTGCCTCATACTAGCAATTAGCATTGCAATAGCAATGCAATGAATTATGATCATATCGCCTAGTCTCTTAGAAGAATCAAGAGATCAAGATAATGAACTCAAAACAAAAGAGAAGTAATTTGTGGCAAATAATAGTATTTTCTTCTTTATCTTGAAGCTAGAATTAGTTCATACATCTCACTGTTTAGTGTGGAGAAGCTACCATTTTCCTAGACAGTATTATTTGTCCCCAGGAAAACATCAGAATGGGAATATGAATATTCCTTAAGAATGAAAAATGGAGTAGAAATCACATTTATGAACTGGTAAAAGGCATGCAGGATATCAGTATTAATAGACCTAGAAAAGAGGAGAGAAAGAATATCAATAACATTACTGCTTAACAGTGCAAAAAAAGAGCAGTATTTTCAAATATCAGCCAAACAGAGTATGTTCTAAAATCTATTGAGAGCCTCTAAGTAGCTGAAGTTAAAGCCCATAAATAGTCTTTCCAACCTAACTAGATGCCTATTTTGTTGTATAAGACATTTGTTTCCTTACTTTGAAGGTGATTATTTTTAGACAATCAAGAAACAAGCACAATGTTTAACTGAATAAAGGAATGACATTGCAACCTGCTGTTCATCTGCTGAAATGGTAATAATCAGATTCTTTCACACCCTTAAGAAATACTCAGTAATCAGATGAATGAGGATGAAGAACAAATTACCTCAGTGCCACAATTATGCATTGAATCAAATACTCAGTAGAGTCCACTCATTGAACTTGATCATAACATATTTGAGTGAAGGCAATACTTAATTTTCAATAATTAATCTTCAGATATCTTTAGGGAAATTGGAAACATGACAGTAGAAAATCCCTATGTGAGTCCAGTACTCTCTGACCAGGTTCTTTATATATTCTGTGCACATATTGTGCAATGTTTAATATCAGATGTATTTATTTGAAGATAGTTGATACTACATGAGGTTCCTTTTGTGAATTGTCTAGTGTTTGCTCTCTGTGTTGGACTGAGCTGTGTTCACTCCTACCATGCTGGTCTGGCCACATTCTGGTCCCTTTTTTCTTGAGATAAAGTCAGCCTCATTTTAACAACTGTGCTCAGTCACACGCCACATTATTTCCTGAGCTTCACAAGTACATTGCCCTTGCCCATCTCCCTTGTGCCGTTTCAGGGATTTATTGGGCAGTCACATTTCACCCCTTGGAGTTCATTCAGTCAGAATTCCCATGCTAGCAATGGCATGGAAGGTATTTTTAGTTTTTTTTTCCTGAAAATAGAATCTATTTAGAGTAGAACTAGAAGAAAATAATAAGCTTTTACTGAAGTCATGAGTGTCTGAGGACTTTTCATCAGAAGAGTATTTGTTTAAACAAAGGTTAGATAGTAATTCTAAGGAAAATTTTCCAGATCATCACAGATAACATAATTATTCTTTCAATTTTTCTACCATATGTGTCTACAAAGTTCAATCAAAGCTTTTGAAAATTAATAGAGACGGTGCAAATATACTTTCTGAGATAATTTTTAAGAGTTTCTGCATGCACTTTATTGCAGTTTTTTTGGTTATTTTTCCTACCATGATTAAGAATTCTTGTACTGATGGGAGAAAAGTGTCTTAAGATGATGCAGACAGAACATTATGGCTAACAAAAAAGGAGTGACTGTCTCAGTCCCTCAGGTCTTCAAAAAGCCACTGTAGAACAGTTTCTGATGTCCTTTTTCTTCATTTCACTCTAATAATGCTAGAGGGAAGAAGAGGATCAGAGTGTGAGATGCAGGATTCCCTAGTTCACCTTCTGATCCTTCTTTTCAAAGCATGAGACCACACAAAATGAGCAATATCTTTCTGACAACATAGCAGGGAAAGGGTTCTAACATTGTTCAAACCATTTCCCACAGCTATTGAATTAGGTACTCTGTCTGCTAAACTGCTCTATCAGCCCAGATACATGAGTAGATCCTGCTCCATTTCTCTCTGCAATGCTGCCAGCTTGCTGAAAGAGATGTTACACCAGTATTTCTTAGAGAAAAATAACTCCTATTTTGTAAACCAAGACATGGAGTAGGCATCCATCATGTATTTCAATTTTGTACAGGTGAAGTACATTCTCCCTGTCTTTCAAAAAGAAAAAGAACCAAGATGACACTGATTTTATTCAGATCCCCTACTCATCTTCCATACAATCATATAGTCAGTTTTTCCTGAAAAATTTTCCCTTTAATTAGACATGCCAAAAATATTGGAACTGTAGATTCTAAAACTTAAATATTACTATAATCTCAATGTTGTCATTCAGAAAAGTTTACTGCTTGTAGGGGGCCAATGAATGTAATTCACAAAAGCTGGTGCAAAATGTTTGAAGGCAAACACAGGGAAATAATGAAGCATTCCAATTTATTTTGGTACTATTCAAAATATTCAGCAATGGAAATATCAATTCCAAACATGTGGCACAGAATTTCTACTCTTCGACTAAGTATCTCCAAAAATAAAGACACAAAACTGAATTGAGATTAATGGAATGGAATGGAATGGAATGGAATGGAATGGAATGGAATAGAATAGAATAGAATAGAATAGAATAGAATAGAATAGAATAGAATAGAATAGAATAGAATAGACCAGGTTGGAAGAGACCTTCAAGATCATCGTGTCCAGCCCATCATCCAACACCACCTAATCAACTAAACCATGCAACCAAGCACCCCATCAAGTCTCCTCCTGAACACCTCCAGTGATGGGGACTCCACCACCTCCACGGGCAGTCCATTCTAGTGGGCAATCACTCTCTCTGTATAGAACTTCTTCCTAACATCCAGTCTAAACCACCCCTGGTGCAGCTTGAGACTGTGTCCTCTTGTTCTGGTGCTGGTTGTCTGGGAGAAGAGACCAGCCTCTGCCTGTCTACAACCTCCCTTCAGGTAGCTGTAGACAGCAATATGGTCTCACCTGAGCCTCCTCCTCTCCAGGCTAAGCAACCCCTGCTCCCTCAGCCTCTCTTCGTAAGGCTTGTGTTCCAGCCCTCTCCCCAGCTTTGTTGCCTTTCTCTGGACATGTTCCAGCATCTCAATATCTTTTAGTTTCATAGTTTCATAGTTTCACTTAGGGTTGGAAGGGACCACAAGGATCATCTAGTTCCAACCCCCCTGCCATGGGCAGGGACACTCTACCCTAGATCAGGCTGGACAGAGCCTCGTCCAGCCTGGTCTTAAACACCGCAAGGGACGGGGCCTCAACCACCTCCCTGGACAACCCATTCCAGGGCTTCACCACTCTCACGGTGAAGAACTTCCTCCTCACATCTAGCCTGAATCTCCCCACCTCCAGCTTCATCCCATTCCCCCTAGTCCTATCACTACCTGATAGTCTGAAAAGTCCCTCCCCAGCCTTCTTGTAGGCCCCCTTCAGATACTGGAAGGCCACAATGAGGTCACCTCAGAGCCTTCTCTTCTCCAGGCTGAACAGCCCCAACTCCTTCAGTCTGTCCTCATAGGAGAGGTGCTCCAGCCCTCTGATCATCCTCGTGGCCCTTCTCTGGACACGCTCCAGCACCTCCAGATCCCTCTTGTAATAGGGGCTCCAGAACTGGACGCAGTACTCCAGGTGGGGTCTCAGCAGAGCTGAGTAGAGGGGGAGAATCACCTCCCTTGACCTGCTGGCCACACTTCTCCTGATGCAGCCCAGGATCTGATTGGCTTTCCGGGCTGCAAGTGCACATTGAGAGCTCATGTTGAGCTTCTCGTCCACCAGCACCCCCAAGTCTCTCTCCTCTGGGCTGCTCCCCAGCCAGTCACTGCCCAGCCTGGATTTGTGTCTGGGATTGCCTCGACCCAGATGCAGGACCCTGCACTTGGTCCTGTTGAAGCTCATGAGGTTGGCCTGTGCCCACCTCTCCAGCCTGTCAAGGTCCCTCTGGATGGCATCCCTTCCCTCCAGCGTGTCTGCTGCACCACACAGCTTGGTGTCATCAGCAAACTTGCTGAGGGTGCACTCAATGCCACTGTCCATGTCACCCACAAAGATGTTGAACAAGACTGGTCCCAGGACTGATCCCTGAGGGACTCCGCTTGTCACTGGCCTCCACTGGGACATGGACCCATTGACAGCCACTCTTTGGGTGCGGCCATCAAGCCAGTTCCTTATCCATCTGGTGGTCCATCCATCAAACCCGTGTGTCACCAGCTTGGAGACCAGGATGTGGTGTGGGACAGTGTCAAAGGCTTTGCTCAGGTCCAGGTAAACGACATCAGTTGCTCGCCCCTCATCTATTAATGCTGTCACCTGTTCATAGAAGGCCACCAGGTTTGTCAGGCAGGATTTGCCCTTGGCAAAGCCATGCTGACTGCTCCCAATCACCTCTTCACTACTCTTCTGAGTCAGTAGTGCCTCCAGGAGGATCTGCTCCATGATCTTTCCGGGCACAGAGGTGAGACTGACCGGCCTGTAGTTCCCTGGTTCCTCCTTCTTACCCTTTTTGAAAATGGGAGCAATATTTGCCCTTTTCCAATCTGTGGGGACTTCCCCAGTCTGCCAGGACTTTTGGAATATAATAGAGAGGGGCTTAGCAACCTCATCTGCCAGTTCTCTCAGCACCCGTGGGTGTATCCCGTCGGGTCCCATGGACTTGAACACTTTCAGGTTCTTCAGGTGATCACGAACCTGAGCTTCACTTACCATGGGCAGTTCTTCCTCCCCATCCCTGGCATCATCTGCCATGACTCCAGGAGTGTGGCTGGAGGCCCTTGCAGTGAAGACTGAGGTAAAGAAGTTATTGAGTACCTCAGCTTTTTCCACATCACTTGTGACCAATTCACCAGTTTCCTTTCTGAGGGGGCCCACACCTTCCCTACTCATCTTCTTGCCATTAATATACCTGTAGAAATTCTTAGTGCTCCCTTTGACCTCCCTGGCTAGATTCAATTCAAACTCTGCTTTGGCTTTCCTAACCAGGCCTCTTGCTGCTCGGGCAGCTTCCTTATATACCCCCTGTTCTATCTGTCCTTCCCTCCACTGCCTGTAGAGTTTCTTTTAAGTAATAGTGTGTCCAGCAGCTCCTTGTTCATCCAGGCAGGCCTCCTAGCGTTCTTCCCTGTTTTCTCTTTGTTGGTATACATAGCTCCTGGACACAGAGGAGGTGTCCTTGAATACTGACCAGCTGTCCTGGATCCCTCTTCCCTCCAGGGCTTTGTCCCATGACACTGTGGCTAGCAGACTCCTGAAGCGATCGAAGTCTGCACGCCTAAAGTCTAGGGATATAAGCTTAGAATAGGTCCTCCTGATAGCCCTGAGGATATTAAATTCAACTGCTTCATGGTCACTGCAGCCAAGGCAGTCTCTAAGCCTCACATTGGTTACCAGCCCTTCCTTGTTGGTGAGAACAAGGTCCAGCAGAGCACCTTTTCTTGTTGGTTCCTCTACCATTTGGAGGAGGAAGTTGTCTTCTATGCAGTCCAGGAACATCCTGGATTGCTGGTGCCTTGCTGTGTTGTCCCTCCAGCAGATGTCAGGGTGGTTGAAATCACCCATGAGGACCAGGGCTTGTGACCTGGAAGCCGCTTCAATTTGCCTGTGGAGGGCCTCATCTGCTTGGTTCTGCTGGTCAGGTGGCCTGTAGGAGACCCCCACAGTAATATCTCCTTCCCCTGTCTTGCCTTTAATTCTAACCCATATACTCTCAACCATCTCATCATCCCTCCCCAGGTGGAGTTCTGCTGACTCCAGCTGGTTCTTGACATAGAGGGCAACACCTCCTCCTCTCCTTCCCTGCCTATCCTTCCTAAAAAGCTTGTACCCATCTATCCCTACATTCCAATCATGGGAATCATCCCACCAAGTTTCAGTAATGCCCACTATGTCATGGCCTCCCAGCAGCACGGTGGCTATTAATTCATCCTGTTTGTTGCCCAAGCTGCGTGCATTTGCATAGAAGCACTTCAGCTGGGCTGGCCCTGTCGTCCTCTTGTGCCAATTCCCCTTGGTTTTCACAGGGTGTCCTGGTGTGTCATCTGTGTCTGGCCTCAGGGCAGCAAGTTGAGAGCCCTTAGCAGCTCTCGATCCCACTGCCTCTGGTGAGCTGCCCCTCTGCTTCTCACAGGCCAGCAGGAGACTATTACCCCCTTCCCCCTTCAAATCTAGTTTAAAGCCCTATCAATGAGCCCTGCCAATTCCTGCCCCAGGATCTTTCCTAAACTGAGGGGCCCAGAACTGGACACAGTACTCAAGGTGTGGCCTAACCAGTGCAGTGTACAGGGGCAGAATGTCCTCCCTGCTCCTTGATGAATCCAATCTGCTTTGGAAGCTACGAGAAGTCACATAGAAACAGAATTCTTCTCAAAAGGTCTCTATGAATAGAAAAATATCAGACAACTATGATGTACAAAAATAGTCTTAAGAAAACTGGATTTCTGTTTAAACCATCAGTATATTATTTTTTAAAAGCTCTTAAAATTTGATCAGGACAGAACCTGCAGGGTCCAATTTCATCTACTCTAACAACCCACTTCTGTGTGAAGGAAAAGATATCATCCTACAGGTTTTACACAATTCTATTAAATTTGCAAATTTTGCTGCAGAAATATGTCTGTTTAGACACTGAAAAAAAACAGAAGCTTTGAAGTTTTATTTCATTTGGTACCTGCAGCATAGGAGGTCAGGTGTCATGGAGAACTGCCTAATCATCTAAACAGATGTGGTTCAAGACCAGGACAAAAAAAGAAAGAAAAATCACTTCACAGAGAATAACAGAAGTTATTCTAAAGATATGAGTGCAAAGTCATTAGTGTCATTTAAAATAAATTCCCTGGAGAAATAATTGCAGTCCTATACATCCATTTAGTATAATGATAAACAGGAAGACTGCTATTTTTGCCTCTTTAATTTTGAACTTTCCTGAAAGATATTAAAATACTGAAAAGCGTCTTGCTATACTACAGACCTGGTTTAATTTTTACCAACAGTCTTATCCATAACTAACTAACTAATTAACTAAATGAATAAATAAATAAAACATGAAACAATACAGAAAATTAGGATTAAACTATACCGAAATAAAACCCCAAAATCAAATACTCCTCTCCCTCCAAACCCCACCAACCAAAACTTCTACAGCTGTCATCAGGGATTCCCTTCCTTGCTTATAATGGATTCCCAGGAAACATTGGAAATCACCTGGAAGGTCAAAAATAAAATATATAGTGTGATAGAACAATGGCCTCTATAGTGTGTATAGCAAAAATCAACCTAATATTTCTTGCATTTAACAAGTCCTTACTGTAAGGAAACCTACAGTTGCATTACAGTAGGTTTTCTTTAGAAACAATAATACAATACAATACAATACAATACACCACCAGGTTGGAAGAGACCTTCAAGATCATCGCGTCCAATCCATCAACCTATCCAACACACCTAAATACAATACAATACAATACAATACAATACAATACAATACAACCCACCTAAACAACTAAACCGTGGCACCAAGCACCCCATCAAGCCTCTTCCTGAACACCTCCAATGAAGGTGATTCCACCACCTCCACAGGCAGCCCATTCCAATGGGCAATCACTCTCTCTGTATAGAACTTCTTCCTAACATCCAGTCTAAACAAACAAGAGCCAAAAGATCTCTAAAACTAGAACTCAAGTGATGTAAGAGATTTAGAGCTTTAGGTGCTTGTAATGCATACTAAATCATTAATATTCTAAACAACTTCATAGATATCTTATAAAAACACTGTGCAGCCACAGATATTTGCAGCAACAATTTTGGTTTTAGTAAAATTTTTTCTACATATTTAATAAATTCTCACTGAACTGACTTTATGTTATTACCATTTATGTAGGAAAAACTCTGCAGGCTGTAAATCTCAGTGTTATTTTACTTACTAGAATAGATTGTTCTTGTAGTTGGGAAAAGAATAATATTTCAAACTGCCAAGACACAACATTTAAAGAATTGTTCATTTGTACTAGACAAAAATGTGTGTATTTGCACACAGACACACCGAGCCTGCAGAATCATGGCTGGTTCAAAATAATTATTTTTAATTGAAAGTATAAATCAATTCTTTCCAAGTGTAGAAATAGGTTCCTTTTTACTATTCATAATGGGCTGGTAGATAATTAGATGGAACTTGAGTTTGTAGATAAATATATGCTTTGTTGATTGTACATGGCATTTCAAACTAAAGCATCTACAGAATTACTGAAAGAATCAAGATTTAAACAAATTCTCTGGAATCTTTTACCAGTAACATGAAGCAATACAGAGATTTACTTATACTGTCTGCCATGGTAGGGCCAAATGGGACCAGCACAAACCCAGACAGGCCCTTATGTGTCTAGACATGGTCCCCCTCTCCCTCCTTCTTCCTGCAGGAAGTCAGGGATAACACAGGAAAAGGAACAAAGGCATAGGACCTAACATGTCTGGAAAACAACTTTCCTTCTGGGGCAAGAGCACTTGTACCATCCACTACTTCTCCCCAACCAGCCCTGTGTTTCTGCCTTTTATGGCCACAGCCTGGCAGAACCCCTTTTCATTGGGTGCTGGCTTCATTTGCCCTATTGGCTCAATTGATTCTCAGGCAAGATATATATACAGGTCAACCGCTAGTCACCTTTGCCTGCCTGCTTCGATATGCCTTGCTTGAAGCTGTTTTGCCTCGAGTTGCTTCTCCTTGAGTTGCCCAGTCTACAGCCTGGGATAAAAGCCACAAGACCTAGGACCTGGAGCCCCAAGATTTGCTTCCCCTTGCAACTAGAATTTTGTTGTGCCTCGGTTTACCCAGGAAAGCCAAGAGTCTGTCACAGTAATACCATCATATCGTCTGCTGTGCTCTTGGAGCCAGAGCAGCCCTGAGAACCCATGTCATTCCTGCCGGCAATCAGCTGCGCCTGGTGCATGAGAGCACCCCCAAAAGAGCCTCAACAGCTAATACACAGCAGCAGCACTCCCCACTTGGGTGGAACCAGCTGTGAGTAGTTAATTCATTGCCTCTTTAGCTTAAGGGTTCTTGTAAATAGTCCCCACCCTGTGGTCTAGCACCATTTTGTGCTGCAGAATTCTGTCTTTCTGTTATTCTTACCAGGTTACTTAAAATTGTTAAAGTTGCTGTATTTGCCTAAATTCTGTACATTCCCACTGTAAATATATATTTTCTAACCGTACAGAGAACCCATTTAATACATTTTTGGCAACTTTTCTTATTAATGCAAAGTTATTAATATTTTTATTAATATTCGTATTTGCCATATCTCAGTTATAAATTCAATAGATTCCTTAACACTGCCACATAAATAGATCTACTAGGTATGAAACAAAAAGTAAGGAATAGTATATATTCAAAGCTTTTGTAGTAGACAGTCATCACCTCAAGAATGTTTAGAATTCTCAGAGCTTTCAGGATATTGCTAATTAAAATATTAACAGACATTGACCATGGTGCCTGCGCAGGCATTGCACCTTTCATTTCTTTGAGAAATACTCATTTCTGTACAGAAACCATGGGTGCAGAACCTGCATTGCTAATGCCTTTGGAATCTGCAGGTTAAGTTACTATATAAAAATGCAACCCTTTTATTATTTTATTAAATCTGCATTTTCAGTTCAATAATCTTACAAATTCATACGGGGAATTTGCTCTGAGAAGCACAATATCCCTTTGCAAAAATATTTCTAAATTAATTGAACACACAGTTTAGAATCTACAGGAATGGTCTGCCCAGGGAGGTGGTGGAGTCACCATCATTGGAGGTGTTCAGGAGGAGACTTGATGGAGTGCTTGGTGCCATGATCTAGTTGTTTGGGTGGGTTGGATTGGTTGATAGGTTGGATGCGATGATCTCGAAGGTCTCTTCCAACCTGGTTTATTGTATTGTTTGAGAAGCACTTACTGATTTGTTAGTAACTTCCTTTGTAAAGAGAGATCTGAAAGACAAGGGGTATAAGCAACTCTTCCGTGGTCAAATATTGCAACCTTATAACCTGGAAGAAACAAGTTTTGCGGAAAACAAGTGATGAGCAAGCACAAACCATATGAAGTAGAGTGAATTTGATTGGAAGGTTAACAGCAGACAAGTCAAGAAAGAGCAAAATGCAGTCTGTGGCAGCAAATATATGAAAATGACCTAAAGCAGATCCTACAGTGAGGGTATGGTTGATCACCATCATCAAGGCCTTCTGACAATAAGCTCAGGAGGGTAACAATATACCACATGCTCCAAACTCCCGTGCCTGATGCCAATGACCTTACAGGGTCATTCCAAATACAAAACAACTGGAAAGGGTAGATAATAGTAAATGCAAGCATAATAATTTTAAGTGTCCATAGTCTGGTGCATCAAGACCATTGTAACTAGACTAATGATAATTTTATTATCTTGTTAATCTAATACAAATCTTAACAGTACATTCTAGACTTTTAAAAATGCATTTCTTTCTTCCAACAAATTAAATCAAATAACACAAGAATAACACTTGTGTACAAGCTTATCCAAATCTTAGCTTTAAAAGTGCACTACACATCTATTTATGTTGTTTCATTAAAGATTTCTCCATTTGCATAATATATAAATATATAACTATGAAGAATAATTTAATCTTAAATGCTGTAACTATAGCTGAGTGTAAATTTTACAAGAATAACACACCTGTAGATTTGTTTAAAAGCTTTCAATTAAAAAGAAAGAACATACTTAATGAGCTACAGATATTTTTTTTCCATTAACAACTTTGTCTGAAATACTGAAATGAAATTATTTTAATGAACATTCTGTTGTCTCCTGAAAAAGAAGAGTGAATAGTCTCAAGAGGATAGCACTAACATTTAATATATGCACATTTCTATTAGGCTTCTTATCTATTACTTGCAAACAAAAGGCAAGGCAACTAACAAAAGCAAAACAGTGGTAAACAAATTAATAATGACTAAGGGGAGATTTTTGTTTACTTTGGTTTTGTGTTTGTGTGTGTTTTGTTTCCTTATTTTGGTCACTCGGTCTGTCTACTCAGTCACAGTTACAAGGAACCAGTTTTCTAACCAAAGTGATGTGTTATTTCTACAGGAAGAAAATCAAGTTCTGAGGACTGGAAATACCCCTTGCAGACTTTTGTCATTGCAGAGTCAATTTAAGAAGCACAAGCAATCAAAGTGTCAGATGATAAGTAGTGAAGGAGTTCAAGCATGCATGGAGTTCAAGCATGCCAGTCAGCAAAGTACTCTAACTTTGCTTTTACTAACTTAGCTAATGGTGTTAGATGAACCTTTGTCTGATTCAGTTCAGCTTTTCTTACCTGAGTTCAGTTCCCTTCCAAATAGAGGAAGCTTTTTCAGTACTTGGAGTTTTCTCTGTTGTCTCAGAAGATGTTCTTCCTATAAATGAGGAAAAAGCAGTGTTTCCAAAGTGTAAATGTATTATTTGGGCTTTGTATTCTTTATGGCAATGTACTAAATTCCTCACTCAAAATCAAGCAAAGCAGTTCAAATGGCTAAGAACAGCACAAGTGTGTTCTTTCAGTATTTTTGGTAAGAATAATGTGTTTTATGAGCTGAAAATACATAGTAGTATTTTTCCTGAGATATCAAAAGGAGAAATTAATGAATTTTGCAAAATTTCTTTGTTTTGGTCCAGATCAATATTGCAAAAGATGATCCTCCTTATCAATATTCAAAATGAGAAAGCATTGACCTGAGAGTATTTTGCGTCATAGTCACAGCAGGATAGTATGGGAATGCATGTATAAGTGTGTATAGACAGACACATATGTAAATACACACACACAAATATATACACACATACGCACAGACAGATAGATATACGTGTATAAGCAAATAAATATAGCAGCTTGTATCATAGAACTGTGGACACTTCAGTGTAGGCTAATTAGTTACCATACTTAGAACATTTATGAGAATCAACCCTTCTCCAAAAAAACCTCCAAAAACCCAAACCAACAAACCTACAAAACTCTTGATGACTTCTCTTCCTTTAGTTTGTTTCTTTCTTGTTTTCATGGGGGAAGGTGTGTTTTGGCCTTGTTTTGGTTTGTTTTTCCTTAAAGACAATCTCTTTTTTAGTTTGCAATTTTAATTTACTTAATAAAGTTGATACTTCCCAAGAATATTCAGTGTTTTGTAACTGTAAATACTAGGAACCATTCTGTCGCTTGAAAGCTATTAAGACATTTTACTAGTGTGCCCAGGTGGCCAAGAAGGCCAATGGCATTCTGGTCTGCATCAAGAATAGTGTGGCCAGCATGAGCAGGGAAGTCATTGTGCCCCTCTACTCAGCACTGGTAAGGCCACACCTTGACAACTGTGTCCAGTTCTGGGCCCCTCAGTTTAGGAAAGATGTTGAGTTGCTAGAACGTGTCCAGAGAAGGGCAAGAAGGCTGGTGAGAGGCCTTGAGCACAAGCCCTGTGAGGAGAGGCTGAGAGAGCTGGGGTTGTTTAGCCTGGAGAAGAGGAGGCTCAGGGGAGGCCTTATTGCTGTCTACAACTACCTGAAGGGTGATTGTAGACAGGAGGGCGTTGGTCTCTTCTCCCAGACAACCAGCTCCAGAACAAAAGGACACAGTCTCAAGCTGCACCAGGGGAAGTTTAGGCTTGAGGTGAGAAGAAAGTTCTTCACAAAGAGCGTTGTTAGGCACTGGAATGTGCTGCCCAGGGAGGTGGTGGAGTTACCATCCCTGGAGGTGTTCAAGAGGGGATTGGATGTGGCAGTTGGTGCCATGGTCTAGTAGTCATAAGGTCTAGGGTGACAGGTTGGACTTGATGATCTTTGAGGTCTTTTCCAACCTTATTGATTCTAAGATTCTATGATTCTATGAATTTTTAAAAGATGGGAATAATGGAACTATATGATCTCCATGAGCTCAGCAAATGTCCAGATTTTCATTTTAAACTACTTAGAAATGAACACTGTTGAAGTAGCAAAAAATAAAAACCACTCAACCAACACGTTTACATGCTCAGTCTCTAATTTTAGCAGAACACATTTGTCCCAAAAAAGTCTTCTGTGTGACTAAAGATTTTGGAAATCTTGCTAAAGCAGGGGAATGAATAGGGAAATGAAGTTTGGCTTTAAATAGAATAACAATAGAAAAGGAGTTCTGTGCAGACTTTCTGATGGACAATAGAAAATGACTACATGTGCTTAATGCAAAATACTCAGTCTGGGAAAAAAAAACCTTCGTTCTCTGCCCTAAGTAATCTCTGCACTAAGTGAAAAGCCAAAAGCAAGACATAAGTAACAGTGATCTTCAGACAAGATTTTGTTGAAATGTGGTTTTCATGGTTCTGATAATTCTCACACACCAACCCTTGTCTATGACCATATTGAAAATTGAGGCCTTTTATGAATTATAATTATTCTTACATATTATTTAAACTTTTTTGGGGGTATATATTTAATAATTTTTCTCTGATCTTTTTCTCTTAACAATATACAGTATCTCTTGGTTTTACTGGTGACAATTCTTCTGGTGTTTCTAGCGGAAATAGGTGGTTTTCTTCACTGATCACTTCTTTATTAACACCCCAAATTTCATTTCCTTAACCAAGATGTATATTCCTGTATATACAGGAGGAAGTTGATAATCATTCTCCTCTGACTTCTCAGCTACACTTACCTTGACACTATTTCCTTTAGCCGATTTTGCCCTTTGGGAATGAAAATATTTAGATTCTCTTAAATTTTTAACTGAAAATGTAATTTTTACCTCTTCCAGATTTGTGTCTAGTAACCTGGCACATCCAAGCCACTCAGTATCTTAATTTGGATGCATGAATAAACTACTATACCCAAAAGTACACAATCACTACTTTTTATCTTACAATAACAGAATCCTTTTTGTTCTGCATTTTTGTTAGCCATGCATGCAAATCAAATGGATGCAACTCAGAGAAGCTCTGCAACTTTACTTGTTCAAAAGATTTCCAATGGAAGATCTTTCGAATGGTTTAGTGATAATAATGCCTCACCAAATTTCAGTCTGAAGTCACTACTATGTTAGTCCTTTAAACTCAAATCTCAAAAACATTAGAGTATAAAAACAAACAAACAAACTAAACCAAATATCCCAGCTTCTTTCTTGTGGTACAAGGCAGATCTCAAGAGAAAAAAAAAAAGATGACAGTAAAGCTGCACAGCCCAGTGCTGAAGCATTATATCCCCCAAATATTGCAGTGGCTTTAATGTAGCACTCTGCTTGAGTGAATGCTACATGTTTCAGGATAGCTAATTAGTACACATACAGTGCCATGAATATAGAACTGTACTGCTTCTGGCTCCCTAGCTTGCTCATTTCCAATTAGGTGAAGTATTTCTTCATAACATTAAATTGTACACAAGTCACCCTCAAGCAAGGAAGAATGATCTGGCATACTGAGTCAAGTGCTGTTATTTTAATAGTATATGTCAAGAAAGATGTATCCATGGAGAGGCTTTGCTTTATCTTTCCTGTAAGGACAGGAAATATAGCTGGCAGTCTGGTTAGTGCACTATGCTTACAAAGGACAACAGAAGGGAAAATGCAAATGCAGAAGATGGTTAATACAAATTTACATCCTGAAAAGCATTAATCTCTTTTGATATCAGTAAGTCTCCATTACAGGACATGAGACCTGATTTGTTTGTTTGTTTGTTTGTGGTTTCTTTTGAACTTTTATGCAGAGTTATACAGCATACTGTTAATTTATTTTTCCTCCCCTGGTGATAGCTACTCTTGTTTGACAGTAGCCCAAGGTCATTTGGTTATACAGTCTGCATCTCTTCAATCTGAAAGTCTGGTGAAACATCCATTGCTTTAGCTCCATAACTTTTTTGTTATAACATGTAGGAAATAGGAATTAAATTTCATAAACTAAGGCAGGCAGTTTTCCCTTGCATGGCAGAGGACCTCCCAAAGGTTTAGAACAAATACACAAAATCATAGGAAAATAATGTTAGTGAGTATAACAGAGAAAATATATTCCTTGATGGTGAGCTTAACTGTACTTTTTCCAGACAGTTGTATAAAGAGATCTTAAAAGACACAGTAAGGAAATATGTTCCTCAACACTCCCGATATCATAATCTGTTATATCCTGCAAAAACTATCAAAAAGCAAATGATGAGAAGTTTTACCCAACTAAGCACTCCTGAATTTAGTTCTAGTCCAAGATGTTGACATGCATGACAGCCACCGTATAATTTGGAGGTCCAGTCTGAAAGGATTGAAAGTGGTACAAAGCTTGAGAAAAACCTCTAACCTACTCCACTCCCTCTTAACCCTAGTTAAGTTTTCCAGTGTACTGTTAGGAAGAAGGTTTTTCTCTAACTAAATGCTTTCCTCTCATGAATACTTGCTTTCTTTAAAACATATATCATAACTATAGTATGTAACTTCAGTTCTAGTTACCTTTTGTAATCATTTATGTCCTGTGCAATACCCATGATTTCTAGACTGGAAATGAACATTTTATGAATCTGTGAAATCGTACATTGGAATACGAATGCTAGAAGCACATGGCATAGAAATGGTATGCTGAAAATATGTAAAGGAAAAGTACATTTTACCATAAAGTTGCAGAAAAATACTCTACAGGCACGTATTTTTCTCTTGACTACCTAACAAGCACTATTCACTTCATAGGACATCTGTTGATGTCAGCAGCACCACACCTAAAACTTCATTTATTGTACAATTGATGAAATCTTCTTTATAGTAAAAAAATTTCAGTTCCAGTTTGTGGTCAAAAAAATAAGTTTCACTAAGATCAGTCTGAGAGTTATCAACAGGTGCCATAAAACCCCAGACACAGGAGAGACAACCAGAAAGCACTTGGTTACTACACAGAAATAAATGATCAACGTTATAGATAATCTAATTGCATTCAACTGTAAATCACCATGTTCAAAGCAGTCTAATAACAGATGCTGTGGAAAAGTTGTTGCTCCCAGATAGAATTCTGTCAAATGCCTAATAAATTAATTTTGAGATTCTTAAGGTTTCTGAGGTATGAGGCAACAGGCAGCAATGGATAGCATGTCACTGTGATTAAGTCTTTAATTTATTTTACTCCTGTTAAATTATGCTTTAAAAAATAGACACAATTCTTAAAAGAGCTAGAGAGTGTATAAGCCTATTTCTACATATACCAATTCTAATTACCTTTGAGCAATTAATAAAGATAATCCATCATGGCTTAGAGAAACATGGTTTTAGGTACACTTCGTCAAATGAGAATCATGAATATTCAGACCATGCTAACTTTAATCAGAAAAAATAACTATGATGAACAGCAATCATTTCTCAAAAGGAGGCCTTTTATTATTCAGCAGCGTTATGATGTTGTTTTGGGGTTTTTTTTAAATACCCTTTAGGAATATGTGAATTGCATTATGTTCCCAATGTTAAAATTTTCTGACAGAAGCACCAAATATGGCCCTTACACAAGCACAAAGTAAGGAGCTATTATATGGTACTGTGCTGCAGATTCCAGGAAAATTATTTTGGTAAAAGGCTGGTTATTTAACAAGTAACATTAACTCCTTCTGCTGCCATGGAGGTAATCTTTCTTCTGCTTTCAAGAAGAAAAAGGAAGATTAATTGCTTCTCTGTTCTAAACAATTGGATTTCCCCAATTATTTAAAACAAAGGCTAAACAAAGGATTGAATCACTTATATTTTGACCTGCCACCCTGTCTATTTAATATCACCTCTCTACTACTACTGTGTGAAAAGAAAAAAATTATTTCAACCTGAATATAAGATTAAGATGAGTAACATTTAATTGGTATGGCCTTTAAAATTATATGCATAAAACTCAAAAGGTACAAATTTTCACATCAGTATGTAGAAAAATGAAAAAAATGTTAATCTAAAAGCTAAAAAAAATAATAAAAGAGGATATACAGTTATAAATAAAAAATTAAAGTTAGGCTAACACACATCCACCTTCAGATACATCTTATTCTTTACCACTTGAGCTATTTATTTAATTTAATATTTGACATACTTTCTCCTCCATATCATATACTTCTGAATTATTTAACTTTTACAAAAGACTGACAAACTTAAGTCACTTTGCTTTTCCTCAAGTCCAGAGGTGGAATCCATGGAGCTTTCATTTCATTTAAACACAAGAGGTGCTTTTGTTTCTGTTAAAGATACCCAAGTATCACACTTTAAGCATTACTCTTTCCCTGCATCGTAGTGAATCTAGGAGGCTAGGAACACCTTGAATACAATTGGCAAATGCAACCCTGAACAAGTAGCTTGTTATCTCAGCTAAGGCAAAAGCACCTACCTCTTTGGAATTTTGCTGATTACCAGTAATATTATTTCATGAGGACTTATAAATGGGAATCTAATACAATTAAATGACTAACCTAGATGAATCAAATCCCAACTGTTTTCATCTATTCAATAATTTTGACATTCTCAGCAAAAATTTATGAAGAAATTCTGATCACTCTGCCAAGATATAAAACAAAGACAATTTCAAGATCTAACTCACAGCAGCATGTGCTGTGTAACAAAGTATTACAATGTCCCTCCCAATGTAAGTGAAGATCAGATTTAAGACCATATGAGGAACCAGAACATGCACAAATCTATGGAACTCAATGACATGCATCCTAGTGTCTTGAGGAATCTTTTCTGATGTAGTTGCCAAGCCACTTTTCATCATATTTCAAAAGTCATTAGAATCTGGAGAAGCTACCAGTGGCTGGAAAGAAGGAATTATCATACTCATTTTAAAAAAGGATGAGAAGGAGGACCCTGGGAACAACCAGCCAGTCAACTTCACATCTGTGCCCCATAAAATCACAGAACACATCCTCCTAAAAGATAGTTCAAAACTTGTGGAAGACAGAATGTTGGTGAGAGACAGCCAGCCAGCATGGCTTCTCCAAACACAAATCATGAATGGAGTGAACACATCAGTGAAAAGGCATGTTATCTACCTGAATTTCTGCAAGGCCTTTGACATGGTCCTCATTGACATTCTTACTGCTAGATTGGAAACATATGAATTTGATGGGTGGACCACTAGAAGGATGGGGAATTGGAGGGATAGCTACACCCAAGAGTTACAATCAATACTTCAATGCCCAAAGTAGGAATCAGGAATGAGAGTGTCCCACAAGGGTTTGCACTGGGAGCAGTACTATTTAATGTCTTCATAAATAATTTAGACAGTGGGATTCAGTGCACTTTCAGCAAGTTTGAAATGATACCAGGCCGAGTGATGTGGTTCATTCACTAGAGGGAAGAGATGCCATCCAAAGGGATGGACCTCGACAAGCTGGAGGAATAGACACATGCAACCTTCATCAAGGGCAGGGTTGGTAAGTTGGGTCAGTCTCCAAGATTATTGCAGGGTGGGGAATGAATTAGTTAGGAGCAGCCCCATGGAGAAGGACTGGGCAATAGTGACACATAGAAAATTGGACATGGGCAAGCAATGTGCATTCACAGGCCAGAAAGCCAGTTGCATCCTGGGCTGCATTAAACGAAGTGCAGCCAGCAGGTTAAGGAGGTGATTCTGCCTCTTTACTCTGTTTTTCTGAGACCCACATGGACTATTGCATTCAGCTCTGTGCTCCCCAGAACAAGAGTGAAATCAGAGGAGTGCCACAGGAATTATCAGAGGGCTGGAGCATATCTCCTGTGAGGAAAGTCTGGGAAAATTGAGATTGTTCAGCCTGGGGAAGAGAAGACTCTGGGAAGACCTTAATGCAACCTTTCCATACTTTAAAATGTTTTTTAAGAAAGATAGTATTATTACCTGTGCAACTCATCGTGACAGGAGCATGAGCAATGATTTAAAACTGGAGGAGATTTAAACTGGGGATAAGGAACACAATTTTTAGAAAGCAAGCAGTGAGTGACTGGAATGGAATGGCTAAAGAAGTTGTGGGTGCCATATCATTGACAGTGTTCAATGGCAAGTCAGATGAAGCTTTGAACAACCTAGTCTAGAGAATTCTGTCTCTGTCCATGGCAGGGTAATACAATACAATACAATACACCAGGTTGGAAGAGACCTTCAAGATCATTGCGTCCAACCCATCAACCAATCCAACCCACCTAAATACAATACAATACAATACAGTACAATATAACCCACCTAAACAACTGAAAAACTAAACCATGGCACCAAGCACCCCATCAAGCCTTTTCTTGAACACCTCCAATGAAGGGAGTTGGACTAGTTCTTCAAAGGTGCCTTCCGAATGAAACCGTTGTGTGATTCTTTGATCCATACAGTGCTGGGGGCAGGAGAAGCAGGAAGAAGTTTTGATCAGATTGCATTTTTTAAGTTACTAACATAAAACTCTCTTGTGTCAAATCTGGAGGAAACTTGTCTTCATTATTTCTTACCATTAGACATTTTGTTGGCAAGAAAGATGAGCGCATCACTTAGCAACATCAGTCTTCAAGCACGTGTTGTATTAAAAACAGCACAGAGAAATTCTGATTTTTTTTTTAAATAATTTTTCTTCATGTAGTGAAATGAATACTAAGTGAGTGCATTTGCTTTTATTGTCACTGAATATTCTTTCTCAGTATTGTAGTTATATAAATTTATTGGCCAGAAATATGATAAAATATGAACATTATATATTAAATATAAAAAATTGTTTCCCTGAGTTAATTTTTATTCAGGTTCATTTGTCCAATACAATACAATACAATACACCAGGTTGGAAGAGACCTTCAAGATCATCGCGTCCAAACCATCAACCAATCCACCCACCTAAACAACTAAACCATGCAGCCAAGCACCCCATCAAGGCTCCTCCTGAACACCTCCAATGATGGTGACTCCACCACCTCCATGGGCAGACCATTCCAATGGGTAATCACTCTCTGTATAGAACTTCTTCCTAACATCCAGTCTAAACCTCCCCTGGCACAGCCTGAGACTGTGTCCTCTTGTTCTGGTACTGTCTGCCTGGGAGAAGAGACCAACCTCTGCCTGCCTACAACCTCCCTTCAGGTAGTTGTAGAGAGCAATAAGGTCACCCCTCAGTCTCCTCTTCTCCAGGCTAAGCAACCCCAGCTCCCTCAGCCTTTCCTCATAAGGCTTGTGTTCCAAACCCATCACCAACCTTGTTGCCCTTCTCTGGACACGCTCCAGCAAGACAACATCCTTCCTAAACTGAGGGGCCCAGAACTGGACACAGGACTCAAGGTGTGGCCTAACCAGTGCAGTGTAGAGGGGCAGAATGACCTCCCTGCTCCTGCTGGCCACACTCTTCCTGATGCAGGCTAGGATGCCATTGGCCTTCTTGGCTTCCTGGGCACACTGCAGGCTCATGGTCAGCCTACAATCAACCAGGACCCCCAGGTCCCTCTCTGCCTGGCTGCTCTCCAGCCACTCTGACCCCAGCCTGTAGCACTGCATGGGGGTTGCTGTGGCCAATGTGCAGAACCCGGCACTTGGATGTGTTCAATCTCATGCCCTTGGATTCTGCCCATCTGTCCAGCCTGTCGAGGTCCCTCTGCAAAGCCTCTCTACCCTCCAGCAGATCAACTCCTGCCCCCAGCTTGGTGTTGTCCGCAAATTTACTGATGATGGACTCAATGCCCTCATCAGGATCATCAATAAAGATGTTGAAGAGCATGGGGCCCAGAACTGATCCTTGGGGCACACCACTAGTGACAGGCTGTCAGCTGGATGTGGCACCATTCACCACTACTCTCTGGGCTCGGCCCTCCAGACAGTTCCTAACCCAACGCAGTGTGCTCCCGTCCAAGCCATGGGCTGATAGCTTGGCCAGGAGTTTGCTGTGGGGACGGTGTCAAAGGCCCTTGCTGAGGTCCAGGTAGACCACATCCACAGGCCTCCCCACATCCACCAGGTGGGTCACCTGATCATAGAAGGAGATCAGGTTGGTCAGGCAGGACCTGCCCTTCCTAAAGCCATGCTGGCTAGGCCTGATCCCTTGGCCATCCTGTAAGTACTGTGTGATCACACTCAAGATGACCTGTTCCATAATCTTGCCTGGCACTGAGGTCAGGCTGACAGGCCTAGAATTCCCTGGCTCTTCCAACTGGCCCTTCTTGTGGATGGGCACCACGTTGGCCAGCTTCCAGTCCTCTGGGACCTCTCCAGTGAGCCAGGATTGTTGAAAAATGATGGAGAGTGGCCTGGCCAGCTCATCTGCCAGCTCTCTCAGCACCCTAGGATGGATCCCCTCCCATGGCCTTGTGGGGGTCCAAGCAGCTGGTAAGAGCTCTAACTGCCTCCTGGAGCAGCAGGAAACTATACACCTCCCTGGCTCCTTCTGCCAGCTCTGCAGGCCAGCCATCTGGAAGATGTTCTGCCCTGCTAGTAAAAATTGAGGCAAAGAAGGTGTTAAGTACCTCTGCCTTTTCCTCATCCTTTGTTACAACGTTCCCCTCCATGTCCACCTAGGGGTGGAGGTTGTCCTTGTCCTTCTTCTTGCTATTAATGAAGGACTTTTTGTTGTCCTTCACAGCAGAGGCCAGTCTAAGTTCCAAATGGGCTTTTGCCTCCCTAATTTTCTTCCTACATGTCCTAGCAACATCCCTAAACATTCCATAGGTTGCCTTCCCTTTCTTCCAAAGATGATACACCCTCTTTTTTCCCCTTAGTTCTATTAAAAGTTCATTACCCATCCAGGCTGGCCATCTGCCCCGGCGGCTCATTTTCTGGCACACTGGTACAGCCTGTTCCTGCACCTTCAAGAGTTCTTCTTTGAAGCAGGTCCAGCTCTCCTGGACCCCTTTGTTTTTAAGGGCTGTATCCCAAGGAACCTTCTGAGTTAGTTCCTTGAGTAACCTAAAGTTTGCCTTCCGGAAGTCCAGAGTGGAGGTCTTCTTGCTACCCCTCTTAGCTTGACTGAATACTGAAAACACAATTATCTTGTGGTCACTGGTGCCTATACACCCTCCGACCACATCACCCACCAGCCCTTCCCTGTTGGTGAAGAGTCAAAGACAGGTTGATTACACATGGTAGAAGGTACTGTGTCCTATTCTGGGCCCCTCACTTTAGGAAGGAGGTTGACTTGCTGGAGCGTGTCCAGAGAAGGGCAACAAAGTTGGTGAGGGGTTTGGAACACAAGGCCTATGAAGAAAGGCTGAGGGAGCTGGGGTTGTTTAGCCTGGAGAAGAGGAGACTCAGGGGTGACCTTCTTGCTCTCTACAACTACCTGAAGGGAGGTTTTTAGGCAGGCAGAGGTTGGTCTCTTCTCCCAGGCAGCCAGTACCAGAACAAGAGGACACAGTCTCAGGCTGCACCAGGGCAGGTTTAGACTGGATGTTAGGAAGAAGTTCTATACCGAGAGAGTGATTGCCCATTAGAATCCGCTGCCCATAGAGGTGGTGGAGTCACCTTCATTGGAGGTGTTCAAGAAGAGGCTTGATGGGGTGCTTGGTGCCACGGTTTAGTTTTTTAGTTGTTTAGGTGGGTTGCATTGTATTGTGTTGTATTGTATTGTATTGTATTGTATTGTATTGTATTGTATTGTATTTAGGTGGGTTGGATTGGTTGATGGGTTGGATGCGATGATCCTGAAGGTCTCTTCCAACCTGGTGGTGTATTGTATTGTATTGTATTGTATTGTATTGTATTGTAATATTCAGGATTAAACAACTTTTAAACACCATACCTTTCATATCTGAATTATCTCATGCTAGTGTTCAAAATAGTTGTAAATATTTATTCTCTTATTATGAATCTATTATAAATGTTTTTTGTTTATAATTTGGAGTTCATTAAACTGTGTTATATTCAGTGTTGCTCCTTATTAAGCTCATCACTACTTATTCAATAATTTACTGATATTTAACAAATATAAATTGTGTCTTAATATATCTAATCTGAACCAGTATTTGTTTATAAACTAAACTGTAGCGACATGCATCAGGGCAGAAGCTTCTGCTGTTAAAAAAGTTTCATCTGGGCTCTGAACTTTTTTTCATTTATGGTACATAATTTATTTATATTGCTCTAATGCAAAATATTAAAAATCATACTTTGCAAAACTGAAGTGTAGCAATGATGTTTTTCAGACAGTAGTTGCATCATAAAATACCTTTTTTTACCAGAAATGTCACCCTTCCTTTTATTTCCATCATCTTTCTGCCTGTATGCTGCATAATTTAAATTCATAATTCTTCTGCAGGAAAGTACTATGCAAGGCATAAGGCCTTCCTAAAGGCAGCCAAGGACTGCTTAAAATAATACTAATAGATGGAAAATAAATTAGTTTCAGTAATTACCTTTGAAATAGATTTTATTATTTTTTTAATCTTTTTCAATACAATACAATACACCAGGTTGAAAGAGACCTTCAAGATCATCAAGTCCAACCCATCAACCAATCCAACCCACCTAAACAACTAAACCATGCAACCAAGCACCCCATCAAGTCTCCTCCTGAACACCTCCAATGAAGGTGACTCCACCACCTCCACGGGTAGCCAATTCCAATGGGCAATCACTCTCTCTGTATAGAACTTCTTCTTAACATCCAGTCTAAACTTCCCCTGGTGCAGCCTGATACTGTGTCCTCTTGTTCTGGTACTGGCTGCCTGGGAGAAGAGACCAACCTCCACCTGGCTACAACCTCCCTTCAGGTAGCTGTAGAGAGCAATAAGGATGGAGTGCTTTTGATGAAGGTAACAATTACTTGTCCCCATAGATAAACAATCCTTCCTCAAAGCATTCTTGAAACATCTGTTACAACACTCCATAGACATTTCCAAAATTTGTAACCTACACAGTTTGTCCATAGAAGACACATTGCTGCTAGACTGAAAAACTGATGTCTTTCATGGGCTGCATGGACCACCCTGACCCCAGAAGGGTATACCCAGCAGCGGAGGACAGGTGGTTCAACAAAGTATTTAGGAAGGCTGCAGCAACTGGTTGTTGTTGGAAATCTACTGTTACCTGAATTGAGGCCATTGTTTAGTACCAAGATTTCGCCCTACAAATCAGACTATTCAGGCTGGAAGGAAGCTCAGGATGATTCCACTCCAGCCTGTTGTTCAGAGCAGGACACAGTCTGAGATCAGTCCCATTGAGTGTGGGAAAGCACTAAGCACAGAGCTGAAGCAGTCTGAACAACTTGTTCCCACGCTTCATCTTCCATATGGAGAAAAGACATTTTTCTTACAAGAGTTGATCAATATTAACATGTAAAACCTGCCCTCTAAATAACCTAGCAAAATAAAAATGTACCTAAAATAGGTGTCAAAGTAGTCTTAAATATTGCTACCTCTATAAAGAAATATAACTTAAAGCAATAACAATGGAGAACTTCAAATCACAAGGAATTTGATTAAAAGTTCAAACTAAGAAAAAGCTTCAAGATTTTTGACCTGTTAAGTCTTGCATTGCTTGGCTTTTTTTAATTAGAATTTTATATACCCTAGTTGTAATCATAGAGCCACAGAGCTTACTGATAACATGGTCTTTAAAGACCTAATTTATTTTCATGAAGACTGCTAAGAGGATGGAGAAAAAGTAATTAAGTATTATCTCTTCTATTTTTGCTAATAACCATAAACGTATTACATGACTAATAACCAAAATGTGCAGATGCCACACATCCATTTTAGCATCATTTATTTTTGAACACTCAAAGAGAAAATGGTTGAGGTAATAAACACAAAATTATTTATACAACTATGGTAGTCTATGGATAGCATATAGATGTAGTCTCTGTCTCAGATGGACTGGAGTTTCTGATTCTTCTGAATTTCTGAATGAGACAGACTGCTCTTCATAAGAAAATCAATCTCAGTTCTCCAAGAAAATTCCTTAACTGAAAATAGACACACGAAAGAGTAAGGTGTCTAGAAAATGAATAGAATAGAATAGAATAGAATAGAATAGAATAGAATAGAATAGAATAGAATAGAATAGAATAGAATGGAATACAATACAATACAATACAATACAATACAATACAATACAATACAATAAACCAGGTTGGAAAAGACCTTTGAGATCATCGACTTCAACCTATCATCCAACACTATCTAATCAACTAAACCATGGCACCAAGCACCCTATCAAGTCTCCTCCTGAACACCTCCAGTGATGGGGACTCCATCACCTCCCTGGGCAGCCCATTCCAATGGCCAATCATTATTTCTATGAAGAACTTTTCCTAACATCCAGCCTAAACCTCCCCTGCTGCCGCTTGATACTGTGTCCTCTTGTTCTAGTGCTGGCCACGCAGGAGAAGAGACCAACCCCCACCTGGCTACAACCTCCCTTCAGGTAGTTGTGGACAGCAATAAGGTCTCCCCTGAGCCTCCTCTTCTCCAGGCTAATCAACCCCAGCTCCCTCAGCCTCCCCTCTTACGGCTTAAATGTTTAATAGAAGTTATGTAAGTGTCCTATAAGGTGTTAAAATATGCTTGAACTAGGTAATGTAATTTTTGTAGTTGTTGACTACACCAATCTAGTCAGTCATTTGTGAATTTGATGCTTGGGATCTGATAAGAGTAAACTGTGAAAAATGTTGGGCACACGTATGCTAGCACAAAAAATCAATCATAGTACTGTATCCACCCCATTACTATCATTTTGCATCCTTTTCTTTAGCAAACCATGACATAAGTCAGAACTTTGTTCCCATGAAGCTGATATTGATTGTCAGCAAGTGAGGTGTTCAGGAGAAAACAATCTCTTTGAGACAAAAAAACTCCTCCAAAACTGGCAAAAAGATGTGGCTAGGTCTCCCCCAAAGCCAACAAAGAACGCAGCATTCTAAGAAGAACATTAGAAAACTCTTAAGACTTCTGGGAGGAAAAAAAACCCAACCAAACAAAACAAAACAAAACAACCAAAACCAAAACAAAACAAATAAAAAGCCAGAAGTTTTCCTGAAAATTCACTGTCATTGTTTTTTATGATCATTGAGAAGGACCTAGGTGTTTAAAGACTGGGAGATCTTCCAAAGACATTCAAAGTGCATGAAAGTGGATCTTCACCTGCATATTTCCTGCATATCCCTTAACCTGCATATCCCTGATACTATGATACTATGATATTTGACACCATCTCCCATAACATCCTCATAGTAAGCTTAGGAAGTGTGTGAACAGTGTGTGAGTGAACAGTGGCTGAATGGCAGAGCACAGAGCATTGCTATCAATGGTGAAGTGTCTAGTTGGAAGCCTGTAGCTAGTTGTGTTCCACATGGGTCAGTGCTGGGTCCAGTCCTGTTCAGCGTGATGAGTAACCTGGGTAACAGGACAAATTGTACTCTCAGCAAGTTTGCAGATGATAAAAGTCTGGGAGGAGCAGCTAACACATGAGAAGGCTGTGCTGCCATTCAGCAGTACCTGGACTAGCTGGAGAGTAGGACATCTCATGAATTTCAACAAGCACAAGTGCAGAGTCTTGCATCTTGAGAAGAATAACCCCTTGCACTGGTACAGGTTAAATGGCTGACAAGCTGCAACTCTGCCAAGAAGGATCTGGAAGTCCTGGCGAACAATGTTGTCCTTCCCATCTACACTGACCTAGTGAGGACACATCTGTAGTCCTGGGTCCATCTCTGGGTTCCCCAGTTCAAGAGAGACAAACACTGGAGAGAGTTCATTGGAGGGAAAGGAAAATGATGAAGAGACAACAGCATCTCTCTGAGGAAGAGATGATGAGAGAGCTGAGGCTCTTTAGCCTGGAGAAGCACTGCCTCAGAGGGGATCTTATCAATGCTTCTCAATATCTATAGGGTGGAGGTCAAGAGAATAGGGCCAGTATCTTCAGTGGTGCCCAGTGACAGGGCAAGGGGCAATAGGCACAAAGGAAGATCCATCTAAATGTAAGGAAAATCTGTCCTGTGGGGATGACAGATCACTGGGAAAGCTCCTTCTGTGGAGACTTTCAAAGCCCACGTGGACTCATTCCTGTGCAACCTAATTGGAGTGAACCTGATTTCAGTAAGACGATTGGGTTAGATGATCCCTAGAGGTCCTTTCCAACCTGCACCAATCTGTGATTTGTCACTACTTCAAAACTGTAAGGGGTTGAGGCAGACCCCCTCCCCACCACAGGCAGAAATAATGACTCAGTGTGAGAGACTAAAGCTTGTCTCTCCTGGTGTGACTCAACAGAGATAAAATCACTTGCTGCTTGCCCAGACGATAGCTGATGTGCATTGGGCAGAGCCACTGGAAGGACTCTTGGAAGGTGCAAAGATAACATTGCTCACGGGACTGCAGCTGGCCTACAACAATGGCCCAAGGGCCCAGCCATCATGCCTTCAGGACAGGATCTTTTCCAGCCACCAGATACCCCAGGAAGGGAGGATGATGAGACAATGGATTCACCATCTGTTTCCTGATGTGTAATGAGTGTGTGGGTAGGTAGATGGAGAAGGAGGAGGCAGAGACCCCCTCCCCCCGCCGCCCCATCCAGACCGCTGCCCAAACTCACATGAATGCACAAAAAAGATTTCCTGGGGAACGATACCTGGATACTTACCTAAGGATGACTTCCTGGCCCCTGAATTCCTGAGGGACAATACTTGGACACATAGCTAAGGACTAAAAAACTGTATAAAAGACTTGAGCAACTACTGGCTTGGAAGAAGAAAAATGCAGAAAAAAGAAGATGGCACCACACGCTGGAAACATCGTGGGGCAACACAACGGATCTTGGACTCTGAACCCTCTGGACCCTCTCTCCATGCCCTAAGTTCTGCTTGCTGCAACTCATGGAGCTGAAGAGGCTGGCCAGAGGACCACATCTCTTCTGCAACCAAAGCCTCAGCACCGTTTCTCTACAGACCCAGTATCTCCTGCAGCACCTTTCCTCTACAGACTCAAACTGTCTTGGGGGGGTGAGGGGTGTGGTAATATAATTCCTTTCCTCTTCTCTCTCTCTTCTCTCTCTTCTCTATTTTCTCTCTCTCCCCTTCTGATCCCTCCACTTTATAATTCCTTTCCTCTTTTCTCTCTCTTCTCTATTTTCTCTCTCTCCCCTGCTGATCCCTCCACTTTATTTATGTAATAAATAGTCTAGCTGTTGATATTTTGGCCTCGTTTGTGCCTCTCATTTCACAACACGGGAGGATTCAAAAGAACTGAGTCTCTTTCCCTCTCCGGATCGAGACACTCAGACAAACGGGTTGCAAAAGTGATGGAAAGTTTAAATGGAAAGCAGTGAATGTGTACAGAGACCCAGAAGTGCATTGACAAAAGAAATCCCAAAGCAGACCCAGAAATGTCCCATCCCCACCTGAGGGTTCACCCAAGACCCCCAGGGCTCCTTACCCCAGCCTCCCCCCCCCCGCTAGGCTAGTCTCAGCTGGCCAGATCTGAGACTGCCCATTCCCCCGTGGCCTTGGGCCTAGCCAGGCCCATGGCTGGGAGACATCTCCCCCAGTTACCAGGTGATTGCGAGGGGAAGAAAGAGAGGTAAACATTTTTTTCTTTAAACAAAGTAAAACAAAACAATATATATATATATGTCAATAACAGGTATGATTCACAAAGGCAAGGAACAGGGATGGATGGGAGGGGGACAAAGAGGAAGAATACAAAACCAGTTTCTCTCTGAAGAGGCGCAGAGGCAGCAGGGAGAAGGATCAGGTCTGACCACGTAGCAGAGGAGCAGCAGGGCAGCTGCGGTAGCTCTCATCCAGCGGAGGCAGGAGCCAAAAGGAGGGCTAACAGCTGCAATGTCCTGCTTTTTATACCCTAGCTGGGCAGGGAGGGGGGAGTGGAACAGACTTAGCTTCCCGGGGTGGGAAAAACGCCCTGTAGGGAGTGCAAAGTACCCACAAGCCCTCCACCCTGCTTTGGCCACAAAAACCCAGCAACTTTGTCCAAACTTGTCTATTCTTTTAATCTAGAGGAACTGCTTTGGAGATGTTTATCCATGGAGAGTAAGGAGACAAAAATGCTTACAGAAAGTTGCAGTATTCTTTTAGTTCCCCTGACATGCTCTACTGAGAGTGCACTACTGAGAGTTCAAGCTTTCATAGGCACAGCACATGAAATGTTATCTTTCCTGGAGTTGATATTGACTGCTTTGCTAAAGCGTGAGGAGTACGCTTTGTTACAAACATATGAAGACTGCCTTTGTAGGTTTTTGATGACTTCACTGTTAGATTCAATGAAAGGATCAAACAACCTTTCTAAACCTCTCCTGGAATCATGTGGTGGGAGAGCTTTCAGTTAGAATAGTTAAATCCATGTCTAAAGTTTTGAAATAAGTCAGTAACAGTGCTGAGCAATGCCACACTCTATCCATTTATGGCTCATAAACCATCCCTTTAAATATGATGTATGTTGAAGGGTAATTGGAGTAACTTCATTACCTAGTGCAGATTTCATAAGACTCTCATAGAACGTGCTTGATATTTTAGAAACTAAATTAAAATGAACTATTTCTACAGGCTAAAGAAAATGTGTTTAATACCTAAGGAGCCTTTGGGAAAAGATTTAAATTAACAAGAAATTATTATTAAAATACATTATTGACTTTTGTTTTTGCTGTTGTTGTTTGGGGGTTTTTGTTTTGTTTGTTTGCTTGTTTTTGCTGGTTTTAGTTATTTTAGTTGTTATTGTTGGTTGTGAGTTTTTTTTTTGTTTTGTTTTGTTTGAAGGAAATGGAAAGGAAATAAAACAATTTGAGGTACAACCTTCCCACACAAACTTAACAAAGTCCAAGATAACATTTTATGGTGTGGTTTGTTTGTTTGTTTTTCCCTTCCAAAATGTTTATGTATTTTCTTTCAACAGAGTTGAGAGATATAATTGTATATTTCAATTTGCCTGTCTTCTTCCTTGGAGAAGAGCAGTGCTAGTAAACTGAAGTAAAAAATATGCAAGTGGCAATTATTCAGGAAAGGAAAAAAGCCAGAAAACTTTAGAGGCATGTGATGATAAAAATACTTCTATTCAATTGGAAAGAATGCTCTTATGGCTCTTTACTTCCTACATTTGCTTTGTTTGATTGATACCAATAAGGTATCTCAGATATTGTCACAAAAGCATTTAATGATGGTTATCAGATCATAGAATCATAGAATGGTCTAGGTTAGAAGGGACCTCTGAAGTTCATCTAGTCCAAACCCCTCTGTAGTCAGCAGGGTCATCCTCAACTAGAGCAGGCTACTCACAGCCCTGTCAAGTCTCACTTTGAATATCTCCAACCACCTCTCTGGGCATGCTCTTCCAACATTCCACCACCCTCATTGTAAAGAACTTGTTCCTGACATCCAACATAAATCTGCTCCCCTCTAGTTTGAAGCCATTTGCCCCTTGTCCTATCACTGCAGGCCTTTGTAAGCAGTCTCTCTCCATGCTTGTTGTAGGCCCTCTTCAGGTACTGGAAGACTACTAGTAGGTCTCCCCAGAGCCTCCTCTTCTCTGTGCTGAACAAACCCAGTTCCCTCAGCCTGTCCTCATAGCAGAGGTGCTCCAACCCCCTGATCATTTTTGTGGCCCTCCTCTGGACCCTCTCCATCAGGTACATGTCCTTTCCTATATGGAGAGCTCCAGAGCTGGAGGCAATACTCCAGTTGAGTTATCACCAGAGCAGAGCAAAGTGGTAGAATCACCTCTCTGGATCTGCTGGCCACACTTCTTATGATGCAGGCCAGGATGCCATTTGCCTTCTGGGCTGCAAGTGGCTAGAGGCTACAGTCAACTGGAGGTAGCCTCTAGAGCAAACTCCCTGGTACTCATGGGTGACTTCAATCACACTGATACTTGCTGGGAAGCTCACATAGCCAGGCACAGTCAGTCCAAAATGCTCTTGCAGTGTATCCATGATAACTTCTTGATGCAGGTAGTGGAGGAACCAACAAGGAGAGGTGCACTGATGGACCGTGTATTAACTAATGAAGAAGAACTGGTTGAGGACATCAAGGTTGGGAACAGCCTTGGTGACACTGATCATGACATGGTGGAGTTTAGTATTATTCAGCGTAGAAGCAGACCAACAAGCAGAATTACAAGCCTGGAGTTTTGCAGAGCTAACTTTGTACTCTTCAGAGCTATGCTTTCAGGAATCCAATGGGCTAAGACTCTGGAGGGTAAAGGAACCCATGAAAGTTGGTCAGTTTTTAAAGACCACTTCCTCCAAGCCCAAGCTTGGTGTGTTCCCTTGAGTAGAAAATTGGGTAGATGTTCTAGGAGACCTACATGGCTGAGCAAGGGACTCCTGAAAGAAATCTCAAGGAACAAAGTAACTTACAATTCATGGAAGAAGGGAATTGTCACTTGGAAGAACTATAGAGAATTTGTCAGAGCATGTAGGAAGGCAACAAGCAAGGCCAAAGTCCTCTTGGAACTGAAACTGGCAAAGTAAATGAGAACAAGAAGGGCTTCTTCAAATACATCAGTGTGAGAGACTAAAGCTTGTCTCTCCTGGTGTGACTCAACAAAGATAAAATCACTTGCTGCTTGCCCAGACAATAGCTGATGTGCGTTGGGCAGAGCCACTGGAAGGACTTTTGGAAGGTGCAAAGAGAACATTGCTCACTGGACTGCACCTGGGCCTACAAAAAAAAAAAGAAAATTATTTGCAAAGTTGCCTGGGTATCAGCCCTCAAGAACCGAGGAGTCCAGGCTGGTTGGACCTATTTCAAACAGGATCTCTTGAAGGCACAGGAACTGGCAGTTCTCATCTGCCGAAAGATGAGCTGGCGGGGAAGGCGACCAGCCTGGATGAGCAAGCAGCTCCTGGAGGAACTAAGGGAAAAAAAGAGGCTGTTATCACCTTTGGAAGGAGGGGAAGGCTTCTCGAGGTATGTTTAAGGAAGTTGTTAGATTATGTAGGAAAAAAATTAGAGAGGCAAAGGCCCAGTTGGAACTGAGGCTGGCCACCTCTGTGAAGGACAATAAAAAGCATTTTTACAAATATGTTAATGCCAAAAAGAAGGGCAAGAAGAACCTGCACTCCCTATTGGACCTGGAGGGGAACACGGTGACTGAAGACGAGGAAAAGGCTGAGGTCCTGGACACCTGCTTTGCCTCAATTTTTAACAGCAAGGCAGGAGGAGTTCAGGACGAGTGGCCTCCTGAGCTGGGTGATGGGGTCAGGGAGCAGTGTAATGCCCTGGAAATCCATGAGGAATTGGTTCAGGACCTGCTGAGCCACTTGGACACTCATAAGTCCATGGGGCTGGATGGGATCCACCCTAGGGTGCTGAGATAGCTGGCAGATGAGCTGGCCAAGCCACTCTCCATCATTTTCCACCAGTCCTGGCTCACCGGTGAGGTCCCAGATGACTGGAAACTGGCCAATGTGGTCCCCATCCACAAGAAGGGTTGGATGGAGGAACCTGGAAACTATAGGCCAGTCAGCCTGACCTCAGTGCCAGGGAAAATGATGGAGCAGATCATCCTGGAGGCAATAACTGTGCACCTGCAGGATGGCCAAGGGCTCAGGTACAGCCAACATGGATTTAGGAAGGGCAGGTCCTGCCTCTCCAACCTGATCTCCTTCTATGATCAGGTGACCCACCTGGTGGATGTGGAGAGGCCTGTGGATGTAGTCTACCTGGACTGCAGCAAGGCCTTTGACACCGTCCCCCACAGCAAACTGCTGGCTAAGTTGTCAGCTTGTGGCTTGGACAGCAACACTCTGCACTGGGTTAGGAACTGGCTGGAGGGCCGGGCCCAGAGAGTGGTGGTGAATGGTGCCACCTCCAGCTGGAGGCCAGTCACCAGTGGCGTCCCCAAGGGATCAGTGCTGGGCCCCATCCTCTTCAATGTCTTCACTGATGATCTGGATGAGGGAATTGAGAGAGTCATCAGCAAATTTGCAGATGACACCAAATTGGGAGCAGATGTTGGTCAGTTAGAGGGTGGGAGGGCCCTGCAGAGGGACTTCGACCGACTGGACAGATGGGCGGAGTCCAACGGGACGGCATTCAACAAGTCCAAGTGCTGGGTGCTGCACTTTGGCCACAACAACCTCATGCAGAGCTACAGGTTGGGGTCAGACTGGCTGGAGAGCTGCCAAACAGAGAGGGACCTGGGGTGCTGATCGACAGCCGCCTGAACATGAGTCAGCAGTGTGCCCAGGTGGCCAAGAGGGCCAATGGCATCCTGGCCTGCATTAGGAATAGTGTGGCCAGCAGGAGCAGGGGAGGTCATTGTGCCCCTGTACTATGCTTTGGTTAGGCCACACCTTGAGTACTATGTCCAGTTCTGGGCCCCTCAGTTTAAGAAGGACATTGAGACACTTGAACGTGTCCAGAGAAGGGCAAGAAGGCTGGGGAGAGGCCTTGAGCACAAGCCCTATGAGGAGAGGCTGAGGCAGCTGGGGTTGTTTAGCCTGGAGAAGAGGAGGCTCAGGGGAGACCTCATTGCTCTCTACAACTACCTGAAGGGTGGTTGTAGCCAGGAAGGGGTTGGCCTCTTCTCCCGGACAACCAGCACCAGAACAAGAGGACACAGTCTCAAGCTGCACCAGGGGAAGTTTAGGCTCGAGGTGAGGAGAAAGTTCTTCAACGAGAGAGTGATTCGTCATTGGAATGTGCTGCCCAGGGAGGTGGTGGAGTCACCGTCCCTGGAGGTGTTTCGAGAGGGGATTGGACGTGGCAGTTGGTGCCATGGCCTAGTCATGGGTGACAGGTTGGACTCTATTGTCTTCAAGGTCTCTTCCAACCTTGGCTATACTGTGATACTGTGATACAACAATGGCCCAAGGGCCCAGCCATCACACCTTCAGGACGAGATCATTTCCAGCCACCAGATACCCCAGGAAGGGAGGATGACGAGACAATGGATTCACCATCTGTTTCCTGATGTGTAATGAGTGTGTGGGTAGGTAGATGGAGAAGGAGGAGGCGGAGGCCTCCTTCCCTCCATCCAGACGGCTGCCCAAACTCACCTGAGTACACAGAAAGATTTCCTGGGGAACGATACCTGGACACTTACCTAAAGATGATTTCCCAGAACGATATCCTGGGGAACAACACCTGGACACTTGCCTAAGGACTAAAAAACTGTATAAAAGACTGGAGCAACTACTGGCTTGGTAGAAGAAAATTGAAGAAGAAAAATGCAGAAGAAAGAAGATGGCACCACATGCTGGAAACATCACAGGGCAACACAATGGATCTTGGACTCTGAAAACCCTCTCTCCATGCCCTAAGTTCTGCTTGCTGCAACTCATGGAGCTGAAGAGGCTGGCCAGAGGACCACATCTCTTCTGCAACCAAAGCCTCAGCACCGTTTCTCTACAGACCCAGTATCTCCTGCAGCACCTTTCCCTCTACAGACTCAAACTGTCTTGGGGGGGGTGAGGGGTATGGTAATATAATTCCTTTCCTCTTCTCTCTTCTCTATTTTCTCTCTCTCCCTCTGTTTCTGATCCATCCACTTTATTTGTGTAATAAATAGTCTAGCCTTTGATATTTTGGCCTCGTTTGTGCCTCTCATTTCACAACACGGGAATATTCAAAAAGAACTGAGTCTCTTTCCCTCTCCAGATCAAGACAATCAGTAGGAAAAGGAAGAACAGGGAAGGTGTGGGCCCACTGCTGAATGATGAGTCAGGCCTGGTAGCTGAGGATGCAAAGAAGGCAGAGTTGCTGAATGTCTTCTTTGCTTTAGTCTTTGCACCTAAGACTGAACTGCCCTATACACTCCAGACCCTGGATGAAGAAGAGGAAGCCTGGAGGAGGGAAGACTGGGTTAAGGATCAGTTATACAACTTGAATATTCACAAGTCCATGGGCCCTGATGAGATGCATGCAAGAAGAGCTGGAATTATACAATAATACAATAATACAATACAACAGGTTGGAAGAGACCTTCAAGATCATCACGTCCAACCCATCAACCTATCCAACCCACCTAAAATACAATACAGTACCATACAGTACAATACAGTACAAAAGAGTACAATACAGTACAATACAGTACAATACAACCCACCTAAACAACTAAAAAAAAAAAAAAAAAAACCCTAAACCCTGGCACCAAGAGTGCTGAGAGAGCTGGCTGATTTGTTGCTCTGCCACTCTCCATCAGTTTTGCCAAATTGTGGCAGACAGCAGAGGTGCCTGAGGACTGGAGAAGAGCCAATTTCACTCCAATCTTCAAAAAGGGCAAGAAAGAGGTTCCTGGGAACTACTGACCAGTCAGCCTCACCTCCATCCGTGCAAAATTGATGGAGTGGCTCCTTCTGGAGGGCATCTCAAGGCACTTGGAAGAGAAGGTTGTTATCAGGAGTAGTCAGCATGGATTCACCAAGGAGAAATCCTGCTTGACTAACCTGATAGCATTCTATATGCCATAACTGAATGGGTAGATGCTGGGAGACCAGTGGATGTGGTCTACCTTGACCTTAACAAGGCCTTTGACACTGTCTCCCATGACATCCTAGTGAGCAAGCTCAGGAGGTGTGGGATAGAAGAACAGACACTGACATGGGTTAGGAACTGTCTGCAAGATAAAGTTCAAAGAGTAGTGATCAATGATGCCAAGTCCAGCTGGAGAGCTATAACTAGTGGAGTTCCCCAGGGATCAGTGCTGGGACTGGTGCTCTTTAACATCTTCATCGATGACACTGATGAGGGAACTGTCTGCTTAGCAAGTTTGCTGATGGCACCAAGCTGGGATGCTTGGCTGATACAACTCATCTGGATGCCTTCCTGTGTGACCTGAGCTAGATTGTATGGTCCTGCTCTGGCAGGGGAATGGGACTCTATGATCTCTTTGAGTCTCTTCCAACCCCTGACATCCTGTGATCCTGTGATCCTGTGAAGTGCACACTGTCTGCTCATGTCCAGCTTCTCATCCATCAGCACCCCCAAGTCCTTTTCCTTTTCCACAGGGCTGCTTTCTATCACCTCATTCCCCAGTCTGTGTTCATAGTGAGGATTGTTCCAGGCCAGGTGCAGAACCCTGAACTTTCTCTTGTTGAACCTCATGAGATTAACCTGGGCACACCACTCCTGCTTGTACAGGTCCCTCTAGATAGTACCCTACCCCTCTGTTGTATCAACAACACTGCTCAGCTTGGTGTCATCTACACACTTGCTGATAGTGCACTCGATCCCACTGCCCATGTTATTGATAAAAATAGTAAACATCACTGGTCCCAGTACGCACCCCTAGGGCACACCACTCGTCACTGCTCTCTATCTGGACTTCAAGCCATCAAGCACTACCCTCTGGATGTGACCATCCAGCCAATTCCTTATCCAGTGATAATTTTCCTAATTATTTGGATAATGATTTTTCCTTAAAATTCACCTTGGAGCAAACCCATAACTTGCCTACTTTTAAAATGAAATAAATATGGGTTGTATTTTTTTTCAAGACAGATGAAGAGAAGATCACCCAGGTTCAAAGCAAAGTCCTCATTCTTTTCTAGGAAATATGGTACTATCGTGGTCACTTCATTTCACTAAATTATGCAGTAACGATTTCATTGGGAAAATCCTTCAGACCTCCTCATAGATTCCTCCCATGCAGCAGGACCACACAGTGATTTTATTGATAGACAAATTCAGATGATAGATGATGCATTTGTAGTCCTGAGCTCAATGGTAGGACTTTTATTTGCATTTACCATTCACAGCATCATCAGTATCCTACTGTAGGTTATATATCCTGATTCCTTCACAGACACCTATAGGTAGTTCTGAAAGAATTTTCCAGTGCACTGGAGGAAAGGGAAACCCATAGAATATGAATTAAGAATAGCTACTTTCTTTTATTATTCTGCTAGATTTTAGCCTACTTCTAGCACAATAATGCATGTGAACCAAAATTAATGCAGCATCAGCAGTAATTAGTAAACTCTGTGCCATCCTGCTCATAAAATTCCATATAATTTGTCTTAATTGCTACAGCATTACATTATTAATTCACTGCACTCTATTAATTTATCTAATCCACGTGAACTTTGGTGCAATGATGGCCTTTCACACAGTTTTAATTTGAATGATGACTTCTACTCCCATCCATGCCTCTGGCTTGCTACAAAGATGGAGTAGTTTTACAACACTCCTATGGCCAGCATAATCCCAATACAATAACAATTCTCAGCCAAAATTCTTGTATGTGTTCCTTGGTAACACAGAATTCTTCCCAAACCTGTGTACTCTTGGTAGAGTGACACAGCTTTCTCCATATTCTCAATGCAGAAAATACTAATTTAATCTGTTTTGTGCAACTAACATGTATATTTTTATTGCCTATATCCTTCCCTATGATTATCGTCTCTTTACATAGTTTTCATCACAATGTTTATGAAATTACTTTTACTATAATATTTTACCTGATAAAAAATAGATTATATATAATATAATATAATATAATATAATATAATATAATATAATACAAATGTAAAGTTTTCTGCCTATGTTCTTGGTATCTGGTGCTTTCACTGCTATGTCACTTCCTTCACCAGTAGATATATATCCTGTCGCTTAAAATACACAAACTGAGCTATTCCCAGCTCATCAGCTTCAGTTTTAATTTTCTAAGAGAAAATCAATGGCACTCTGTGGTCACATTTCTGTATAGCAAACAACTTAAAAGTTCTAAACAAAGGATTTCAAAGTTAGAATATAGTAGAATAGAATAAACCAGGTTGGAAGACACCTTATCATAGTATCATAGTATCACCATCAAGATCATCATGTCCAACCCATCATCCAACATCACCTAATCACCTAAACCATGCAACCAGGCACCCTATCAAGGCTCCTCCTAAACACCTCCAATGATGGTGACTCCACCACCTCCCTGGGCAGCACATTCCAATGGGCAATGACTCTCTTTGTGAAGAATTTCTTGCTAACCTCCAGTCTGAGGGTGTTCAACTCAAGTGTTCTAGTAGTCTGGCATAGATATTCAGAAGGTCTACAATTTTGAAGTCACTTTAGACTGCTTAACAAATACATTCACTTTTAGAATAGACTAGACCAGACTAGACTAGCATTGCATAGAAATAGAATAGAATAGAATAGAATAGAATAGAATAGAATAGAATAGAATAGAATAGAATTAACCAGGTTAGAAGAGACCTTTGAGATCATTGTGTCCAAATGCAGAACAATTCATTTGTACAATTCCAATGTTTAGATCATCATACAAAAATTGTATTTCCATATTTCCTGGTTTTTTTTACCATAATGGTTACAAATGGTAGAAATCAGTTAAAACTGTGTTTGCCTCTTTATTTTTTTTTTTAAGCCAAACTATTTACAGAAAGGCTTTCACCATTCTGAGTGGCTGGTATCAAGAACAAAATGTCCTTTCTCCCTCCCACCCTGTACTTATAATAAACCTAATCTCCCAAGTCTGAAGGCACTGCAGACTAAATATACTTTCATCTAAATCTTCAATACTTAGTGCATGGTCAGTACTTATTTGCAGTATAAATTACATTTGAAATATAAAGTACCTGTGAACACAAGTATTTTGGTCTACAAGTAAAGTCTCTGATAACACCTGTTTGGAGAAATTTTTGCATAATTAATTGCTGAAACCTCTGTCTCCCTTAAACCTAATGAGCCCTACAAAACTTTACAATCACAACATGCTTAGAGCTTCTGCTGTACCAGGTGCTGTCAGACAGCATGGGATCAGCCCTGTTCTAATGATGTTCCACTAGGCAAGTGGAAACAGAATCTACTTATAATAGGTAATTGAAAAGCTGGGGGTGATGAAATAAAATAAGTTGTAGGAATTTTTAAACTTTAAAAAAAATAAAAAGGTTTGCAGTAAAAACCCCATAATGTCAGAAAAGTTAGGTTTATAACCAGTTAAATCCTGGAGATATGGTGACTAAGAGGTACTGTTTTACTGGTTGCTCTGCCTTCAACTCAATCACTTACTGCACCTTCCCTTCACCACCCACTTACTAGGTGGACATAAAATAGCAGAACAAAATTTTATAGTGTACATAGAATTCCATTAATATCCTACATTAAGAAAACCTGAACTCTCAATCTTTCTCCCCTCAATTATTCTATGTTCTATATCAAAACAGGTAAAAGTAAGCACAGCTGCATAAAACTGTGCCTAACATGTCACTTTTCTTTTAAATTCTGAACTTCATTAAAACTGCACACAAATGGGCATTCCTGCTTGCAACTCATAGTGTAATGGTTATACCTACATTTATACTATATAGCCCCAGATAGACTGTAAGGGAATGTTTTCCCTGTATGTGTAAACAAAATGCATGTTTAGTTATATAAAAAAATCTACGTGTGTTTGTTATGGAGGATGGCACATGTAGAATAGAATAGAATAGAATAGAATAGAATAGAATAGAATAGAATAGAATAGAATAGAATAGAATAGAATAAGCCAGGTTGGAAAAGACCTTTGAGATCATTGAGTCCAACCTATCATCCAACACTATCTAATCAATTAAACCATGGCATCAAGTGCCCCATCCAGTCTTTTCCTAAACACCTCCAGTGATGCTGACTCCACCACCTCCCTGGGCAGCACATTCCAATGGCCAATCACTCTTTCTGTGAAGTATTTCTTCTTAACATCCAGCCTAAACCTCCCCTGGTGCAGCTTGAGACTGTGTCTTCTTGTTCTGGTGCTGGTTGTCTGGGAGAAGAGATGAACCTCCCCACCTGGCTACAACCTCCCTTCAGGTAGTTGCAGGCAGCAAGAAGGTCTCCCCTGAGTCTCCTTTTCTCCAGGCTAAGCAACCCCAGCTCCCTCACACTCAATATTGACAGAAAATATCAAGTGCCCTTGAAGCTTAATAAATTAATGCTAAGTTTGTGATCATTCATAGGTTTTAAAAATTTAATTAATGTTACTATGCTAATAAAACTATGTAATCTGATTTCCAAAGAGCATCATACAAATCTGATGCAGTGGAAATAGACTCCTATACAGAGCTATAGTTTTAAATGTGTCTAAAACAGCAAAATAGGCACATTCCTTTACCAGTTGAAGCATTGCTGTGATCCACAATAAGTTTTGAAAGTTAGTATTATTTATAACTTAGATAAAGAGGATTTTGTACAATATGTTCCATACAGCTGGCTAGTTATTCTAACACAGAAGCTGAAGATGCTTTACAGTCAAATAGCACACTGAAATACAGAACATCTACTGTTTGGGAGCCTTCTAGACATATGCAAGCAATACCATGTTCTACTCTAGCAGAATGCTTTTGCATTGGGGAACATTCCTTGGCTCCATCTGTAAAGCACTTGCATAAGTATTCACAAGTAAGAGTGAGAAATACACGTGGATGTTGCAATAACAGCTTTAAAATATCATACTGACTAGATCTATAAAAAGACAAAGACCTAAAATGAGCTGTAGAGATTATATGATGCATGCAACTTCAAAAGCTTGCATGCAAATTGTTAGTGAAACATGAAAAAAGGGTTTGTGGCTGAGGCACGTGCTGTGTCTAACCAGTCAACCAAACTTTTGCATCTGAATTAATGCAAGTAAGTCGCTACAGATTTCAGTGTAATCTGTTAAATGCTACTGCTCGAGATAGGTATCTGATATTAGGTTGTGAACAAAATTTCTGGAATTTAAATTTTTTAGGATCAGGTCTCAGGAAAAGTAAATCAATTTGCAAATTGTAAACATTCCTCATCAAGAGCTCTAAAAGGCTTTGCCAAAAGGAAGGAGTGATGTTGTCTGATAGGTGCAACCTGTTGCAGTGTTTCACCACCCTCGTAGTAAAGAACCTGTTCCTAACATCCAATCTAAATCTGCTCTTCTCTAGTTTGAAGCCATTTAGCCTATTAGGTCTCCCCAGAGCCTCCTCTTCTCCAGGATGAACAGCCCCAGCTCCCTCAGCTTGTCTTTGTAGCAGAGGTACTACAACCCCCTGACAGTTTTTGTGGCCCTCCTCTGGACCCACTCCCTCAGGTCCATGTATTTCCTATATTGTGGACTCCAGACCTGTACACAGTACATCAGTCGAGGTCTCACCAGAGCAGAGCAAAGTGGCAGAATCACCACTCTGGATCTGCTGTCCACACTTCTTATGATGCAGGCCAGGATGCCATTGGCCTTCTGGGCTGCAAGTGCACACTGTCTGCTCATGTCCAGCTTCTTGTCCATCAGCATCCCCAAGCCCTTTTTCACAGGGCAGTTTTCTATCACCTCATTCCCCAGCGTGTACTGATAGTGAGGACTCCGCACTGGTTAGGCCACACCTTGAGTACTGTGTCCAGTTCTGGGTCCCTCAGTTTAAGAAGGATACTTGAATGTGACCACAGAAGGGCAATGAAGCTGGTGAAAGGTCTCGAGCACAAGCCCTAAGAGGGGAGGCTGAAGGAGCCACGGTTGTTTAGCCTGGACAAGAGGAGGCTCAGGGGGAGATGTTATTGCTGTCTACAACTACCAGAAATGAGGTTGTAGCCAGATGGAGGTTAGTCTCTTCTCCCAGGCAACCTGTGACAGAACAAGAGGACACAGTCTCAATCTGCACCAGGGGAAGTTTAGGCTTGAGGTGAGGAGAAAGTTCTTCCCAGAAAGAGTAATTGGCCATTGGAATGTGCTGCCCAGGGAGGTGGTGGAGTCACCATCCCTGGAGGTGTTCAAAAAAGGATTGGACATGGCACCTGAAGCCATGGTTTAGTTAGTCATGAGGTGTTTAGATAATAGGTTGGATTTGATGATCTCTGAGGTCTTTTCCAACCTTACTGATTCTATGATTCTATGATTGTTCCAGCCCAAGTGCAGAATCTTGCACTTCCTCTTGTTGAACCACATGAGGTTCATTTGGGCACACCTCTCCAGCCTGACATTAACATAACATCCTGAAATAGCTGGTGAGTGATCCAGTTAGTGAAAGCACCTTGCTAGACATATTGTTCAGGAACAAAGAAGGAGTTGTGGGTGATGTGATGGTTGCAGACTATGCTGTGAAATACCAGGAGAAAAGCTCCAGGGCCACCTCTCACCCCACTGCCTCCACATGGAGCATCTCTATCAGGGAGCCACCCACAAAACAGATAGCAACCCAAAAATGTGTCCTTATTGGAACCAGAATTACACAGCACTTCTCTGAGCACAATTAAATTACAAATTTGGATGTCAATTGGGAATATAAAACTGCACAACAAATTAAGCTTTAAGCTTTAAACTTTAATGACTATCCTTTACAGAAAGATGGACTAAAATGTATGCACTCTCACTCATAAAGGGGAAACCTCCTACTCATGGGTACCCAAAATATACCCTTAGCAAAGAGGGGGGACTCAATCAATCTGCAGAAGTTTCCATAGATGGTATCTCATTCTAAGGGGAAAGCATTCCTCTACCAAGCCATTTTTTGCATAGAGACAAACTTAAAATGGCTCTGTAGCAGGACTCATTTGTACCCTTTCTGTGGTCATTTCTGATTAGTTGAAGGACTAAAACCAGAGAACCACACCAAAAGCAGGGTAAGAGCTCTGGGCCTGGAGGTCCTGTGGTTAATCTCTGAGAGACCCCAAGCTGATCTGTATCTATCTTTAGCAAGCCTCAGCCCTCTCTCAGTTGTTTGTCAGGCTGTTCTGTTTCTGTCAGAGTGCATGTAACTGCCACAGTCTCTTCAAAGAACCCCAGCATTCAGGAAGACACATAAAAACCCACCCCAGGCAGTGACAGATCCACCTGCTGCTTGTCAGGGCAGAGACTGCTAATCAAAGAGGAAGGCTGGAGATCCCAAGGCCTCTTAAACCCACAGGAGGGCACATAGCAGGCAACACTACCATGCCCCAGAAAACACCCCAGCCTGGTTCAGGTGGCTGGACATTGCAAGGACATGCCCGCAGCACCAGAGGTGAGCTGTGGCAGTTAAAAGAACTCAAGGAGCCAAGAGAACATCCTTCTTGAGAAAGCTTGGGCACTTCTTCTGCCCCTACCCAGGACAATGAGTGACCATGACCTCTCCATTTTGTAGCCTGTGATGCCACTAAGAGGGAGCATCTACTTACCCACAGCTCTAACCAGCCTGCCACAGCAAGCAAAAGTAGCCACAGAGACAAAGAGAATTGAATCGAATCGAATCGAATCGAATAGAATAGAATAGAATAGAATAGAATAGAATAGAATAGAATAGAATAGAATAGAATAGAATAGAATAGAATAGAATGCTGGTGAGGAGCACACTTGCCCTTCCCCATTTTATGTTTACTGCAAATTATGTAGCCCTTCTGGCATGGCCTGTGCCTTTTATTGCTCCTTAGCCCAGGCCTGGCCTCCTCCATGCCTCACCCTCTGCTTTGGCCTCTGCTCTCTTGACAGCCTTTGCCATTCTCTGCAACCTTGGTATAGTTGCACAGAAACTCATCTTGGTGCTGTGCTCTGTGAAAAAACATGTTTGTATCCTACTGAGGTGAGCAAGAATGCAATGAAAGCACCATGGCTGCCTGGTCATGGCTGCCGTGGAGGTGGTTGAGTCACCTTCATTGGAGGTGTTCAGAAGGAGGCTTGATGGGGTGCTTCGTGCCACGGTTTAGTTGTTTAGTTGTTTAGGTGGGTTGTATTGTATTGTATTGTATTGTATTGTATTTAGGTGGGTTGGATTGGTTGATAGGTTGGATGCGATGATCTTGAAGGTCTCTTCCAACCTGGTGTATTGTATTATTGTATTATTGTCAGCAGAGTACATGCTGTGGCATCTTGGTCAGGTGAAAGCCCCCCTCCAGGCTGGCCAGCTCATGTTTCTTTGCTTTGAGACTAGGTTCTTTTGGTTTTGGGACACAGGCAGGTGTTTAGATACCCAAATCTGATCCAGTGGAAGGTATCCTTGCCCGTGGTAGGGGAGTTGAAACTAAATGATCTTTAAGGTCCCTTCCAAGCCAATGCATTCAATGCTAAGCAAGTGGATTACCTGGAAGGAGATTGCATCAGGGTGGTGTGGTGGTTTGGCTCTGGCCTGGGGGCCAGATGCCCACCAAAGCCGCTCTATCACTCCCCCTCTTTAAGCGAACAGGGGAAGAAGGAAAGGAAAATATAACAGAAGCCACAGGGGTAAATAGGAGCAATTTAATAACACTAATAAGCAAATGGCAATAGACCGCGCGGAAGCAGAAAAGCAGAGAGAGAGATGTTAGTCTCTACTTCCCATCAGCAGGACGATGGTCGGTCTCGGGAAGCAGGGCTCTCTAAGCTTGGTGGTTCCTTGGGAGGATGAACACCATGGACGAAGCCCCCCCCACTTTCTTCTTTCATTTCATTCTTATACCTGAGCTGATGTCATATGGTATGGAATACCTCTTTGGCCAGTCTGAGTCAGCTGGCTCAGCTGTGTCCCCTCCCAAGACTTTGCCCGCCCCTCGATCTACTCTTGGAGCAGGGAAATGTTGAAAGGACACAGCCTGGATACTGGATTCAGCCGTAGCCAAAACACTGCCGTGTTATCAACTACTGCTGCAAAAAAACCACAGCACTAGAAAGATGCTGTGAGAATTAACTCCATCTCAACTCAACCCAATACAGGTGGGGGTTGCTCTTTTCTCCCAAGTAACAAGCAATAGGACAAGAGGCATCAATTTATGTAGGGGAGGTTTAGGCTTGACAATATGTGATAGAATTTGTCTTAACACTGTGAACAAAGTAATTGTTCTGGAGATGGCTCCAAAATGGTATGTCAAGTTGCAATGCTGTAGCACTAAGGAGACTGATACTTTGCACAAACTGAAAAAATAAATGCTAAGGAAACTAATTATTATATAGATACAGTGTAAGAGAACCATAAAGGCAAAGATTAATTCCTGTTTTTTTTTTATCTTCTAAGCAATTTATATAATGGTTTTTTTTCCTGATATTTACTTCAACAATCATAGGGAGTATGTTGATTTTTGCACTGTGTTGCCTTCTCATTCGTTCTACACTTACTGAGGTGAAAATGGAGGAAAGAATTTTGATTGTCTGTAAAAATAGCTGGCTTTTATCAAACCTACCTCAATATGAAAGTTTAACCTGAATGCAGCACTAAAAATAAATAAATTTTAAAAATCCACAGAATTCTATGATAAATCTAGTCTTTTATTGTAATCTAGCCTTCACCCACTTCCAATGTTTTCTCTGTTATATGTTTGAAAGAGGTGTGGCTTCAAAACAAGAGCAGAAAGTATTTCAAGAGGCAATATATATGCCCACTGTACAAACAAAGCCTTTTTCCCAGTGAGACCTAAAATCTGTAGAATTCTGCCAGGTTTTTTTTGGCTTTACATTTTATGGGAGCTGATCAAAGTGTTCATTTCTCTCCTTATGATCTCTCTTGATTTGATATTTGATGCAAATGTTTCACCAGCATGTTATTTAATCCTGTTTTAATCTTACTTTTGCTAACTCTGATTGTACAGTGAGATGGGCAGGAGTTAGATTTTCAACCTTCACAGAAGTGAAAAGTGTGTCAATTGGAATGGAATGGAATGGAATGGAATAGAATAGAATAGAATAGAATAGAATAGAATAGAATAGAATAGAATAGAATAGAATAGAATAGAATAGAATAAACCAGGTTGGGAGAGACCTTCAAGATCATGTACCTCCATCCTAGGTACCCAGTGGTCTTTGAAGGTTTGACCCTGAGGCACTGTCCCATTGCCCCAGCTTTAGCTATATGGTCTGAGACACCTGCACAATCAATGAAAATCTATCTGGGTGATTCATCTGGAGGTTAGTACCCTAAGCAGATGGGATAAACTATATGGATTTGTTTCTCCAGAACTACACAGGGAGGCATACATATTACTTTCAAGAAAAAAAAACTATTGAAAACAGATTTGAAACCATTACAGTCCTGATATATGAGAATAAGTTAGCAAATGACAATAAGTTGCATGTTAAATGAAGATCTGTGCATTCAAGGGTCTCAGGATGAGTGTCCGAACTGCAGGATGCATATGTGTATCATCTCTCTGAGCTGATACTTCCCTGAGATGTATGTAACACAATTCATTAAAAGGGGTACAATACAATACAATACACCAGGTTGGAAGAGACCTTCAAGATCATCACGTCCAACCCATCAACCAATCCAACCCACCTAAATACAATACAGTACAATACAGTACAATACAGTACAATACAACCCACCTAAACAACTAAAAAACTAAGCCGTGGCACCAAGCACCCCATCAAGCCTCTCTTGAACACCTCCAATGAAGGTGACTCCACCACTTCCACAGGCAGCTGATTCCAGTGGACAATCACTCTCTCGGTATAGAACTTCTTCCTAAGATCCAGTCTAAACCTGCCCTGGCGCAGCCTGAGACTGTGTCCTCTTGTTCTGGTGCTGGCTGCCTGGGAGAAGAGACCAACTTCTGCCTGGCTACAACCTCCCTTCAGGGAGTTGTAGAGAGCAAGAAGGTCACCCCTCAGTCTCCTCCTCTCCAGGCTAAGCAACCCCAGCTCCCTCAGCCTCTCCTCATAGGGCTTGTCTTCCAAACCCCTCACCAACTTTGTTGCCCTTCTCTGGACACGCTCCAGTAAGACAACATCTTTCCTAAACTGAGGGGCCCAGAACTGGACACAGGACTCAAGGTGCGGCCTAACCAGTGCAGTGTGCAGGGGCAGAATGACCTCCCTGCTCCTGCTGGCCACACTGTTTCTGATGCAGGCCAGGATGCCATTGGCCTTCTTGGCTGCCTGGGCACACTGCAGGCTCATGGTCAGCCTACAATCAACCAGCACCCCCAGGTCCCTCTCTGCCTGGCCGCTCTCCAACCACTCTGACCCCAGCCTGTAGCACTGCATGGGGTTGTTGTGGCCAATGTGCAGAACCCGGCACTTGGATGTGTTCAATCTCATGCCGTTGGACTCTGCCCATCTGTCCAGCCTGTCGAAGTCCCTCTGCAAAGCCTCTCTGCCCTCCAGCAGATCAACTCCTGCCCCCAGCTTGGTGTCGTCCGCAAATTTACTGATGATGGACTCAATGCCCTCATCCAGATCATCAATAAAGATGTTGAAGAGCATGGGGCCCAGCACCGATCCCTGGGGCACACCACTAGTGACAGGCTGCCAGCCGGATGTGGCACTGTTCACCACCACTCTCTGGGCTCGGCCCTCCAGCCAGTTCCTAACCCAACGCAGTGTGCTCCCATCCAAGCCATGGGCTGCCAGCTTGGCCAGGAGTTTGCTGTGGGGGACAGTGTCAAAGGTCTTGCTGAGGTCCAGGTAGACCACATCCACAGGCCTCCCCACATCCACCAGGCGGGTCACCTGATCATAGAAGGAGATCAGGTTGGTCAGGCAGGACCTGCCCTTCCTAAAGCCATGCTGGCTGGGCCTGATCCCTTGGCCATCCTGTAAGTGCTGCATGATCGCACTCAAGATGACCTGTTCCAGAATCTTGTCTGGCACTGAAGTCAGGCTGACAGGCCTAGAATTCCCTGGCTCATCCAACCGGCCCTTCTTGTGGATGGGCACCACGTTGGCCAGCTTCCAGTCTTCTGGGACCTCTCCAGTGAGCCAGGACTGCTGAAAAATGATGGAGAGCGGCTTGGCCAGCTCATCTGCCAGCTCTCTCAGCACCCTAGGATGGATCCCATCCAGTCCCATGGCCTTGTGGGGGTCCAAGCGGCTCAGAAGATCTCTACCTACCTCCTGGAGCAGCGGGAAACTATGCAGCTCCCTGGCTCCTTCTGCCAGCTCTGCAGGCCAGCTGTCTGGAAGATGTTCTGCCATGCTAGGATAGATTGAGGCAAAGAAGGTGTTAAGTATTTGCCATCCTATTGGCTATTTAATCTGAAAACTGTTTTTTTCAAAGATCTCATTAATGGATGAAGTGGATAGACCCCTGTAGCCACTGGACTCTAATCTATACCTTGTAACATCACAACTAATACAAGGAGAACCGAGTTTTGCACTCTGACAACACAACGGACAAAGAAGTTGCTTCAAGACATTAACTTTTCCTTTAACCAAATATGAACTAAAGACACTCCTTCAACACAAACGGAAGTTTCTTGCATAATATGTTTTTTGACTATTCAACAAGGATAAATTCTGTAAATATGTCAATGTTTTTAAGATACATGTTTCAAGGAAAAAAAATAATAAAGGTTCTAGATGCTGCATGTCTGGGTGAATGGCAGGAAATTTGCTTTCATGGATGACAATATGAAAAATTGATTCTTCAGAGCTATAACACTATTGCAAAGATTGGTTGCTGACCCTTTTTAATTTGGTGTATCCCATCTTTTTTCAACTGTTGTGTCAGCAAATGCATATATAACTGTGCCCCATGCTTTTTAACATCTTTATTCATGATCTAGATGAGGGTATTGAGTCCATCATCAGTAAATTTGCAGACAACACCAATCTGGGGGCAGGAGTTGATCTGCTGGAGGGTAGAGAGGCTTTGCAGAGGGACCTCAACAGGCTGGACAGATGGGCAGAATCCAACAGCATGAGATTGAACACATCCAAGTGCCGGGTTCTGCACATTGGCCACAACAACCCCATGCAGTGCTACAGGCTGGGGTCAGAGTGGCTGGAGAGTGGCCAGGCAGAGAGGGACTTGGGGGTACTGGTTGATGGTAGGCTGAACATGAGCCTGCAGTGTGCCCAGGCAGCCAGGAGGGCCAATGGCATCCTGGCCTGCATCAGGAACAGTGTGGCCATCAGGAGCAGGGAGGTCATTCTGCCCCTGTCCACTGCACTGGTTAGGCCACACCTTGAGTCCTGTGTCCAGTTCTGGGCCCCTCAGTTTAGGAAGGATGTTGACTTGCTTGAGCATTTCCAGAGAAGGGCAACAAGGTTGGTGAGGGGTTTGGAGCACAAGCCCTATGAGGAGAGGCTGAGGGAGCTGAGGTTGCTTAGCCTGGAGAAGAGGAGACTGAGGGGTGACCTTCTTGCTCTCTACAACTACCTGAAGAGAGGTTGTAGACAGGCAGAGGTTGGTCTCTTCTCCCAGGCAACCAGCACCAGAACAAGAGGACACAGTCTCAAGCTGCGCCTGGGGAGGTTTAGGCTGGTGGTTAGGAAGAAGTTCTACACAAAGACAGTGATTGTCCATTGGAATGGGCTGCATGGGGAGGTGGTGGAGTCACCTTCATTGGAGGTGTTCAGGGGGAGACTTGATGGGGTGCTTGGTGGCATGGTTTACTTGATTAGGTGGTGTTGGATGATAGGTTGGACACTGTGATCTTGAAAGTCTCTTCCAACCTGGTCTATTCTATTCTATTCTATTCTATTCTATTCTATTCTATTCTATTCTATTCTATTCTATTCTATTCTATTCTATATAAAAGTATGCTATACTGAGTTATAATAACAGAGGGATGCCATTACTGTCTGTGGAGGCAAGATAAATTTATACTTCAATACCCCAGTATTTAAATACTCTAAACTTGTTTTTAATATGTATTTTTATTTCCCTCTGCTGGAAAGGGAAGTTACGTTCAGGGTCTGTCACCTTGGAATTTATATTCCACTGTAAATATTGTTAGGATAGTTTACATTGTGTTATTAACTGTGCTTAGAGTTGATTCTAAGGCAAAAGGAAGCTAGAAATGTTTGTCTGCATAGTTGTCCATATGCCAAGAGGCACAAATGCTGAAATACTGTTTCAAAATTCCGACAGATGCCTTGCTAATCCTCTAATCTGGCATTTTTGCATGTGTTCCTCACTCTAAAGTAGTGTCTAAAGTGTCCTCACTCTAATCTAACTCTAAAGCATGAAAGACTGTTCCTCCTGATGCTGTATGTAATTGTATTAATATAGACAATGCCTGTTTTCTGCTTATGACTTGAAGGTGGTGCATTCCTTTTGCCTAGAGAGATTACCTAGCAGTAGCACATTCAGAGAGTTAAAGTCCGAAGCTGATTTCACTCTTTATTGTCTGTGCATCATTCTTTAGCCTTTCTTTTTCACCAGTATTTTTCTTCGGGGCTTTTTTGGGAGGAAAATTTTCTAGAAACCAATTCCATTATGTCTCATTTCTGGTACTAGTTAGAAAATATGGAATCCAGACATGGAAAGGAAGTCTGAGTCTCCTGGCTGTTTCTGCTGTATGGTTTGACAAGGCTGAACCCATTTAAAACCTGGCTTTGTATTTGGCTTTATCAGTAGAGGCCAGTGTTTCATCGGGCATTAGTGTTATGCCAAGGTGTATGCAATTTATATCTAGAGTTAGTCTTTCAGAGCTTTGCATCTTGCACCTGAAAATATTTTTCACCCATCTGTTATTCCATAAAATTCAGTGAATATTGTTTTTCAAGGTCTGTTAATTTTGGTAGTGGCTGTGTATGTCCAATAATGCAGAAATTAACAGTGCTGGTGGTGAAGGTAGAACCACTTAGTGAGAATGTTAGCCTTGGAATACAATACAAGCTTTAGACTCATCTCTTTAAGTGCAAAGCTCTCAGAGCTTTATTCTCCAAACAGTTTCTTCTCTTGACTCAGTTCATACTGCCTTGTGCAGCTGCCAGGAGGCAACTTCACAAGGAAGTTTTATGGCTAAAGATGTCCTGACTTCTGCTTCAGTGGGATAAAACTGATCTGTTCCTATCTGACTTCAGTGTGGGTTTTACTAAGTGTAGGTTTCAACTCTATTCTGTGTAGTTTAGGGAATCAGCTTCCAGTAATAAAATTGTCAATTGTTGTTTCTGAAATTAAGTTACACAGAGAAAATCTTAGTCTCAAAGGTTTACTGTGAGTTTGAGAAATATTACCACCTTGGACTGAACACACTATGAAAGATGTGGTTCATGATTTTGGGGTTATTTTTGGTGCTTGTCCCATTTATTTTATGTATTCTTTAGTTAGGTAACAGCAATTTTTCTGGAAAAAAAATGGACCACTAAAATTAAAAAGGGACAAAGGTAGCTAGATATAGTATTATGCATAGCATGTTCCCATGGGAGAGCAACATTTTCAGATTTTTCTGCAGTGATTACCTATGAAACCCAGGCTTAGAGCAGATTAGAAACTTTTGCCAATGCTCTCAGAATCACAGAACCACCAAGGTTGGAAGAGACCTCAAAGACCACCAAGTCCAACCTGTCACCACAGACCTCATGACTAAACCATGGCACCAAGTGCCACATCCAGTCCCCTCTTGAACACCTCCAGGGATGGTGACTCCACCACCTCCCTGGGCAGACCATTCCAATGGCTAAAGACTCTCTCTGTGAAGAACTTTTTCCTCACCTCGAGCCTAAATTTCCCCTGGTGCAGCTTGAGACTGTGTCCTCTTGTTCTGGTGCTGGTTGCCTGGGAGAAGAGACCAGCCCCTTCCTGACTACAACCGCCCTTCAGGTAGTTGTAGAGAGCAATGAGGTCGCCCCTGAGCCTCCTCTTCTCCAGGCTAAACAATTCCAGCTCCCTCAGCCTCTCCTCATAAGGCTTGAGGGCTGGTACTCAAGGCCTCTCACCAGCCTTGTTGCCCTTCTCTGGACACATTCAAGTGTCTCAATGCCTTAAACTGAGGGGCCCAGAACTGGACACTCTCACGGCTTTGAAAATCAGTGTTTTTTCTTTTTTTCCCTTTTTTTTTTCATGACTACTTTTAGGTTGTTTGAAGCCAGAAGGCAGCAGTAGGCTTTGCTCTTAGCAGTTTATGAGAGCTGGTCAATTATGCAGCAAGTAAATTTATATAGGTCCATGTTTTAACTCCTCTGAGTCTCTAGCTTGTAAAAGGAATCCAGTACTGTCCTATTTATTCCTTTCATTTCTGTTACAATAGAATAGAATAGAATAGAATAGAATAGAATAGAATAGAATAGAATAGAATAGAATTAACCAGGTTGGAAAAGACCTTGGAGATCATGAAGTCCAACCTATCACCCAACACCATCTAATCAACTGAACCATGGCACCAAGTGCCTTATCCAGTCTCCTCTTGCCTCATACCTAACCTCATACCACCTCTCCTTTTTGTTGCCCTTGGACCCACTCAATGCCAACCCTTCCACTGAGGTGCAGAATGCAAAAAATCTCAAAATGCACATTTCATGGCAACTCTGCCCCTCAGGTTTGATGACTGGCAAATCTTTTGACACCTAGAATTAGAGTTCCTCTGTTTCTAGTTTTCATAGTTTTGTATTTCAAAGGTTAGTATTAAAGAAATATAGCAGGAGAAAAGTTGGGGTTAGATTCACAAGCAGGTCTTTCAGTTATCTTGTAGAACATAAGAAAATTTGAAATGCTTAAATAGAAAATCACAATCAAAAAAGCTTTTCTTATTTACCACGTGCTTTGTTAGTCTTCTAACTAGATCATGATCAACTGTTTTTTCAAACATTGGTCTCTAAGCTTGTGGATTGCAAGCAGGGAAGGAAAAAGGTTTTAATCTTATCTCTCCTGCCCTGAGGCAAAAAACTGTGCTCATGAAATAATTCTTTCCTCTGAGGAAACTGGGCCACTTTGTATGAGGATGTAACATTTATCTTGTTCCATATACTATGAATATTTGTATGACTCCAGCCAAAAATTTAAGGCCTGGCAGCTAAGAAAAGCCTCGTAAGAGTCTTTTATTCCTGTATGTGTGCTTTCTCAAGTGGTTTGTGAATAAAAAAGAAACATTGGGAGCAGGGAGCCTGACCCATGTCTCCATCTTCTGACTCAATACTGCTTAGTTATTTTCCTCTTGGATGCATAGCAGTTAAGGCCCATAAGACACTTGCTAACTACGGTTTGATGAGAATACTCTTCTGAAAGTGCAGTAGGTAGTCTTGAATGCTCACAGGTTAATCCAGGCTCTCTGCTGGGTCCCAGGCTCCCTGGAAGACAGCTTTGACAAAAGCAATGAAAATATTTATTTCCCCCCCCCTATTAATGACACTGCTTCAATGAAACAACTGTTGTGCAACCTCCAGCAACTCCATGCTTTCCATGGAAGCTCTGCTTGTTTCCACACTGATAGAACAAAAGATTAGAGAAATCTGTATTTACTTTTAGGTTAACAGATCTTTAGGCTGGGGCGTGTAAGTCCATCCATTGATCCTCTTAGCCTAGAGCAAGGCTAAGCCAAGCAAGACTTATGGAGGAACTCACATTCTTAAATTCTTTTATAGCTACTGTTTCAAAGTTTTGTCTCTATGTAGCAACTATTTGTACGCATGGATTCATTTACTCTCTTTTTATACTTTGGATATTGCTGCATCTGCTGCAGATCATGGAATACACTTGGGTTCTGTTCCTCTTCAGTAACAGTTAAAGTCATTCAAACATTGAGATTCCTAGGCTTCTCTTATTTCTAAACATTTTCAGATTTCACCAATTACATGTCTTTTCCAGAAGGTTTATCTTCCCTACAGAAGCCTTACAAGACTAATTTGGACTTCAGATAATGTCACACTCCTCCACATACTAAAAGTTCAGCTATCTCAACATTTTTTCCATCTGTACGTTGAAGACTTACTTTTCGTAGACTTCCAGCTGTCTACAAATCTGACTGCAGAAGAGACAAAGTATTAAAAATAAGGCTTCAGACTCTCTCTGGAGAAGAACTGGGTTGAGCATAGCGCTCTCTCATGATCCTGTTATAACATTTCTATAGATACTTGTTACTATCAGTACAGATGATACATCCCACATCATTAATCCAATTCTGAATCTTGATTAAAGTCCATATGAGGTAGTTCTGTAATGGCTGAACCAATTCCAAAAGTGCCAAATCGTTAAAAAAATTTATTATTTCTAGGCAGATTGAGGACAATGCTGTGATTAAGATTTCTTTACTGATAAAGTTCCTTATAAGGGATGGAAATGAAAACCCTACTCTTACAAGAGTAAAACATTAAAAATAAAGAACTATAGTATAAAGTTCCAAGAATTAAATAACAAAATCTAGAAAGCTAAAAACTGAGAAGACTTCTATTAGAATGTCTTTATATTTTAAATAGAATAGAATAGAATAAACCAGGTTTGGAAGAGATCTTCAAGATCATCATGTCCAACCTATCATCCAACATCACCTAATCAACTAAACCATGCAACCAAGCACCCTATCAAAACTCCTCCTGAACACCTCCAGTGATGGTGACTCTACCATCTCCTCGGGCAGACCATTCCAATGGGCAATCACTGTCTCTGTGTAGAACTTCTTCCTAACCTCCAGCCTAAACCTCCCCAGGCACAGCTTGAGACTGTGTCCTCTTGTTCTGGTGCTGCCTACCTGGGAGAAGAGACCAATCTCTGCCTGACCACAACCTCCCTTCAGGTAGTTGTAGAGAGCAAGAAGGTCACCCCTCAGTCCCCTCTTCTCCAGGCTAAGCAACCTCAGCTCCCTCAGCCTCTCCTCATAGGGCTTGTGCTCCAAGGCCCTCACCAACCTTGTTGCCCTTCTCTGAACACGCTCCAGCAAGTCAACATCCTTCTTAAACGGAGGGGCCCAGAACTGGACACAGGACTCGAGGTGCGGCCTATCCAGTGCAGTGTACAGGGGCAGAATGACCTCCCTGCTCCTGCTGGCCATACTTTTCCTGATGCAGGCCAGGATGCCATTGGCCCTCCTGGCTGCCTGGGCACACTGCAGGCTCATGTTCAGCCTACAACCAACCAGTACCCCCAGGTCCCTCTCTGCCTGGCCGCTCTCCAGCCACTCTGACCCCAGCCTGCAGCACTGCATGGGGTTGTTGTGGCCAATGTGCAGAACCCAGCACTTGGATGTGTTCAATCTCATGCCCTTGGATTCTGCCCATCAGACATTCATTGGCAGAGGACTGACTTAAGTGAGATCTGAAAGCACATGGCTGTATTGGAGTTGTTTTTGTAGTGCTCTTGAGTTTGTATGTGTTTGCGTGCTTATAACATATTACCATAACTCTGAGAGTACAATAAGAGACCACACTATCTTCTGCAGCATCAGTGTCTTTCTACTTGCCTAATGCATGCTATAAAAAGAAATTGGGAGCATGTGACACTTATTTTTCTGTATGAAATACACCAACATCTCTAGTCCTAAAAACCATCACCTCTACATATGCATTTCTGCATGTATATGTAAAAATGTAAGTTCAGACTGAACACTTCACTGATGTTAGCTATATAGCCTAATTATGTTTCTTTATCTGTGTTAAATGATTATATAAACTAATGTTTTCAAATACTGAACAGGCGCTAATCATATTTATGGCTTCTAAAAGAAGAAAGCTGTGAATTTCATTATGACTTAAAATGAAGTTTGCAAACATTCATAAATTCACATATTCACAATCTTCATGGGGTTGGAAGGGACCCTCAAAGTCCAACCCCACCGCAGTCAGCAGAGACACCTCCAACTGCATTGGACTGCCCAGGACCACATCAAGTCTGATCTTGAATGTCTCCAGGGAGGGGGCCTCAACCAAATCATCAGGAAAACTGTTCCAGTGTTTCACCACCCTCATGTTATAAAAAACTTGTGATTCTTTGCATCCCTTGCCAGATTCAGCTTTAGCTGTGCCTTCACCTTTCTGACCTCCCCTCTATACAACCAGGCAATGTTTCTATATTCCTCACAGGTTACCTTTTCCTGCTTCCATTGTCTGTGTAGTTCCTGCTTGCCCTTGATTTTCACCAGCATGTCTCTATTCAGCCATGACAGTCTCTTCCCTTCTCTGCATGATTTTTCACACATGATTTTGAGAGCTTTGGTCAGATAAGTTTGTGGGTTGTACTGGAAAGTTTTATGGCAGCAATGATACTGTGTCAAAGACTGTGTAGTACTGCTGCATTTTGAAAAGGAAGTGTAAAATATGGTTACACTGATAATATAGAGCTATTTTAGTATGATAATTTTAATGATGTCAGTTTTACTGCTCTGGGCTATTAAAAGAAACTGTTGTCTGATGACTTATCTTTCAACTATCATTAGTTAATGGCTGATATTTCCAAACTGTATCCATATAGAAAAGGGAATGACTTGCTGTTTTTAAAATGGTGCATTTAGCTCCTGGAATCACTTTATGAAGTGTTCTCCATTGCTGATCTAATTAAGTACCAAGGCCAGAGGTTATTACCATTGATTATGTCACTACCATTCATGAAACATACCTGGGGGTAATTCGTCATAGTTTCAAGTAGTAGCAAACTCCTTGAAGATCAACACTTTGTTTAGTCTGATTTTCTGCTGCTCTGTATGCATGATTAATTAACCTTCATATCACATAATTTAATTTAATGGATTTAAGCCAGGGCAGTTTGGGGTCATGGGGAATAGACAGCAGTTTCAAAGAGTGTGTCATTAATGGAATTAAATTAATACATTAAAATTGGTAAGTAATAGCAAGGAATCTGCTCTGGATGATGAACTTGCCCACTTTTAACACTTGAAAGAGGAGAATTCTGGAAGTGCTAGTTCATAATTTCAGAATAACACCATGTTTGTAGCTGTACATCACAAAGGTTTTGGTATATCAGACACATCTGTGGAATGTGCCCTGCATCTACACACAAGCATGAAGGTTTTCAGTTGAATTAACTGGTAGGGGGGTTTGGGTTGTTTGGGTTTTGGTTTTTTGGGTTTTTGGAGTTTTGGGGGTTTTTTTTTGTGTGTCATTTTTTGATTGTTTGGGTTTGTTGTTGTTGTTTGGTTTGGTTCGGGGCTTTTTTGTTAAAATAATTCTGCTAAGCAAGCAAATGCTAGTAGGGTTCTTAGTGTTTTTTTAATGTATTAATTTGAAGAAATTATTTTGCTTCCACAGCAAAGGTGTCAAAGTGGTTCTGTGCTATAAATACAAGTGGATAGGGCTTACAGTAAATACGCTGCATTGACTGCTTAGCTGCATAACACTTACTGTGTGGTTAATTAATGCCTGGGGCTGCAGCCATCTAGAAGCACCAGTATGTTTCAGGTGAATGTACTTCTAGATATTTCTGACAGTTAGAAGTAATAAACTGAAAGAGCCAAAGTAAATTCACTGTTTAAAATTCTCCTTGGAAATTTAAGATGTGCAGAAACACCACTCACAGTATTAAAATAGTGCTAAAGCTATCCAAGATGTGGCCAGAAGTAGTAGAGTGTGGATGACTGGGCTATAAAACGGGGTCTGGACATGCTCACTCAGATTACAACCAAGGATCTGCAAGCGAAGAGAGCTGAGCGTAAGGAGCAGATGGATAGCCTTGGAGTTGTTTATGTCCTTGAAGAGCAGTGGAGTGGAAAGTCCCGAGGGGCTGAAAACAGGACGTTGTGGTTAAGGAATGTGGCTAAAGAATGTGGAACTGATAACCTGTTAGGGGAGGTGTTGATGTATAGCAAGCGACCAATAGCATCTTGACTAGTATGCATAATTAACAGCAACTGTATATAAGCTGAAGTGTTACCTTAATAAAGTTGGACTTGGTTAATCATATTGATTATGTACCAGCCCCTTCTTGCAACAAGTGGAGCCCGAACAGGATAAAGCTTTGGAAAACGTCCATAGCAGCGTTCCGCGGGGACGAAGGGATTCGTTCGGTGACGTGGGCAAGAAGCCGGCCCGGGATAGCAGTACCGGAGGTCGCAGGATAAGGACGACCTGAGGAGCCGAAGACGTGGTGAGCCAGACTGCTATTGGGACTGTGCGCACAGGTACTAACGCTGAGGAAATGGATAGGCAGGCCACGTATGATTTAATGACATGCTTTTTAGAAAAGCGAGGTTGTAAGCTAGATGTTAAGAAGGTGTTGAGACCGTTGTTTGACTATGCTGAATCGTTAGGATATTTTAAAGATCCTAATGAGATTTTTGAACGGGGCGAGTGGAAGAAGTTTGGTCAAGATTTGTGGCTAAACGCTCTAGATGATGATAAGGCAGCCAAGAAACATAGTAGATCCTGGAAAGAGGTTATGGGAATATTAGATCAGCACAATGCGGAACAAAAGGCAGTCAGGCAGGCTAGGGCTCGATTGCTGGTGGCAGATGAGGAACAGGGTATGACCCAGGTGGCAGGAATCGAGTTGCCGTCGGAAACACAGAGACAATTACTAACCACAGCGGCTGCTAGGGTTAGAGGGCTAGGCGCTACTGTGGAGAATAATAGTAGTAGCACGGTAGAGCATAGTGTTTCTGTTTCGGAAGGCGATCAATCGGAGAATCTGTCAGCAGTCAAGACAGGACAGGCTGAGGTTTTGCCTCTTGGACAAAGCATTTCTGATGAAGCAGGAGCAAGGGCAGCTGACAGGAAAAAATATTGGCGGGAGGTCGCTGAGGGAATGCATGCTGACGGAGATTTGGAAGCATTTAAGGCCTTGACGGAGACAGCAGTGACCTGTCCGGTAGTATATACACAACTCCCGGGTGGCCAAGGGATCCGGGCAGAGATAACTAACCTGCCTTGGAAGTTTCTATCTCAGCTTCGGCAGACAGTGTCTACATATGGTATTCAAGCAGAACCGGCAAGGCAGATGATAGCTTATTTATATTTGAATTATAATATGTTGCCGAAAGACACCTATAATGTGATTAAATTATTGTTGACCAGTTCTCAGTTTCTAATATTCAGCGATCACTGGGAACGTCTTGCTCGGCAAGTCGCAAGTGTGAATAGGGATGTTAATGATCCACTACATGGAGTCACAGTGGATGAGCTCTTGGGGTTAGGGAGATATGATCGAATGGAATTGCAAGCGTTGATAGCACCAGCAAAATTGTCAGCATCTTCTGAGATAGCGAGGATGGCGTTAGACAAAGTTAAAGATACTAATTCGTCGCCTCACTATATGGGCATTAAACAGGGAAAAACAGAAAATCTTTCAGAATTCGTAGACAAGGTTGTAAGCGCGATGCGCGCAGCAGGTTTGGATGATAATATCAAAGATGCTATTCTGAGACAGTGTTTGATTCAGAATGGCAATGGTCAAACTAAGCAATTGATTGGGACTTTAGGACCCACATGGGAAATTTCCGAATTGCTACAGAAAGCTCAAAATTTACCGGAAGGACCCATGGCTATGTTGGTAGATGCAGTCAAAGATTTGACATCAGGATTAGAAAAGCAGCAGCAGCAGGTGCTGGCAGCCTTAGTGCCTTTGCGCCCGTCTAACAAATCACGGCGGCAGGCAGCCACCTCAGCGCCACGGTGTTATCGATGTGGAGGACTGGGACACATAAGAAGAGCTTGCCGAGCCCGAGATGTTTACTGTCCCAAATGCGAATCTCATGACCACGCAGTGACTGTATGCCGTCATTCGGGAAACTACCGAGGGAACGCGAGGGCCCACCGCGTGATGACACAAATGGTGGCCAACAACAACGAGGGGAGCAACGAGGCAGACAATTACAGCCAGCCACAGCAGGGAGCCTCGGCCTGGACTTGGCAACCTCAGTAGAATTGCAGTTATTAGACAAAAGCCCCAAAAAGGTGGGATCCGGAGTATGGGGCCCAATTAAAATAAACGATAAATCAGTTGGATGTTTATTAATTGGAAGATCATCAGCATCAATGTCTGGACTGAATGTAATAACGGGTTTAATAGATGCAGATTATGAGGGAGAAATTCAGATTATGGTATTTACGCTGTTTCCACCACTGGTGATGCCCAAGGGGAGCAAAATAGCGCAATTGATACCTTTACCCCAGCTGGCAGCAGGCTTGCCGCCACATAATCGATTGTCCAGAGGAGATGGGGGTTTTGGCTCCTCCACGGCTCCTCTGACGTTATTTACTGCTGTGCTGAATGAAAGACCACAGGCTAAGGTGACGGTGGAATTCCAAGGCCAAGCCATAAATCTAACCGCACTTCTGGATACCGGGGCGGATGTCTCGGTAATATCTACTCAGTACTGGCCGAAGGCCTGGCCCTCCACTCAGAATGCAGCTTCGTTGGCTGGGGTAGGAGGAGTTAAGGTGGCGGAGTCTTCTCCCCCGGTGAGTGTTACCTGTGATGGAAAAACGGTGGTAATTGTTTGTTCCCTCTTGCCGCTGCCACGTCCAGTCCAGATGTTGGTGGGTCGTGATATTCTGTCCCAACTAGGTGCTGTGCTAACGACAAAAAACTTATAGGGGCGGTCACTGTGCTGGCTTTCCCGATCCAGCTAACATGGACAATAGATACCCCTGTGTGGATCGAGCAGTGGCCGCTCAAACAGGAAAGCCTAGCTGCAGCACGTGAACTCATTCAAGAGCAGCTATCCCTAGGACATTTGCAACCATCGACTAGCCCCTGGAATACACCAATTTTTGTAATTCGGAAGAAATCTGGCAAGTATAGATTATTGCATGATTTAAGGGCCGTGAACAATCAGATGCAAGCCATGGGTGTGTTGCAGCCAGGAATGCCCTGTCCCTCTATGTTACCAGAGGGATGGAATCTTTTAGTGATTGATTTAAAAGACTGCTTTTTTACCATCCGGCTGCACTCACAAGATACCTGTAGGTTTGCCTTTACACTGCCAGCGGTCAACCGACAAGGCCCAGTGCAACGTTATGAGTGGACTGTATTGGCACAAGGCATGAAAAATTCTCCAACTATATGTCAGCTGTATGTTGACGCTGCCCTGCAACCAATAAGGAAAGATTGGACTGAGACGATAATTTATCACTATATGGATGATATCTTGTTCTGTCAGAAACATCCATTTACGGAAGGACAACTGAAGTTTTTGCAAGAGCAATTACAATGTAGAGGCCTGGTAATTGCACCAGAGAAAATACAACGAACTAGCCCGGTAAAATATTTGGGTTGGGTAATTACTGAACAACTCATTGGCCCTCAGAAATTGCAACTACAGACAGATATTAAGACGCTTAAAGATATTCAGAAATTTATGGGAGATGTTCAATGGCTGAGGCCGGTTCTTGGAATTACCAATGACATGCTAGAACCATTAAAACCTTTATTGAAAGGTACAAACCCAGCGGCTCCGGTTGAATTATTAACTGACCATGTTGAGGCCATAGACAGAATTGTGGATCAGATATCTAAGAGGAGGGTCTCTCGTAGACACCTTGGCCTTCCAATTGACATTACTATTTTAATGGGGCAACAACATCTGTTAGGAGCCTTGACGCAAACATTAAAGAAAACGGGGGAGCATCCTGATATTATTGTGTTGGAATGGATTTTTCCTTCTTTGCAGCCAAAACGAACAATTCAACAAAAAATTTCGATTTTGTCTGATTTGATTAAGGCTTGTCGTATGCGACTATGTGCCATTAGTGGAGAAAGGCCTGGATGTATTTATGTTCCCATAATGCAAGCAGATTTGAACTGGTTTTTAGTGACCAACATGGAACTGGCTGGTGCCTGTCTGGAGGATGGTACAATGCTCCGTGCGGAACCACTACAGGATAAGGCTTTAGCTTGGATGTGTAACTATGGTTGGTTGGAACGCCCAAAATATCGCAGCCAGCCTATCGACGGAGCAGTGACAGTATTCACGGACGCTGGGAAAAAGTCCAGGAAAGCTGCGGTTACCTGGCAAGAGAATGGCGTTTGGAGGCACACTATGTTGGTCGCAGAAGACCGAGACAATCTACAGACGTTAGAACTTTGGGCGGTTATCTGGGCATTACAACAATGGCTTAGTGTACCAGTGAATGTTGTCTCTGATTCATTGTATGTAGTGGGAATTGTGCAAAGGATTGAGGATTCCATGGTTAAGAGAGTTGTAAATGAAAGATTATGGGAATTGCTGTTATGGTTGCATAGAACTATAAAACTCAGGTCAGCAGCATACTCAATCATTCATGTGAGAAGTCATCAATATGACATAGGGCTGGGTGAAGGAAATGCAAGGGCAGATGAGCTGGTAACTATGACTGCCCCAGTTTCTACCTTTGTCAAAGCCAAGGAATCCCATGCTCAATTTCATCAGAATGTAAAGGGTCTGGTGAAGAGCTTTAACATTCCCTATGCCGAGGCTAAAGCCATAGTACAAGCTTGTCCCATATGTAGCAACATTAATCAGGGCCTGGGTTTGGGTCCAGGAGTTAATCCCAAAGGGCTCCGGAGCAATGAGATTTGGCAAATGGATGTAACTCATGTTACTGATTTTGGGAGACAGAAGTATGTGCATGTTACCATCGATACTTTTAGCCACATGATATGGGCAACTGCACAGGCAGGGGAAAAGGCCAAAGATGTTCGAAAACACCTGTTAGCATGCTTTGCAGTGATGGGAGTTCCGTCGGTTATAAAGACAGATAATGGTCCTGCATATGTAAGCAGTAGTGTTAGAGAATTTTTTTTAGCATGGGATGTAAGACATATTACGGGTATACCTCATGCACCCACGGGACAAGCTGTGGTAGAACGGGCACATCAAACATTAAAACAATATTTACAGAAACATAAAGGGGGTGATCCTACGTCACGACTGTATAAGGTGCTGTTTGTTTTGAATCACCTCTGTGTTTTTGGAGAAGAAGAAGTGCCACCAATAGTTAAACATCAAGGGCCATCAAGGCCAAAAATTGAGGGCATGAAAGTGCTATATAAAGATCCTCAAACAGGAGAATGGAAAGGACCTGCAACAGTATTATATACTGGCAGAGGTTACTTTTGTGTTTCCACAGCAGAAGGACCACGGTGGATCCCAAGCCGATGGGTCAAGCCGGCACCCTAAGAATAGTTTTCCTAGGAAGCATAATGAATAGTAAGCATTTGGTATTTACAGGTACTTAGTACATAGTAATTGTAGCAAGGTATAAGGACTTAGTAATGAGTTCACATTATAAGATTTGTTATGGTTCGAACCTTCTTAGTTGTGTGCCTAGGCATTTCAAAGGAGCTCCATGTAATATAATTAAGGTTTATAATAAATAGTAATATAGTTAAGGTTTGTAGTACATAGTTGTTAATTTTTAAAAGTATTCCTTTAGCTGATGTGTAGAACAATCAAGACTATCGATCACAACACTGTGTGAATTTGGTCTGAATATTATGGTTAATTGATTGTTGTGTGGTTAATCAAAAAAAAAAAAAAAAAAAAAAAAAAAAAAAAAAGGGGGTTTATATGTACTTATATGTTATTTTGCCAGTTTGTTATAATATTATACACTTCAAAGGATAATTGAAATTCTTTATGAGACCACGACTGATACATGAGTATCACATCTGTTTAACTGTTGGGTGAATATTGGGAGATCAGTATCACTAGGATGAGCAAAAACACATTATTATGTGTAATTTTATTGGGCAAAGCAACGAAGCCGTTTTGCTCTTGCTGTTTGCCTGCAAGTTTTCTGTCTGTGAAGCTAGAGCCTGGCCAGATCTACCTTTACAGATGAAAGAAATCTTGCTACCATTAAACAATTCATGATTTTTGACCATCCTAGAGAAAATAAAGATGCAACATACCACTAAAGCAGATTGTAAAAGACAGTGCTAAGAATTGCATTTGTGCTTTAATCTCTGTGTGTATTGCGTTTAGGAATAATCAGGTCTTCTTTGTCAATAAGAAGAGTGGAATGTGGAGATCAGAACTATTATGACCTGAGTTCTTTACAATGTTTGCTATTTTTGACCATGTATTATGCCAACTCTGCTAGAATATTTTAATTAGCTGAATTTAAGCATTGTGCCTTGTATGGATTACATCAGTCTGTTAGACATGCTGTGTTATAAAACTTTTGCTTTTGCTGTACAGCTTAGCTTTAACTCGCTTGCTTCTGTGTATGCAAGAGTATCTTGTATGGGATGGGAACAACTCCCATGAGCAGAGTGCTCACAAAAACAAAAAGGGGAATTTGTGGCAATGCTGGTGACGAGCAGTGTGAGCAATCTGGCAGTGTAGGCTTTGAGCCTGACATGGTGGTAGGCCATGCTCAGCGTAAGTGTAAAAGTTGCTATCAGTGTAGCAAAACAGTGCTGTGCCTGCACCGTGTAACTAAAGCAGGACACTGGTAGCTACAAACACAGCAAGTTATCTTGTTGGTCAGCTAAACAGGCTAATGTTACTACTGTAATTTTAGATCAACTGCTTTTAGATCAAAATAGTTTAAGGCATGCATAATTACTGAATAGAGCTGCTGTTGATTTTTTGCTTTTATCTAATGGTCATGACTGTGAGGATTTTGAAGGCATGTGTTGTTTTAATTTGTCTGATCACAGTCAATCAATTTATAAAAGGATTTGCTTGCTTGGAAAATCATACTCAATCAAATGTTAAAAATGTAAATTCTTTTGATCAATGGTTTCATTCTTGGTTTGGAAATATATCTCCTTGGTTATTAGGTCTGCTTAAAGAAGGTTTACGCTGGATTGGAATTGTTCTGTTGAGATTGCTTGTTTTGCGTATTGCATATGGATGTCTTATGAGAAGTGTAAATGAGGTAACATCTTGAGCTTTTCTTGTACAAAAGAAAAAGGGGGGAATTGTTGTAGGATGGCTTAAATCTAAGGGACATGTCTCTGTGGAACAGCTGCTTGAGCAGGATATGTAGGCCTTACTCCATCTTGTTGTTTACCCGCTCATAGTTAGCTGCCTTGCTGAAGCAGCAAGGTCACTATGGCCTCGTAGCTGTTCTCGCAGCTGTGTGTTTGTAAGATAACTGGATGGGAAAGGGACAGCTAGGTAAGATAATTGGATGGGAAAGGAAGAGATAGTGAGAGGGGAGTTTTTCTTGGAATGCACACAGAGCCTTTGATATTGTACACGGACCTAAATTGCAAGTGGGCTGGATATTATAATGCTGCCTTCAGTCAGAGACCAATAGAATAGTGACGCTTGTGCATACTTAGCTGAGATGCTATGTAAGCTGTGTATCCGGGCAATAAAGTTAAAGCATCAATCACATTGATTATCTGGGAATAACGGGACACGTACCTGCATCAACAACCTATAACAGCGCTATGTGTGGTCACTCGTGTGGTGACAGAGTATAACTGTATTATGAGAAAAGTTAATCAAATGATTGGGAGTTTTGTAACCATTAAAGAAAACGGGGGAATTGTGGATGACTGGGCTATAAAACGGGGTCTGGACATGCTCACTCAGATTACAACCAAGGATCTGCAAGCGAAGAGAGCTGAGCGTAAGGAGCAGATGGATAGCCTTGGAGTTGTTTATGTCCTTGAAGAGCAGTGGAGTGGAAAGTCCCGAGGGGCTGAAAAACAGGACGTTGTGGTTAAGGAATGTGGCTAAAGAATGTGGAACTGATAACCTGTTAGGGGAGGTGTTGATGTATAGCAAGCGACCAATAGCATCTTGACTAGTATGCATAATTAACAGCAACTGTATATAAGCTGAAGTGTTACCTTAATAAAGTTGGACTTGGTTAATCATATTGATTATGTACCAGCCCCCTTCTTGCAACAGTAGAGTTGTCTGTAAATCTTTTCCCACACTCAAAAGTGAATTGAGTACTTGGTTATGTAATCCAGCATGGAGCCCACAGATTAGTGTTGATCAAGAACGGGCATTTCTCTGCCAGATACCACTTTTACAACTCCAACATTGCCAGGGACTTGTCCTATGCATTTTAAAAGAAGAAATAGTTTTTGAAAAGCCCAAATGTGATCAAGAGCAGTAGTCTTCCTTAATGGTTTGTAACACTCAGAAGTTTTCATAATGTTTCAGAAACTGTGCTGAGGATACAAAATATTTCACTGCACTTTACATAGTCTTATGACCTGAGAAACTTCCTGAGTGAAAGAATCTTTCTCTTATAAGTGTAGTGAATCACAGAATCATAGGATTCTTTCATCTGGAAAAGACCTTTAAGGTCATTGAGTCCAACCTATGAAGACTGGCTGAAATAAGTGGGGCTGTTCAGCATGGAGAAGAGAAGGCTGCAGGGAGACCTTATAGCTGCGTTTCAGTATCTGAAGGGGACCTACATGAAGGCTGGAGAAGGACTGTTTTGAAGGGCTTGCAGTGATAGGACAAGGGACAATGGTTTTAAACAGGAGCAGGTTAGATTTGGGTTGGATGTAAAGTTCTTTACAATGAAAGTGGTGAAATACTAGAACACCTTGCCTGGGGGTATGGTTGACACCCATTTCTGAAGACAGTCAAGATCAGACTTGATGTGGCAGCCTGATCTAGTTGGAGGTGTCCCAGCTGACTGAAGATGGCCTTTGATGGTCCCTTTCCAACTGTGAATCTGTGAACCTTTGTATGACACTTTCAAGTCTGGTGCTAAACCATGTTCCTCAGCACCACATCTCTCCAACTCTTAAACACATCCAGGTATGGGCATTCAGCCATCCAGCTGAATGGGAGCCTATTCCAGGATTTGATAAACCTTTCAGGAAAGTTTCTTCTAATATTCAATCTAAATCTGCCCAATCCAATCTAATCCCCTTGTGCAATCTGAATCCATTTTCTCTCATCATGTACCTTGTTACTAGGGTGAAGAGACAGACACTCTGCTTGCTACAACCTTCTTTCATGTAGTTGTAGAATGACAAGGTCTCCCCCCAGCTTTGTTTCCTCCAGAATTAGTGTATAACAGCTGTTAGCAGAACCACAAAATGAACATATTTTTAATAACTTCTGAAGTCAGTTAGTCTGCAACAACAGGACAAGGGGATACACGAGGAAGCAGCAAAACTATTGTTTGAAAGTTCTGTTCTTACTTATAAAATGACTGTAAGGACCAGATTGTCTCAGAGGTTTTCACTAGAAGAAATTCCATACCGAGCAGTGGTGGAGACTGTAGTATAGACATGGCACAACTCTGTCCACTGTCTATTGAGATTACTTCAGCTATTCCATGCAGGGGGGTTTGACTACTGTTGCGAAGAGGTTATCAAAATTATTAATATGAAATATGAAAATATTATTTTTTATTAATTATCAAATTATTAATAACCGATGAATCAACAACTTATATACATGTTCTAGTGCACGTTCGTGAAATACATTCCTTAAGGGGCTTAGTATAATGATTAGAACTCAATTAAACTATCTACAGACTAGTTCTAGATTTTATATAATTAATGGTGCAGTTCCACCGCTTGGCCACTAGATGGCAACTCGGCGGAACGCGGGAGGCTTCTGGCTATATACAGCAATATTACAATCTTTCTGCACGTCAGCGATGACTCTGCTACACGCGGATACTTTGAACTGAGTGTTAGTGGGTGGAAAGCACGTGGAAGATACTCTGTAGCTGTTGTTTGTAGCAAGGTGGGGGTCCGGCCGACTACTGCCGCTGGACCAGTTCCTAGTCGAGTTGGACGGTGGTGTTGGGTACTGCCTCCTTTCTCCGCAGCAGTGGAGAGGGAATACTGGAACCTGGGCTTAGGTCGGAAGCAGGTTCCCTTCAGGACTTGGTCAGTTCCTCCAGACAATGGGATAGGTCCTGGTCGGGTTCGGCCCGTGGGGTCTGCCCTGGGAGTCGGCTCGCACGGCAGGGCGGGGCGACGGTTGCCGGTAGGCGGGCTCAGAGGTTCCCGGTCGGACAACAATAGCTATGGGGTCGGGCCCCGTGGCGACGGGATCTCGGGGCTGAGGTAAACAGCCTCGGAGAGAGAATGCGGCTGCGCTGAGCTGCGGCTTCTCCGTTACTGGGCTTAAAGGAACAGTGGGACACTCTGGGTAGTCCCGGGTTTGGTGCAGTACAGGCACGAACAATACTTTAGTCTTCCCTGGGGTTTACAGGGCTTGGAGCGGCACACGTGGCGGCTCTTCTCCCGCTATGGCAGGGCTAGGTATATGAGGACTTAGTCTCTATCAAGTCCCTTCTCCCCGACAACTGGGCAGATCTTACCCTCGGGGGCTGGTCCAGTCCTCCGGCAGCACGGTGGGCTCTCCCGGTCGGTACGACTGGCTGTGGCGACGCTGGCTTCTCGGGCTCAGCAAAGGTCCTCCCTGTGGGATGATCCTCACGATCAGAATGCTTCTCACGATGCAGAGGCTTCAGTATGCGTGCACGTATGATAGAAGCTAAAAACAATAAGCTCAATGGCAGAGGCTGTGGCTCGAGAGCTGCTCTCTCGAGCAAGTACAGAGACAAAGTGAAAGAGGGGGTAACTTGTTTGCCAACAGGGTTAATACTTATAGATTCCTCGAGGCTGGGTTTGACCAATGGGCACTCTCATAGACAACTGGCTTCAGCCTATAGAAAGCGTGAAGCTGGAATTGTGCCCATACTTGGAGTTTGCACAAGCACCGCATGCGCTGGGTGCGTGCTGGCCTGGCAAATGCCTTGGCTTTTGTTCTCTCCTAGGAGGAAGGAAACCTGTCCACATGCTGGGACCAGATCTAGTATCTGGGCAGAATGTGCCTTCACCACAACTACTTGTAACCACTGCTAAAGAACGTGTAGATAACAGATGGCCCCACCCTGGCTCAGCTGGGAGAATATCAAAGAAATCACTTTAATCTCTTTGCAAAATCACTTGCTGCTAAATGGTGTATTCATACCTAGATTTGACACTGATTGAACAATGAAACTCACTGCCAACTTGAATGGAAAATTCCCTGTCTGTATTACTTGACCCAAAGCCTCACATTTAGCTCAGATATCATGAGGAAGAGACATGGAAATGTGTGCATTGCCTCCAAGGAAATAAATCAGCAACTCATTTTATCTTAGAGATGACATGCATATGCTGGCTGAGTGATGATGATGTCAGCTGTGGAGAAATCATGGTCTTCATTGTAATCCACAGAAGTTTTCTCAACAGACAACTGTTTAATGAAATCAATAAAACAAAATGTGGGGAAGAAACATGACTGTGTGTTTACAGTCAACAGCAGCAATCAAGAGATCTTTGTTCTACTGATGCTGCCTCTACAGTTTTCTGGTCCTTCATGGCAATTTAAGGAAATCAAGGCATATAGGCTAAAAAGATAAAGAATATTACTTGTCTCAGATTTGCCACACACTGAATTTATTCTAGGGAGTGCAGCGGTACTGTTTATCAAGCCACATATTAACAGCATGGATTTTATACAACTACTAAACTACTGAGGGTTTTTTCCTGTTGTCTTCCCATGCTTGCTTTAAAGTTTTGTAAAAGAAGCTAAACATTTACAACATAAAGCTGAAGGCTTTGTTATTTCTAATGTTCTTCTGAAATTGTAATGTCTAAGTTTGAATTATCAGTGATGATACAAATCTTTCCTATAACTGAACCTCATCACTGTAATCCAGTGAAGCAAGTATTCTACTTAATTTTCAAGTAGAAGGCTGGAAATCAAGGCACCAAAACCAAATCAATTTAATCTGGTGAGTGTGATATCAAACTTATTTCAGACATGTCTGCCAAATTCTGGCACTGCTCTGTGACTAGGTTGAAAGAAAAACCATGTCAAGTACTTGTTTTAGCTATTACTAGCTATGCAATTGTCCTGGAAGAGGCACTAACAAGACAGCTAAATCTGCTTTGAGCCACTGCCTCTTTCTCCTCCCTCTCTGTTACAGGGTCCAGATTGAGGTTGAGGAGCCTAATAGGCAGGCTCCATTAAGGCTGCCTGGAGGGGGATGGAAGCTGAACCCCATCCCTGAGCCTCACGTTTCAGAGACATAAACTGGTTGTGTGCACAGTACCACCAGGAGGAGGCAGTATCAGGGGTGGCAGCAATAATGGAACTGGCAACAATGGCAGCTGTCCTGGTTGTACTGAGAGACTAAGACTTTTCAGGCAGTTTTCACAGTTGTATTTACAACGTACATAACTGACTCAACTCACATAACTTACATAGTTAAGTTTCTAACAATTGCCTGCAAGTCCCATTTGGAGCCAGCACATGCTGCAGCTGCTAGCCTGGTCCTGGTTTCACCTTAGTGCTGTCCATGGCATGGCTGAAGAGGTATGAGAGTCTTTGGCAGTTTAGGCTGGTTTTCTCCTGTTACTGCCACATAAATTACACCTCTGGTGTCCTGAGTGTCCAGCCCAGTCAGGTGGACACAGGAAATAGCGTATTTCATACCCATAAACCCTGTAAATTCATCTGCAAAGACATTCTCTGCCTCTTTCTTTCTTCTCTGCTCTGATGGGAGATGCTCCCCATTGGGTAACAGTGAGGGGATTATCCCAAGACATCTTAGGCCTGTCTAGGCCTAATACCAGGAGGAGAAGGGGGAAGGGCAGTCTCAGACCTGGCCAGCCTGAGACTAGCCTAGCACTGGGGGGAAGAAAGAGGATGCTTTGTGTATGCCCTCAGGTGGGGACAAGGGAAATGATCAGAGGCCCTTGGGTCTGTTACAAGGGACTCTGTAGTCTTTGGGATATATTTGCCACTATGTTTCTGTAGTTTCTGTAGTTTCACTAGTTTCTGTAAAATACTTGCTGCTTTTCCATTTAAACTTTCCATCACTCTCCAATCCATTTGTGTGTCATTCTTTTGTCCCTCTCAGGGCAAAAGAGGATCTGTCTGGCTCTAAACCAGGACAGAGCCATTATCAAAATAGTATTGTTTTATATCATATTCCTTGAGACTTGCAACATGAAATGTTACAGTCGTGTTGTTCATGAGTAGATTTAGTCTGGTACTTCTTTTCAGCAAGCTGGTTTATTTGCTTGTATCACAGAAATGACTTCACTCAGGCAGCGCCATGGATTTCATTAGCTTGAATAAAAGAATCTCAGAAGTTTGAAAGTAGGAAGAAGCAATGACATAATCATCACATTTGTTACTAAATGTGTGTTCTTTCCAAACAACATAGACATTGATTAGATCAATAGTAAGATGCAAATGCATAAGAAACTCAGTGAAGGTAAGTAAAACTGCAAACCTTCAAATCAGATCTACCCTTCATTCTTAATTTATCTAAATAATTTAAGAAAGGGAAGTGTGTGAAAAAACTAACATGTAATGAAAACTCAGTCAATGCTGTATTGCATTTCCAAAGAAGTGCAGAGGGAAAGGGAACATCCCAGCAAAAAACCCCATGATTCTGTCCCATTGACATTCTGAAAACCTTTGAACAAATTATTGCTTATTCACACAGAACATCACAGTGTTAGGAGTGCACAGGTTTTAAACTCCAGAGTACCTGATGATCTGATATCTTTTAAAGAATCAATACATTTCCACCATTTAGTCAATGAAAACATTGGAAACTGTCATTCAAATAAGTCAAATAAGTTGTTTAGACTGCATTAAGATTTTATGCCATTATAGAAGTGTCATGGGGTGAGCTGTGCTGACCACTAGACAAATGTCAGATGCTCTCTATTAACCCATCTCTCTTCAGAGAAGGGGAAGGGAAAGCAAATAAGAATTGGGGAAAAAACTGAAACAGCTTTATTGAAATATAAGATGCATACATACATATATATCTATGTATAATTATATTAATAAGAAAATACAGAAATACATATAAATGTATGGGGAAAAAGTACTGAACTTCCACAGTGATGGATCAGTGATGGATGCATCACTGAGGATGTGTGCAGGCACTGAGGATGTCCCAAACTGGACTCAATGGATGACTGGAACCAGGTTCAGAAACTGACTGAGGAGTTCACAGGTTGGGATCAAGTTTGCTTAGGTCAAGGCAGGTCATGACATCCTGCCCTGTCTTTTTGTCCTGGTTTGAGCTAAACCAAAAACAAATTCTATGTTCAGTGATTTTGCTCTTACGCTCTTCTAAGACTCTTCTAAGTGACTACACTTCCGTGCAGAAAGGATTCTGCTTATACTTGCTCCTATGGAGAACAAGGTCACTGCCAAACCATAAGCACCATATTGGAGTGCAGAAAGTGAAGAGGTTGTAGGTAATCAAAACATGGCACCTGTGTGTAGGAGTGGACAGGACAGGCAAATTAAAACTGACAACCAATATATGCCATATTCCATATAAAGCTGAGGGATCACAAGGGCCAAGCTCTCATCTGTGAATAATCCAATTACAAGAAAATTCTTTTCCACCTAATTTAGTTTAGCTTAAGTACTGTGAATACTACATGAGGCAAACCTTGGTAGGTACTACATAAATGGAAGGTCTTTTTAGTAACTGAGATTTGGGAACAACACTGAGCCACTTTCAGACTTTATCTATGAGCATGCATACCTACACTTGTAGACATATACACAGACTTCACACACTGAGGAAAGACCTGTTCGATATTTTAGGCATATTTTTAATAGATTTTGAATGTTTGAGTAAAAAACTTGCATGAAGCCCCTTATAAAAGGTGCACATTTGAACCCACAAAAAGGTCTGAAGTGCCTCTCCCATAGTAGTCATTTTTAGGTATTCTGTTCTTATTCAGGATTACAATTTCCACTGTTCAAGCACTTGCACAGACTGACTCCCCTCCCCAAGGTTTCTCACTGCATTTATGTCAGATTGTTTTATTACTGTGAGCATTCTCTTCAAGCTGGTTTCCCTAGATTATTAAGGTAACACAGTAGAGGTGTTGTTGCTGTGTATGTATATGTGCACAGGGGCACGTTTGTAAGGACAGGACCTGTGTTTACTCTGTGTGGTCTAAAGGCAAATGCTTATTCTCTGGACATTTTTTTCCTAACCTTGAAAAAAAGATTTATACTTCAAAAAGCTGAAATCTTCATACCCAGTACAGACACGTTCTAATGCATGAAAGGTGAAAACAGCTTTTGGAGCCCCACCTCCAAAACTAAACCAATTAAGTAAATCAATTCTAAGTAAGCATGCTAAAACTTTATGTCATCAGAAGCCTAACCTTTTTCATTTTCAGACTTGCATTACACCTCCCCTCTAACTGTATTTCTGGATTAGGTGGATAACACTTGATTCTTGAGGAGAAAATGGTCAGAGGGTTGGAGCAGCTCTGCTACAAGGACAGCCTGAGGAAGCTAGATTTGTTCACCTGGAGAAGAGGAGGCTCCAGGGAGACCTGATAGCAGCCTTTCAGTACATGAAGGGGGCCTTTAGGAAAGATGTGGAGAGACTGTTTGCTAGGACCTTCCACAACAGGATGAGGGGCAATGGCTTCAAACTAGAGAAGGGCAGATTTAGATTTAGGCAGAAAGGGAACTGGGGGTACTGGTTGACAGTAGGCTGAACATGAGCCAGTGATGTGCCCAGGCAGACAAGAAGGGCTAATAGCATAGAATCATAGAATCAGTCAGGGTTGGAAGGGACCACAAGGATCATCTAGTTCCAACCCCCCTGCCATGGGCAGGGACACCCCATACTAGATCACAGTATCACAGTATCACAGTATAACCAAGGTTGGAAGAGACCCCAAGGATCATCAAGTCCAACCTGTCCCAACAGACCTCACAACTAGACCATGGCACCAAGCGCCACGTCCAATCTCCCCTTGAACACCTCCAGGGACGGCGACTCCACCACCTCCCTGGGCAGCCCATTCCAATGACGAATGACTCGCTCAGTGAAGAACTTCCTCCTCACCTCGAGTCTAAACCTCCCCTGGCACAGCTTGAGACTGTGTCCCCTTGTTCTGGTGCTGGTCGCCTGGGAGAAGGCTGGACAGAGCCTCATCCAGCCTGGTCTTAAACACCTCAAGGGACGGGGCCTCAACCACCTCCCTGGACAACACATTCTAGGGGCTTCACCACTCTCATGGTGAAGAACTTCTTCCTCACGTCCAGCCTGAATCTCCCCACCTCCAGCCTCATTCCATTCCCCCTAGTCCTATCACTACCTGATAGCCTGAAAAGTCCCTCCCCAGCCTTCTTGGAGGCCCCCTTCAGATACTGGAAGGACACAATGAGGTCACCTCGCAGCCTCTGATCATCCTCGTGGCCCTTCTCTGGACACCTTCCAGCACCTCCAGATCCCTCTTGTAATAGGGTGCCCAGAACTGGACACAGTACTCCAGGTGGGGTCTCTCCGGAGCTGAGTAGAGGGGGAGAATCACCTCCCTTGACCTGCTGGCCACACTCCTCTTGATGCAGCCCAGGATCTGATTGGCTTTCTGGGCTGCAAGTGCACATTGAGAGCTCCTGTTGAGCTTCTCCTCCACCAGCACCCCCAAGTCTCTCTCCTCTGGGATGCTCTCCAGCCAGTCCCTGTCCAGCCTGTATTTGTGCCTGGGATTGCCTCGACCCAGATGCCGGACCCTGCACTTGGTCTTGTTGAAGCTCATGAGGTTGGCTTGTGCCCACCTCTCCAGCCTGTCCAGGTCCCTCTGGATGCCATCCCTTCCCTCCAGCGTGTCTGCTGCACCACACAGCTTGGGGTCATCAGTAAACTTGTTGAGGGTGCACTCAATGCCACTGTCCATGTCACCCACAAAGATGTTGAACAAGACTGGTCCCAGGACTGATCCCTGAGGGACTCTGCTTGTCACTGGCCTCCACTGGGACATGGACCCGTTGACAACCACTGACCCATTCTAATAATAGGAATAGCTAAACCCCTTTTTTTTTTTTTTTAATATCTGTTTGAGAAGAGAAGAGGAAGAGAAGAGAGAGAGAGAGAAGAGAAGAGAGAGACAGGGAAGAGAAGAGAGAGAGAGAGAAGAGAAGAGAGAGACAGAGAAGAGAAGAGAGAGACAGAGAAGAGAAGAGAGAGAAGAGAAGAGAATAATCATATTGGAAGAGACCTTCAAGATCATCATGTCCAACCTATCATCCAACACCACCTACTGAACTAAACCATGCAACCATGCAACCTATCAAGTCTCCTCCTAAACACCTCCAATGAATGTGACTCCACCACATGCCCAGACCATTCCAATGGCCAGTTACTCTCTCTGTGTAAAATTTCTTCCTAACCTCCAGCCTAAAGCTTTCCTATACAACATAGTGGAGATCTGAATGAGATTCTGAACAGCAGGTCATTGTTTTGATTGATGTCATGAAGTTTTTCTTTTTTTCACTAAACTTGCTATTTCATTGTGGATCATATGTTTTCAGAAGGGCCTTTTTTGTAGACACTATCAGAGCACTGGGAGTACTTTTTCTGTGCCATTTTTGGTTCACCAGTAGAGTGTGCCTGGAACTCCAGACAACTTTAATCTTTAAACATTAAAATAATGGATTTTCTACCTCTCTTATTATGCAAACCAGATTCAAAGTCCCAGAGCATGTCATGCACAATGAGAAAATTGGATATTAGCCTGTGATATCTAATTCTACAGTAGTCCTTGATTTGAGAGTAATCCTAAAAGCTTTAGGAACCCATAGAATATTACAAAGCTGCTACATTTTAGCAGGCTTTGGTTTTGTTTTGTTTCTTTGTTTGGTTATTGTTTTACCCTACACATTATTCTTAAAGTGAGAAGAAAAAAATAAAAATATTCTTGGTACTGCAATGGGAAAACTTTCTGCTAGAATAATGACAAAGATAATAAGAAAATTATTGTATATATGTTTACCCATATCTACAGCTGTTCTAATGGAGGACTGGTGGTATTGTAGGCTTACATTAATTCTATTAGTTTTCTTTCACCATTTTCATTTTCTCTGTATTATTTTTACACCCTTTTCTGTAAAGTAGGCACAATCTGCTACACACTCTTCCAGAGGGACCTGGACAGGTTGGAGAGGTGGGACCAGGTGAACCTGATGAGGTTCAACAAGAACAAGTGGAAGGTCCTGCACCTGGGTTGGAACAATCCTCAGTACCATTACTGGCTGGGGAATGAGGTGATAGAAAGCAGTCCTGTGGAAAAGGACTCAGGGTATGCTGCTGGACAAGAAACTGGACATGAGCAGACAGTGTGCACTTGCAGCCCAGAAGGCCAATGGCATCCTGGCCTGCATCATAAGAAGCATGGCCAGCAAATCCAGAGAGGTGATTTTGTCACATAGAATAGAATAGAATAGAATAGAATAGAATAGAATAGAATAGAATAGAATAGAATAAAATAGAAGGGACTACAAGAAGGGGGAAGGGGCTGAAACCAGTCCCCTCAGGCAGGAGGCTGGGGGTGATAAGCTAGAGCCAGAGGTGAAACCAGCAGCCCAGATGCAGTGCATGTACACTAATGCACGAAGCATGGGTAACAAACAAGAGGAGCTAGAAGCCTTGTTGCAGCAGGAAAGTTATGATGTAGTTGCCATCACAGAGACGTGGTAAGATGACTCACATGACTGGAGCGCTGCAATTGACGGCTAAAGGCTCTTCAGCAGAGACAGGCAAGGAAGAAGGGGTGGAGGGGTGGCCCTGTACATCAGAGAGGCACTGGATGCCTTTGAGATGGAGATCAGGGACGATCAGATTGAGTGCTTGAGGGTGAGAATTAGAGGGAAGATCGGGAGGGCAGACATCCTGGTTGGAGTCTGTTATAGACCACCCAACTAGGAGGAAGATGTTGATGAAGCATTCTACAGGCAGCTTAAGGCTGTCTCAAGATCACCTGACCTCATTCTCATGGGCGACTCCAACCTGCCTGATATCTGCTGGGATCTCAACACAGCAGAGAGGAGGCAGTCTAGGAGGTTCTTAGAGTGCATGGAGGACAGCTTCTTATCCCAGGTGCTGCATGAACCTACCAGGGGTAAGGCTCTGCTTGACCTCCTCTTTCACCAACAGGGAAGGGCTGGTGGGGGATGTGGTGGTCGGAGGGTGTTTAGGCACCAGTGACCACGAGATAATTGAGTTTTCGGTATTCAGTCAAGCTAAGAGGGGTAGGAAGAAGACCTCCACTCTGAAGTTCTGGAGGGCAGACTTCAGGTTACTCAAGGAACTAACTCAGAATGTTCCCTGGGATACAGCCCTTAAAAGTAAAGGGGTCCAGGAGAGCTGGACCTACTTCAAGGAAGAACTCTTGAAGGCGCAGGAACAGGCTGTGCCAGTGTGCCAGAAGACGAACCACCGGGGCAGACGGCCAGCCGGGTTGGGTAATGAACTTTTAATAGAACTAAGGGGAAAAAAGAGGATGTATCATCTTTGGAAGAAAAGGGGAGGCAACCTACAGAATGTTTAGGGATGTTGCTAGGACATGTAGGAAGAAAATTAGGGAGGCAAAAGCACATTTAGAGCTTAGACTGGCCTTGCTGTGAAAGACAACAAAAAGTCCTTCTATAAATACATCAATAGCAAGAGGAAGGGCAAGGACAACCTCCACTCCTTGGTTGACACAGAGGGGAAGGTTGTAACAAAGGATGAGGAAAAGGCAGAGGTACTTAACACCTTCTTTGCCTCAATTTTTACTAGCAGGACAGAACGTCTTCCAGACAGCTGGCCTGCAGAGTTGGCACAAGGAGCCAGGGAGCTGCATAGTTTCCTGCTGTTCCAGGATGGGATAGTTAGAGATCTTCTCAGCCACTTGGACCCCCACATGTCCAAGGGACCAGATGGGATCCATCCTAGGGTGCTGAGAGAGCTGGCAGATGAGCTGGCCAAGCCACTCTCCATCATTTTTCAACAATCCTGGCTCACTGGAGAGGTCCCAGAGGACTGGAAGCTGGCCAACGTGGTGCCCATCCACAAGAAGGGCCATTTGGATGAGCCAGGGAATTCTAGGCCTGTCAGCCTGACCTCAGTGCCAGGCAAGATTAAGGAACAGGTCATCTTGAGTGCGATCACACAGCACTTACAGGATGGCCAAGGGATCAGGCTTAGCCAGCATGGATTTAGGAAGGGCAGGTGACCAACCTGATCTCCTTCTATGATCAGGTGACCCACCTGGTGGATGTGGGGAGGCCTGTGGATGTGGTCTACCTGGACCTCAGCAAGGCCTTTGACACCATCCCCCACAGAAAACTCCTGGTCAAGGTATCAGCCCATGGCTTGGATGGGAGCACACTGTGTTGGGTTAGGAAGTGGCTGGAGGGCCAAGCCCAGAGAGTGGTGGTGAATGGTGCCACATCAGCTGGCAGCCTGTCACTAGTGGTGTCCCCCAAGGATCAGTGCTGGACCCCATGCTCTTCAACATCTTTATTGATGATCTGGATGAGGGCATTGAGTCCATCATCAGTAAATTTGCGGACGACACCAAGCTGGGGGCAGTAGTTGATATGCTGGAGGGTAGAGAGGCTTTGCAGAGGGACCTCGACAGGCTGGACAGATGGGCAGAATCCAAGGGCATGAGATTGAACACATCCAAGTGCCGGGTTCTGCACATTGGCCACAACAACCCCATGCAGTGCTACAGGCTGGGTCAGAGGTGGCTGGAGAGCAGCAAGGCAAAAGGGGACTGGGGGGTACTGGTCAATGGTAGGCTGAACATGAGCCTGCAGTGTGCCCAGGCAGCCAAGAGGGCCAATGCATCCTGGCCTGCATCAGGAACAGTGTGGCCATCAGGAGCAGGGAGGTCATTCGCCCTGTACACTGCATGGTTAGGCCGCACCTTGAGTACTGTGTCCAGTTCTGGCCCCTCAGTTTAGGAAAGATGTTGTCTCACTGGAGCGTGTCCAGAGAAGGGCAACAAAGTTGGTGAGGGGTTTGGAGACAAGCCCTATGAGGAGAGGCTGAGGGAGCTGGGGTGCTTAGCCTGGAGAAGAGGAGACTGAGGGGTGACCTTATTGCTCTCTACAACTACCTGAAGGGAGGTTGTAGCCAGGCAGAGGTTGGTCTCTTCTCCCAGGCAGCCAGTACCAGAACAAGAGGACACAGTCTCAGGCTGCGCCAGGGCAGGTTTAGACTGGATGGTAGGAAGAAGTTCTATACTGAGAGAGTGATTGCCCATGGAATCAGCTGCCTGTGGAAGTGGTGGAGTCACCTTCATTGGAGGTTTCAAGAAGAGGCTTGATGGGGTGCTTGGCGCCAGGGTTTAGTTTTTAGTTGTTTAGGTGGGTTGTATTGTACTGCATTGTACGTACTGTACTCTTTTGTACTGTATTGTACTGTATGGTACTGTATTGTATTTTAGGTGGGTTGATTGTTGATGGGTTGGACGTGATGATCTTGAAGGTCTCTTCCAACTGTTGTATTGTATTATTATTATTATTGTATTATTTCCCATTGGAATGGTCTGCATGGGGAGGTGGTGGAGTCACCATCATTGGAGCTGTTCAGGAGGAGACTTGATGGAGTGCTTGGTGCCATGGTTTAGTTGTTTAGGTGGGTTGGATTGTTTGATGGGTTGGACGCGATGATCTTGAAGGTCTCTTTCAACCTGGTGTATTGTATTATTGCATTGCAAGAAAGATAGAGAGACTGTTTATAAATGCTTGTGGTGATAGGATGAGGGGCAATGGCTTCAGACTTGTTAGGAACAAGTTCTTTACCATGAGGATGGTGTAACACTGGAACAAGTTGCCCAGAGAAGTGGTTGAGGCCCTATCCCTGCAGGTATTCAAGGTGATACTTGACAGGGCTCTGGGTAACCTGATCTGTTGGAGGATTGGAGGATGTCTCTGCTTACTTTGGGGCTGGGGTGGAGGTGGGGGTGGGGAGGTTGGACTTTAAAGGTCATAGTATCATAGTATCAGTCAGGGTTGGAGGGGACCACAAGGATCATCTAGTTCCAATCCCCTTCCATGGGCAGGGACACCCCACACTGGATCAGGCTGGCCAGAGCCTCATCCAGCCTGGTCTTAAACACCTCCAGGGACAGGCCCTCAACCACCTCCCTGGACAACCCATTCCAGGGCTTCACCACTCTCACAGTGAAGAACTTCCTCACATCCAGTCTGAATCTTCCCACTTTCAGCTTTATTCCATTCCCCCTAGTCCTATCACTACCTGATAGCCTGAGAAGTCCCTCCCCAGCCTTCTTGTAGGCCCCCTTCAGATACTGGAGGGCCACAATAAGGTCACCTTGGAGCCATCTTTTCTCCAGACAGGTCCCTTCCAACCCAAGCCATTCTATGATTCTATGAGTCTATGATTCTGTCATTCTATGATTCCATGATTCTATGATTCTATGACTGTAGAATTGAACTAAGGGGCATAGTCCTTGTCACGCTTTCTAGAATACTCACTGCAATTAATGATTAATGTGAGTGATGGCAGAGTTCCACAGAGAATGTATGATTTCATAAAGCACTGAACTTTTAAACTGAAAGTTTAAAGTTTTTGATTCCTATAAATATGCAGAGGAACAATTTTAATATTGTTGGGAATAAATTTGTGGTTGAAACAGAATCTTAATACCTTCTCTTATGTTTGGTATTTATTTACTAGCTTACACATAAGATTTTAAAGATGGCAATGTGATGGAAGGGTATTTTCACATAAAGCTGGCATAATTGTAGAAAGTTCTTTACTTATGCCAGAAAATCTTCTATAAAGATGTTTTATAAAGGGAGAGTATTCAAGACATGATTATGGCTGATATAATCTAGTAAAGAGGTTTCATGGGAATTTAGAAGGATAAGTGGGTAGAAACTCAAACTGAAACTTAAACTAAACTAAGAATATATCTTACAAATGAGCTTTTATGAAAAGCTGGTGAAGAGTGGTCAAAACAGTGTACTACATTTCTTCCTTAAACATGCAGAGCTATAGGGATCAGAAAACGAGCAGCTGAGCTGTGAAGCAGTATTAATGAGAAAAATTACCTTCTTAAGAGCGCTGAGAAAAATCAATTCCTGAAGAAACTACGAATAAGAATTTCAGCAACCTGCCTTGTTAAATACTGATGGATGTGCAGGGATGTTCCTCAGCAGTAAAATACACAAGAGAATTACTCAGCTCTAGGATCTATCTAACTTATATGGTTGCTCTTGCAACTCCAAGACTTTGTAGTACTTCAGAAAACAAAAAGGTTGATCCACTGCAGGATAATTAGTGAAAGGCACACACAGATATGTGCTCATACTATTAGGCTGTCAAGGGACATGTTTAATTATCTAGCAATAACCAGTAATGTTATGGAGCTAAAGAGAGAGTAGTTTATATCAACTCCACTTAAGGAGCATCTTGGAGACAAGGACCATAAAGCTGTTCTGTTTCTGGGTCAGACTTCCATAGGTGTAGAGGTTTATACTGTGTCAAGACATTACTATTTTGCCTCTGTGCCTAGCAACTTCAGAATTCTTCATTCTTCATCCAAATCATTGATAAAATGATTCAGAAAAGACTTGGTGTATGTTGAAAGATTAAATTAAGCATAAATGACAAATATTTAATTTCTGTTAAAAGATGAAAGAAGTGCAATAACAGCTGAAAACAGCAAGACATGAGGAGGTGTTGAGGATACTGATGGCAAAAGACTTAATATTATGTTTTGCCCATTTTTCTCTTTAGAGAAATCAGTAATAAGCTCCTTAGAGACAGAAGCAGAGGAAGAACTGTCTAAAGGCTGAAATTAATCATAATAAAGAATGTGCTGGGATTGAAGATGGGGCATTAAGTACATTTAGAAAAGTTGCTGTTTACAAATAGATTGAGCAGAATCAAAGACAGGAAGAACATTTTCTTCTGGTGAAAGTCAAATTAGTTTTTGGATTTTTAAAGTGAGTCATAGCAGAGACCTTGCAGTCAAAGAAAATAGCCTTACAATCAATTAACCTGTTCTAATTAACCTCAAAGAGATGGTTAATTTATTACATTTGCTATTCTTGATTAATGAACATATTATCTTGCAAATGAATTTCTTTATCAGGTTTGTTTGATTAAGTCTCAGGCTTTGATTTCACATTTTAATTTGCCTGTATGGGTGAAAAATGTAGGCATGCAAATGTGAAACAACACAGTTTGATGTTTAAAAGAATTTACTCAAAGAAATTTAACACAGGAAACATCAATTTGGTGTTTCACAGTTGTGACTGCAGAGAAGTACATAAAAGCTTCTATGCAGAATTTTAACACCAGAAAAAAATCAACCATAGTCGATCCAGATAATATCTCTCTTAACTGCAACGCCTTATTTTTCTGGAAGGAAATAAGGAATTAAAGAAAAAGGGGGGGAAAGAAAAGAAAAAAGAAGTATTATAAACATTTTCTCAAGAAATACTGCTGAAAAGATTGTCTTTAGCGTTAATTTCTCCCTACCTCAGGCATTGTATTTGAAGTTGTCAGGTGGTTTTCTGTAGCTTGGAAACTGGATGGCATTGCTTCCCTTCAGCAAGCCAAGGTCTACTTATGTATATGGTTAGGTGATTGAGTGGCCTGGCTTTCTTGGACTTCTTTTTCTTTCCTGCTTTTCCAATGTCTATGTATTTATGATTTTTCATTCAGATAGAGTAATTTAGAAGAAACTGATGAGTCAAATACATGTTCTAACACTCACCCAAGACTGCAGATGACACAGCTGCTCTGCCTAGCTCTGTAGTTAACACTATTAAGTAGTATACCTTTAGACAGTCTGTGGCCCTCTGCTGGGGTTTTATAGAATAAAAACATTTCCGTATCATGGCTGAGAATTTCTTGGTTATCATTTCTTACAGACAGGTCTTATACTATCAGCCATA
>CM026897.1:5791358-5819119 GCA_015227895.2 Colaptes auratus | reverse complement strand
CTGCAGGGCCAGAGGAGGAGAGCTGCTCAGCTGTAGGTGGTTTTGCTCAGGGTCACCTGGATGGGCTGGGGCAGCCTGGCCTCCTGGGAGCTCAGCTCTGTTCTACCACAAGAGTCCATGGGCACAGGCATTCCTTGCAGGAAGGGCAGCTGTAGCCCCCGTGCAGCTCTGGTGCCTGTCAGGGAGTAGAGTGCCATCTTCAGTGCAGTTCCAGTGCTCATCTTCTCCAAACTCACCAGCCACATGCTCATGTCCAGGTTGGCTTCCAGTGGGCATGGGGGGTGGCCACTGCTCTGCACCAGCCTGCAAGAAATGCTCTGTGGTCAATGAGAAGCCCCAGAAGCAGCAGGAAGGGTGCCCAGGGAGCTGTGTGGTCCCTGGGTCATGTGTGTGAGGTCAGGACAGCTAAGAGTGGACCTGCAGTGAACCTCACCTTGGCCTAGGCCTGGAGCAGCCTGCCCAGGCTACTGGCATGTAGTGCTGCCTCCTGGACAAGGGGAAGAGAGCAAGATGTGAGAAGCCTGTAGCTGGTGCTGGGCCCCTGGGCCAGAGCAAGGACAGGAGGGGCACTTGTGGTATGGTGGTCACTCAGCTGCTTCAGCAGGAGCTTAATGGAGGGCAGCTGGGTCATCCTGGCTTCCTCCACTCTTTTGGCTGGCCTGTTAATGGGGAAGGGGCAGAGGAAGAGTCATGTGAGACTGAAGCCACCTTTGCCCACCATTGCCAGCTTGGTGACTCTGTCAAGCTGCTCTGAATGAGCTGGGTGCCCCTGGCAGTGGAGGGGAGAGCAGTGGCCGTCATGAAGAAATTGGTTGGGCAAGGGTTAGCTGGACACAGCTGAGCAAAGGTGCTGCACCAGCTCAGCCCACTGAGAAGCTGTTCCTAGCCATGGGCCACTCATCCTTAGCTCAGGAGCTGTGCTTGCCATGGTGTGGTTGTGCCGGGAGCATCCTCCCATGCTGTGAGCAGGGATTGCCCAGGCTGCAGTGCTAAGCAGGTCTCACCCACTGAGCATGCTGAGCCAGAGCTCCTTCACTGCCTGGGAGCTTCAGACAGAGAGGATAAGTAGCCTGAAAGTCTGCTGCTCCCCAGCCTGTGGGCAGAGGTGGGATCTATACAGCCTTACCCTCTGAGGACAGCCACACAGGCAGGACAGAGCCCTGTGGGGACAACAGGACAGAGATGCTGCCCATCCATCTGGTGGTACGTGGCACTGAGACGCAACAGAACATGACAATGCAGGGGCCAGAGGGCCAGATGAGGATGAGGGAGTTGGTGGTCCTGTCCTCCTCATGGGTGGCATCATCAGCTGCCCCCTGCTCACTTGTCAGCACCTGCAGCTGGCCCAACACCAGGCAGAGCTTGAGATGTGGAATACCTGCTACATCTGCAAAGGGGAACAGTAGGGACTTAGCTAGAGGTGGCCAAGTCTGATGGTTCTGCTGTGGGGCATGGACATGGCCATTGATGCATCCAGAAGCAGGATGCCAGGGGCCTGGGGTTGCTTCTGGAGTGCCCCTGGGCTGCTGGCAGGACCAGGTCTTGGGAGCAAAGGCAGCTGGAGCATGGGAGTCTTGGGCTTGGCGATGAGCAAGGTGTCCCTGCAGAGCAAGAGATCCGCCTCCCTTTTTCACTTGGCCCTGAGTCACCTGCACCCACTGCCAGAGCAGCGGCTCAGGGGCTGGCAGGACAGTCTCTGGCTGCTGCCTAGGTTCAGGCTCAACCCTGAAGAACAGATGGGCATGAGCAATGTGGCTGCTGTGAGGCCTGGCTGCGTCTGCATGTCCCCGAGCCAGGTCAGGAACTCACCTGAAGGCAAGGCAGCAGCTCAGCTGGCCCATCCTGACTGATTCAAAGAGAATCCTCCCCTAGAGCCTGCCCTCTAATGCCAGGCAGTGGCACTAGGAAAGAGCTGAGCTCTGCCCCAAGTCACCCCTGCTGGCACCGTGCTGGCCCTGCAACACTGGGGCCATTGTTGTGTCAGCACCAGGTAAACGCAGCAAGGCCATTGGCACTCCAGCAGCCACACTGTGGGCAGTGGCAGGATAGAGGCAGTGGGGGCTCTCCCTAGTGTGTCCATGCTTCTCAGGCACTGGGGAGCCCAGCACTGGGCAGTGCTGCAGGCATGGACTTACCAGTGCTGAGCAGAGGGAAAGGGGCAACTTCCTCCAGCTGCTGGCAAGATCTAGGAGGTCTGCCCAATTCAGCCCAGAGTGCCAGTTGATGCTCTTGGGCAAGAACATTTTGCTGTCTTGTGGTCAAGTTGGCAACCACCAGGACCCCAGAAGCTATCCTGATACTCTTCTTTCCAGCAGCTTTTGGCAAACTGCTTTTGGTCATGAGTGTGTGAGGATGTGTCTCCAGGATGCTTTGTGCCAGTACTGGTGCCACGCACAGTGGATCCCAGCTTCTTTCTGCAGCTGTCCTGGTGTCACTGCTGTGAGGGTAAGAAGGGCCTGTTTGCTTCAGCTAAAACAGTGGTCCAAGTGGAAAGGCTCTTTCTTGGTATGGGTCAGGAAGAAAGAAAATCCACCCCGGCAACAAAGTCCAGAGATGGATTTTCCAGTGAACTCCATCTTTGTCTTCATCTCTTGCACACCAGCTTTGCTCTTCACACAGTCTTTGGGGACAGGGTTGTAGTTGGCACTCTCTTTTAAACCCTCAGCATGTAAAACATCAGGGAGAATCCTCAAGGAACTGAGCAGACCAGGGCAGCCATGGGGGTTGCAAACACATCCTGCCCAATTCCCACTCTTGCTGGGATGCTGAAGACACACAGCAGAGGGAAGAAAGCTGCCCTTCTGCATGTGCCAGCCAGCCTTATAATCTCCCTGGCCCCAAGTGCATGAACCTGTCAGGAGAAGCTAATAAAGAAAACCTGAGCTGTTGGCTGCCATTCTGTGGAAGAAAGAGAAGGACAAGGGAAGGACAGAAAGAAGGAAAGAAAGAAGTAGGGGAGAGAGAGGGAAAGGGTGAGCTGCACTCTCTGCAAGCCCTGCAGGAGGTGTGGTAGGAAAGAGCTTCCAGACTGCAAAGCATCTTTGCAAAATCTGTGTGTGCTCCCCCACCTTACTTTTCAGCCCTCCAGTACGTCTGCAGCAGGATGTACTGGAAGGCTGAAAAGTGAGGTGGAGCAGTACACACAGATTTTATTTTTGTATCTGCCACTGTCATATGTGTTTCTGGGCACCACTGAACATGGATTTGGACTCCTCCTTCTTATGAGTCCCTTGACATGTCTTCTGCTTCACAGTAAAATGTCACCCCTTTGCACTGCAAGAGCAGGGCAACACCATGGTTGAGACCCAGGCACAAGTGTGGACCTTCGTGTTACTCAACAGCTGAATGCAGGGCCAATGGGAAGGCAGAGGAGCTAAAATACATATCAAGATCCTAGAAATACTAACCAGTGACCATATGGAGACAAAATAGTGATTTTCTTTCCAGGATCAGAAGCAGCAGTAACATCCTCACAACCTCAACTTCTTTGCTGCACAGATGGTTCAAAAGAATTGTGGAACAGTACCGGGGTATGAATCATTCTAGCAGTTGAAAGCCTTAGTGAAGAAGAGTGACAGTGGAGAGCAGCTTTCTCTGGTTTCTGCTGAATTTACACTAGTTATTCTGCAAAAAGAAAGGAATTTACAGCACATTCTTCTTCAAGAGATACTTCTGAGTGGTTTGAGAGAATTCTGAGGTGGTTTGTCTGGGAATAACCCTTAGGAGCAGGCACTACAGGATATAACTTCTGGAATATTTCTTCCTTTCCACCTCCCCCTCCCCCCCCTTCTGAAGGCTTAAAATGACAGTGTGATAATACAACTCTCTTATGCACCCTCCATTATCTCAGAATGGCTGGCTAAATGACTGGCTTTGAAGGTGCCATATATTGTAATATATTAAGAAAAGAGCTGGAACTAGGCATATATACACTGCAAACATAAAGCCTTTGTTTGCTTGTACGTTGACAAGTGTACTTTATCTTCAGAGATTCCCCCCCAAAGCCTACTGCATTGCAATTTCAGACTGCTGAATATTTGTTAGCAAACTTTCCTTTTAACTTGCCACTCTATTATTTTCCTACTGTCTGCCCAGCTGTGATGACAATTGCAGTGATAAATTGCATTGTAACTTTTCATGTTTTTTTTAGCAGTTACTAAAGCTACTGTGATTCCACAGCTTTATTTAAGCAGTGTTACTTGAGCTCACAAGTAATTTTTATCAAAGGTATACAACAGCATCTAGGGTCAGCATCTAAAAATCAAGCACTGAAAAGCCATTTTTCTTTGGCAGTCTCTTTGATCTCAATCTGCAAAGACACGCCTGTTTTTAAGCCTTCCAGTTTATTGTATTTCAATAGGACCTTTGTATATAAAGAGCATTTAATTGTATCAAAGCTATACTTAGAACTATAAACAAATAATAAGGTAAAGTCCTAGAAGCATGTTTTGCCTCAAAAAATCTTTAAAATACTACCCTGCTGTCCCAGAAATATGCAGAAACATGACTCCATATCTTCTTTAGAGACAGCACACAAATATATCAGTTCTGCATTGACCCTTGCTCAGAACCATCTCTTGTATTTTTGAAGTTTGAGGGTTTTTGTCACAGACTAAGTAAATGGCATTTTAATTGCATGTTGTTTCATAGTTTCAGTTAGGGTTGGAAGGGACCACAAGGATCATCTAGTTCCAACCCCCCTGCCATGGGCAGGGACACTCTACACTACATCAGGCTGGCCAGAGCCTCATCCAGCCTGGTCTTAAACACCTCAAGGGACAGGGCCTCAACCACCTCCCTGGACAACCCATTCCAGGCCTTCACCACCCTCACGGTGAAGAACTTCCTCCTCACGTCTAGCCTGAATCTCCCCACCTCCAGCTTCATTCCATTCCCACACCCTGATAGCCTGACAAGTCCCTCCCCAGCCATCTTGTGGGCCCCCTTCAGATACTGGAAGGCCACAATGAGGTCACCTCGGAGCCTTCTCTTCTCCAGACTGAACAGCCCCAACTCCTTCAGTCTGTCCTCATAGTTTAGCAATTCAAATGCAATGCATTGTGATGCAGTTTTATGTCCTTTGAAATTTGCTTCATGATTGTGGCAACTTGTGAATTCAGTTGCCTGTGTTAAGGCTTTTGGCATTTTTCACCAGCACAACTCAGATGATCTTCACATTTACACTGAGTTGTACTGCATGCATCAACTTTACAGTGATTCAGCACAGAGCACTTACATTAAATCAGATGCAAGATGAACACGTTTCCCCTATGGAGCCTGTGATTAATGGCACAGCACATATGATAACAGCACATGCTGCAGTACTGGCCGTATCTGAGACTTGCCTAGAGTAACTGCTAAACTTTGTGGCAAAGAGAAATCTTGGGTAAATATCTGAAGATTACAGATTCTACTCAGTGAAGATTTCTGATGGTAAAGAGGACCTGGCCAGGTTAAAAACCAACCAACCAAACCTATCTCTGTGTGTTACAGAAGTTCATACAAATCAGCTTTTCTGTCTCATTCTTACCTGTCTCATTCTTACTTATGCCATGGTGGTGATAGTGAAAAGTGAGAAGAGGTTCCCTGCATTTCTGTCGGTCTCATGAAAGTCTGACAATTTAATCAGTGTATTTTAAAATCAGAACAAAGATTAGGAACTTCAAGAGCAAGATGAGTGAATTAATATGAACTTTATAGTTCTGGGATTTTTTTCCCCATCCTGATCTCAATCCCTACTATCGTGCCAGAAGAGTAGATTGGGCCTTCAAACTCTGAACTAAGGGAGCTGAATAGAATGACTACTAAAACTTACATCTGAGTGAGGGGGTGAGTGACTGACAGTGACAGATTCAGTGTCCTTATTTTGCAGGTGCATGGAGACATCTAGGGCTTATAGTGATTTTCAGAGTGAGAAAAGGAGAGAATACTTTGATTTTGACATTTTTACTTTTCCATTCTGTGTGCTCACTTCAAACTTTCAAGAGCCTGTAAGATACAGTTTTCAATAACTGCAGATGGAAGAAACAAAGTCCTGTGTTTATCATATTACAAGCATACAAAATATGAATGATGATTATGTTCTTAATTTTATGAATGAGTTGCTGTGGATTTTACTAGAATTTCAACCTCCAGCTTGCCAGTGAAGATGGATTCCTGTTTATGTTCCACACAGTAGAAAGTGTGTCCGCTCTTCATAACCAAACCTGTAAAAACTTGCATCAGCAATTTCAGTCATGCTCACCGGAAGCACAGGATATTAATGAGTAATGTAATGGGATGGATCTGTTTGCTGGCTTGGGTGTAGCATATTCACCTCCATGGGGTTCATAGATTTTACCAAGAGTCTGATGGAATGTCCTAGTTTTGAGCCACAAGCTGCCCAGGGCAAAAGGACAGAAAAGACTTTTTTTTCCCCTTACCAAGGAGTGAAATAAAAATGCTGCACACTGGACTGGAATTTTAAATAGAAATGCTATTTACAAATATCTGTATAAAGGTATTCAGGTAAAAGGAATACCTTCACAAATTAGGCTCATTTCTTCACCAGGACAAAACCTTCCAGAGCCTTCTAAAAAACCTCCACCTCACTCAGCCTTAGCAGGTTCAAGAGCAAGCTAAACTGGTCCCCACTAGACCCAGGCCTATCGCAGATTTCAACAGGCACAGTGATGTAGCTGGAAATAGGATAGGATAGGATAGGATAGGATAGGATAGGATAGGATAGGATAGGATAGGATAGGATAGAATAGACCAGGTTGGAAGAGACCTTCAAGATCATCACATCCAACCCATCATTCAACACCACCTAATCAACTAAACCATGCAACCTAGCACCCCATCCAGTCTCCTCCTAAACACCTCCAATGATGGTGACTCCACCATCTCCTCAGGCAGCCCACTCCAATGGGCAATCACTCTCTCTGTGAAGAATGTTAGGAAGAAGTTCTATACAGAGAGAGTGATTGCCCGTTGGAATTGGCTACCTGTGGAGGTGGTGGAGTCACCTTCATTGGAGGTGTTCAGGAGGAGACTTGATGGAGTGCTTGGCTGCATGGTTTAGTTGTTTAGGTGGGTTGGATTGGTTGATGGGTTGGACACGATGATCTTGAAGGTCTCTTTCAACTTAGTGTATTGTATTGTATTATTTCTTCCTAACATCCTGGCACAGCTTGAGACTGTGTCCTCTTGTTCTGGTGCTGGTTGCCTGGGAGAAGAGACCAGCCCCTGCCTGTATACAACCTCCCTTCAGGTAGTTGTAGAGAGCAATAAAGTCGCCCCTGAGCCTCCTCCAGGCTAAGCAACCCCAGCTCCATCAATCTCTCCTCATTGGGCTTGTGTTCCAAACCCCTCACCAACTTCATTGCCCTTCTCTGGACACGTTCCAGCAAGACAACGTCTTTCCTAAACTGAGAGGCCCACAACTGGATGAATTCACTGCCAGATAGGGCCAGGAGAAAGCTTCCCCCCCCCAAACCATAAAGATAACAGCGCGCACATCCCGAGGTGGAGAGAAGAGAGGGAAAAATTGGCTGCACACTCCCTCACATAGAGGAATACAGGAAAACAGAATAGAATAACAGATTACAATATCCTGGGACTAAATGCCAGTTCCCCTGGGACTCTAGCCTCTGAAGGGGACTCCAGCCTCTGGAGGGGACTCTAGGGTCTGGAGGGGACTCTAGCCTCTGGAGGACTTTTCTTTGTGGTTAATGTCCCTTAATCTACAATATGGAACTGCTCTGAATTCCACGAGTTGCAGGTGTTGACTGGAATACTGAAATATATTTACTATTCACAAGTATTTTTGCATTTATAAGATATTTTTTTCATTGCAATGAAAGCAATTTTAATGTCACTGGAGTAAACTAGTACATTACTATCCTCTAACCTTACCATGTCAAATACGAGTTTTTTGCTCATACTTTTTACCACCTGTGAGCTCTTTTGGCTATATATAATTGTGTATTGACTCAGATGTTCCCTCCAAGTGTAGGAATACTCTTGAAGCTTTTGGCTCCATCAGAAATAAATCCTAAAATAACCCTTTCCCAGCAAAGCAGAGTACAGTGCACTTAATCTCTCCCAGTTCTGGTTGCAGGTGAATAATTAATGAAATCCAAACATCAAGACTGTTTGGCAAACTTGAAATCAGAATCTAATTATCAAAATGACCACACAAATAAATTACTCTGGTATCTTTTACCAGAAAAGAAATCTGTTTTTTTTTTCTGGAAGGTAGTTTTATGTGCACTTTCCACTTTCTCATTCATAGACCTGGATCAGTTCCTGACATTGAAAAGTTAAGGTTTTTATATAATTTCTATTACAAAGTAATATTAAAGGATCTCATGATTTTTGTGTTTTTTTTTTTTTTCTGGAGTTTTTTACACATCAGCCTGTTTCAAGACATGCTTGTATCTCAAAATGTCATCATATCGTTCTGTAACTCAATGATGATAATGTTTGCTGCACAAAAATCCTCTCAAAGGAATGATACAGGTGTTAGACAGCTGTGCTTAGTATAAAAAATAAATAATAGCAACTCATTTTGTTAATAAGTCAGTGGACAACAAAGTAGGCAGTGAATTTTAGTCAGATTAATTTGCATTCTGATAAATGAAGCCAGTAAATGGATATCCCTGACCCATGAGCAGATGTGCATTTGGGCACTGAGAGATAGTATACAAATAAAAGGTAAAATGAAAGAAATTTTAGGCAGTTGAAGAGATAATTTAAGTGTGTTCTTGGGGAAGTAAGTGGACAGAGTGGGAATGAGAAGTGTTGTGTGAATAAGTGAAGACAAAAGATTGTCACCATTGGTGAAACCTTGAGAATGGTCATGCATGACCCACAGGAATAGCAATCTAGGAATAAATGAAATCCTCTATTCCATTCAGTTTTTGTCACATTTCCAGAGTATGCATAATCTAACTGGGTAAACTGGAAGAGGAATGTAATTTTTCAGACATAGAAACAAGGTCTTGAAGTTAGTTTCCTAAAGAGGAGATAATCAGGTGAAGGATAAGGGAGGATTGAAATTATTTCCTGTTTCTTGTCAGAATTGTACTACTCTTTTACCTGGACCATCTGGACCCCAGAAAGTGTCCAGGCTAGCACATTCACATGTGCTCAGCCTATTTTCTGGGTTAGGGCATGTTTTGGGACTTGTCCCTTCAGGACAATCTACAAATATTTATGTCATTCCATTATAATCTGGACAAAAATGCTGTTTACACTAAAGTAAATAGGTTATTGTTATTTTCTAGAATCCAGACTAAGAAATTAAGTAGATTTAAGAAAACTAATTTCTTTATCTTCTTTCTACCTCCATGGCTAGGGTTTAAATCAAAGCAAGAATATAATTTTATTTGAAAATTTCATGTGCATTGTATTTATTTTGGAGATCAGGCAGAAATTTTTCTCTTATTGGGCTGGGCCGCACTATGTCTTGGATGAGGAAAAGAAAATGAATACATAAATAAAGCTACAAATCATAGAACCATAGAATTGTTAGGGTTGGAAGGGACCTCAAGGATCATCTAGTCACAGATCCCTGCCATGGGCAGGGGCACCTCACACTAGATCAGGTTGCTCAGAGCCACATCCAGCCTGGCTTTCAAAACTTCCAGGGGTGAGGCTTCTACTGCCTCCCTGGGCAACCTGTTCCAGGGTCTCACCACCCTCATAGGGAAGAACTTCTTCCTGACATCCTATCTGAATTTACCCATTTTGTTCCATTTTCCCTAGTCCTATCAGTAATTGACACCATAAAAAGTCCCTCCCCAGCTTTCTTGTAGGCCTCCCTAAGATCCTGGAATGCCACAACAAGGTCTCCTCAGAGTCTTCTCCTCTTCAGACTGAATAGCCCCAATTCTCTCAGGCTGACTTCACAGGAAAGGAGCTCCAGCACTCTGATCATCCTGTTCTGTTTTCATAACGATCAGTTTGTGGAAGTAATCAATTTCCCTCTCACTCTCCCTGGTGCTTCTTAACCTATTCACCTCTTCCCTGAGCTCCAGCACTTCATTCTGGAGCTGTGCCAGCTGGCTAAGCAGGTCAAAAACCTGCTCACACCCATTGTCAGTGTTGCCCCCTGTTGCCAGTGAAAGGCTGAGGCATTCCTCACAGCCTGTGGCCTGGATGCCAATATCCATTTTGGTGGGTGCAGAGATCACAGTCGTCCTCCTCTGAGTAGCCACCATCATGTCATCTGTAAAACTGAAGCACCTTGTGTCCTGCACAGATGCCCTGCTCCTGCCAACTACTGAGCTGAGTCAAAAGGAGCTCCTGGGGCACACTCAGTGTCTATTTGCTCTCCCTGTGCCTGTTAGCCTGCCTGTACCAATGGCCAGCACTCCCAGCTATCTGACGAAACCCCCTCCCTCTCTTGCCCCACTCGCTGGGTTTCAACGACAAGGAGGCTGCTGTCTCGCAGCTCGCAGTCTGAGAGCCTCTGCCGGTGCCGCCGGGGTTAAAGCTCCCGCAGCTTCTCCGGGAATGCTCCCAGCCACATCGCCCTCTCAGGCACCCTGGCGAGAGATGCCGAGTCCGGTCGGGTCGCCTCTCCCACTCTCTCTCTCACTCTCGCTGTCTCCGGGAGCCCTCGTTTCTGAAGATCTCGGCACAGCATGGAGCTAGCCGGTGCTGATGCAGTTGCACCGCAGTTCGCAGTCTGCAATCCTGGCAACATTGCTGCCATATTGTTTCTGACAATAGCAGCTGGAGTAGGGAATAGAAATCTCACAGAGTTTTATTATGGAAAGTCTGCTGTGGCCTGTGCACACCTTATAAACTTCAATAAATTAGTGGGAAGCAGTTTAACACATATGCCCAGCAGAATTATTTACACAGATTGTTAGATTGACATCATCAATTTCTATTCCTAATTCGATAGTTTTATGTAAAATGCATATGGAACTCTTTTTACAGAAACCATTCTGCATGCCTTGAATTTTACAGTCAGCTAATGCAAAATGACACTTCCTATTTAATAATTTTGTCAATAAAGATAAAATACTTTTACATTACTGTTAATGCTGAATTTAAAAAAAAAAAGTGATTGAATTAAAATAATTTACTCTGAAATTTAAACTTCATAGTTAAATAAGAAAATGAAGTCATGTACATTTCAATTGTTTTGAATTCTTATGTCATGGTTAATAATAAATGTTTGAAACCTGGAGCTAATTAAATTCCTTGAGGATGTAACGTTGATTTTATTTATAGTTTTAAGAAAGGGAGATGTTTTTAATGTAACTGTTTTGTATTTTATTGCAATGATAAATTACACCTAATTACACTTTTTTTAATGTCTAAGGCTTTTTTTTTTTACATTTCTAAGGCTTCCCCTCCCCCCCAATATTGTTTTTAAATGGTAAAGATACTACAGCAGTATCATAGAATATAGAAAGGGTAAGTTATATGTTTCTCTATTGAGACTCCATAAGAAAATCAGTGTGTGGGGAAAGGGAAAAAGGACTTCAAGATTATTCAATTTAATATTCAAGCCTGGGTTACATCCTTAGAATTACCTTTAAAATTTTTAGAGTTGCCTCTTCAGATTGCATAGAGTTACCTCTTTGGAATCCTGCTGCTTCAGACTCCAAGCTGGCATTGCAGTGGTGAAAGGTATGAAATGGAGAGAACACGTTTTTCCCCTCATTTTCTGCAGGTGAAACAATGAAGTTTTGCATCTTTAAGCCTTCAAGTTTGCAGTCTGGTTTTATGATTTTATTTCACATATGTATAATGAATAGACTGCTGTTCCTAGCCTTGAACACCTCTTTAATTAATGCTTTCAATATGCTGCTCTTTCCTTCAGGAAATCCTTTATTTTCTGAATAACTCTTCAGTCCATTAAGACAATTGGCTGCAAACACCAACATTGAAGACAACATAAAGCAGCAAATAAAGCGCTTGCTGTTTAAAAGCAGTCTCTCAAACAAACTTGTCTGCTCTCCTGCTTGCTTGGAGTATATTGACTGTAATTTCAAATCATTTTAACATTTAGGATGCCTTTAAGCCTTTTGTGCTGAATATTTGGCCAAGTGCTCTGTGTGTCTTCTTCCATCTTGGTGTACCTAACAGATGTATCTGTGCAATTAATCTTAAAGTAATTGAGGGGCAGGGTGTAGCCACAAACAATAAGAAAACACTACTTCCCTAACTGCATAATAATGAAGTTAAGTCTATGTGTGCACCATTTCAGGTTCTAATGAGACTCATAACTCCTGATTTTCCAGGAATACTGAATGAGTGTTTGTAAATGAATTCCATGCTGACACTGTCTGCAGTTCAGGATTGTTATGTTACATTAAACAGTGTTGTGCTCTTGTGCCTTATTAATTACGGAGCATCTCACTGAGTCTGTGATAACTCTTCTTCATTGGTATTGGTATTGCTATGTGAAAACACAGCTTCTTTTGAAGAAACCTGTCACACTGAAAACACCTCATTAACTTCGCTCTTCCTCTCTGTTTGATATGACAGACTTCCCTAACTAAATTTAGATGTGAGGTAATAAAATTTTATCTCTTTTCACAGTTATTCAAGGCAGTTCATCATGCACTTCACTTGCTGACAGAAAACTGAACAGACTTGAGGAATCCTCTGTACATCAGATGTCCACAAAATTCTAATTTGAATGAATAACTGAATAACTTCATTCAAAACTCACAGGGGTTTATGCTCTGCAGGTATAGCAGGGCTTTTCTCCACTCTCTCCCTGCAACATTCTAAATTTTCCAGGTCTGACATTTCACTGCCTACTTGTGGTTTTTTTTACCTCTTTACATGCACATGTCACCTGAGGCTGGTCATTTCAGTAGGAAATATTATGTGAGATAGACAGAAGGTCATGATGTAATCCCATAACTTTAAGAGCAGACTTTTCCCAAGCATGTAGTATAGAGAATAGCAGATGACTAAAGCAAGGAATGAAGTTTTTGTGCTTCTCAACAACAAAATTGTAGACTGAAATAGAATTAATCTTATTTGACTATTTCTGCTAGTGAGTTTTGTTTCAGAGCAGTGATGCAGCTTTAAATAAGTTATCTTACTTGATTCCATTTTGCTAAGTGGTGTTTTGAGTCTCAGTGTTCAGTGCACATGAGCACTGTTCATTTTGGAAAGAATTCAGCCAACAGCTTTGCCCCAGCAGCACATCAGGTGGTTAGTAGAGACACTACTTAGAGCTGACATGTTTGTCTTAAGACAGGTGTGCCCTCCAGTACACATCCAACAGCATGCACCAACAGCAGGGTCTCATCTCATCTGAAGCTCTCATGCTGTCTTGCAGTGGTTCTTAGGCAATATGGCTGATGCTGCAGTTGGTGATTCTTTCGTGTTTCAAGGCAATGGTTTATAAAATCTGTTATGATGGAGCAGGTGAAACTGAACTAGAGCAGCAATGGTTTCAGAGGAAGTATGACAGAATTTCACCTACCATGGAGAGTTTTCAAGCTGAGGCACACTGTTGAGTCAGGTTCTTCTATCTTTTGGACTTCTGTGTCTTGGTACTGATACCTCCATACAAGACAGTCTATGATTTCACTACAGCAGGGGACATGGTGGCAGTTACAATACAATACAATAATACAATACAATACAATAAATCCAGGTTGGAAGAGACCTTCAAGATCATCGTGTCCAACCTATCAACCAATGTCATCCCAGTTGCCCTCACCCAGTCATTCTTTGTGCAGGCAGAAAGTAGAGTTTGTTGTGGGAGGTTTCTCTGGAAAGGAAGAAGCACCATCTCAGGACAAGGTGGCATTTCTAGGAGAGGAGGCAGTATGGAGCAGTGTTGTTGTAGCTATTGTCAGTAGGCTCTGTCAGGATGTTCAAGAGGGCTGGAAGAAGTCCTGGTGTAACCAAGTGACCCATTTGGCAGAGGCTAAGGAGCAGGAGACTCTGGGCCAGAACCCACAGTCCTGCAAAAGATAATTTACCCAGCTCCAGAGCTGCCAAGATGTGTTCACTGGCCACCAGTTGTGGAGCCACCAAAGGAGGAATAAAGACAGCTCCTAGTTTCATAGTTTCAGTTAGGGTTGGAGGGGACCACAAGGATCATCTAGTTCCAACCCCCCTGCCATGGGCAGGGACACTCTACACTAGATCAGGCTGGCCAGAGCCTCATCCAGCCTGCTCTTAAACACCTCCAGGGATGGGGCCTCAACCACTTCCCTCGACAACCCATTCCAGGGCCTCACCACCCTCACGGTGAAGAACTTCCTCCTCACCTCCAGCCTGAATCTCCCCACCTCCAGCTTCATCCCATTCCCCCTAGTCCTATCACTCCCTGATAGCCTGAAAAGTCCCTCCCCAGCCTTCTTGTAGGCCCCCTTCAGATACTGGAAGGCCACAATGAGGTCACCTCAGAGCCTTCTCTTCTCCAGACTGAACAGCCCCAACTCGTTCAGTCTGTCCTCACAGGAGAGGTGCTCCAGCCCTCTGATCATCCTTGTGGCCCTTCTCTGGACACCTTCCAGCACCTCCAGATCCTTCTTGTAATAGGGGCTCCAGAACTGGAGGCAGTACTCCAGGTGGGGTCTCACCAGAGCTGAGTAGAGGGGGAGAATCACCTCCCTTGACCTGCTGGCCACACTTCTCCTGATGCAGCCCAGGATCTGATTGGCTTTCCGGGCTGCAAGTGCACATTGAGAGCTCCTGTTGAGCTTCTCATCCACCAGCACCCCCAAGTCTCTCTCCTCTGGGCTGCTTTCCAGCCAGTCACTGCCCAGCCTGTATTTGTGCCTGGGATTGCCTCGACCCAGATGCAGGACCCTGCCCTTGGTCTTGTTGAAGCTCATGAGGTTGGCCTGTGCCCACCTCTCCAGCCTGTCCAGGTCCCTCTGGATGCCATCCCTTCCCTCCAGCATGTCTGCTGCACCACACAGCTTGGTGTCATCAGCAAACTTGCTGAGGGTGCACTCAATGACACTGTCCATGTCACCCGCAAAGATGTTGAACAAGCCTGGTCCCAGGACTGATCCCTCAGGGACTCCGCTTGTCCCTGGCCTCCACTGGGACATGGACCCATTGACAGCCACTCTTTGGGTGCGGCCATCAAGCCAGTTCTTTATCCATCTAGTGGTCCACCCATCAAACCTATGTGTCACCAGCTTGGAGACCAGGATGTGGTGTGGGACAGTGTCAAAGGCTTTGCTCAGGTCCAGGTAAACGACATCAGTTGCTCACCCCTCATCTATTAATGCTGTCACTTGTTCATAGAAGGCCACCAGGTTTGTCAGGCAGGATTTGCCCTCTGCATCCCAGTAACAGATGTAATCCCAGTATGCATAGTTGGCCCACATTGAGTTCAACCTGCTGCTGTTATTCATACCATGCTACAGTTACACTGGATTGAAAAAAAAAAGAAACTGCTAACTGGAACAAAGTATTATGGGACTTGAACTTCAGACTGCAACATGGGAGGCTTCCTGTTCTGGTTGCAGTTTCTGGGTTCCAGGTTCTTGGGTGTTGGCTGCTTTCTGTGGGCATGGCAGTGGAATGAGCTCTTGGTTTTGGCTTTCTGTTTTATGGTGGTTTGGTTTCCCTGTGTATTTCGCTGTGTTCCTGTGTGAACAGGCTAGGATAATGTAACAATGCATTACAGTTTTAGATTAATTAGATTATTAGCAAGGGTAATAATTCATTGTGTTTATGATATCTTATAAATTCTTATCTCTTTATCTCAACTCTGAGTTGTGTGTGGTACTCTTCCCCTCACCTTTGCATTGGGGCAGCAGTGAGTTTAGCCCTTGCACTAAACCATTACAGCAGTTATCATCCAGGTATCTAAGCCTCAGGGGTGCAGGTGCTATGCCTAACACTTTAACTAGATTATGTTATCTAAACCAGTTCCAAAGGAGATGATTTAAAGGTTTAGAGAATCTTTCTGTCCATCTATATATATAATTTCAAAAATGTGAAAAACCACCAATTTCTGTTGTTTGAATACTTTCAGTGACCTATTTTATTCAGCTGTTCTATTAGTTTTGAATCCTTTCCATTCATCTTCTTGGTCATTGTCTGAAAATGCACAATTTAAGAATTATAAAAGGAAGAAATCACAGTTCAGAGGTTGTTGTGGCCCTGCAGAAGTCTCCATTTATTGCCTGAATAACACATTTTGATGTAACAGATTTACAGCAAGAGCTCATCTTCTGAGCACTTCTTGTACAGGAGAACAGAGACAGTTTCTGAGATTGTAAAAACCATCTCAGGTACCAAAGAGTTGTCCATTGAGTGTGGCAATAGTGAAGCTGCAAATTTCTGCCAAGTCTCAAAAAAGTACTTGACCTCAGGGTGAGGACATATGGGTAGCTTATCTTGAAAGTGAAAGAAAGGAGAGGAGAGCTGTATGGCAGCTCATCAATGACTTGTGGAGTGGATGCAGAGATATCTTGCTATGCTCAACAGTGTACATGAAACCAGGGAATAGTTTTCTGCTAACAGAAGGTAAGAGCAAAGAGCTCAATGTTGGCAGCATTTGCTTGGTGAGTGAAGTCTTTCCCTGATAATCAAAATACATCATACAATACAGTTCAAAGGACACAGAGAGCAAGCATGGTATTCTCTTCACCCTACCGTGCACTTTCAACTAAGAGTCCCTTCTGGATGGTAGATGACTGAAGGAAGATGCTCTCTCCGAAAAAAAGGGAAGACTCAGAACTCTTTTTTTTTTTAATAACATTTTTCTCTGACACATTTTTGCACAGACAGTTTTATCTTATTATTTTCCTCAACCTGGATCAGAAAGGAGTCCAGACACAGTTGGAATTCGTTTTTCTGAATAACACGTGGTGCAATTTATTTGTTTTCTACCAAATTGGCATCATTACAAAGTGCTACAAGCTTTCCAAATTATGTGACAACTTTTCTGGTGCTTGGAAATAAAAGACCTCTTTTCTCTGGGAGTATAAAATCATCTGTATTAAGCAGGAAAATGGAGAACTTTTACATTGGGTCAACACATTCACTACTTTGCTTACAGGTGTATAACCCAGGGTGACAAAACCTGTGACCTGCTATTTTAAATTACTATTTGTGATCCCCTCTAGCTTGGAAGAAGTCCACATGCTCTGTGCCTGTGTGTAATGCCCTGTTATTTTCAATCTGTTCCATTCAAAGAATTGGCACTCTGTAGGAAAGCTTGTTTGATTATTCCTTACACAATCCTCATTTGCATAAATAGGAAATGTCCCTTTGTAAATCTTCTGAAGGGTGTTGGTTTTTTTCTGTGTTCCTTGCTAGAATATTGTCAAGCAGTATAATCCTGCACTACTTTATCTCTCTGGGATAACTTATTTATTGCCTTTTCTTGTTATTTGAATGTTTCATTTTGCTATGAGGAAAGGAAGTAACAAACATATGTCCTTCATAAAAGTTTATAAAACTTTTCCTTTTTTCCCTCCCTGTTTTTCTGTTTCAAGTGTACACAGTTGTCATCAAATTAATCAAAATATCTTGCAAACAAACTAATCATTCTTACCAATCATATACAGCATTTAATTTCTATACCTTTCATAAAGATTACTATCACTACTCTGAGATTTTGCAGTCTGAAATCATGTGTCTACAGGAGAACAATTGCTTCTGGAATCTGAATTAATTAGTGCTGCTTTGATATCATTAAGCTAAACTCTGAACTGGTGGTCTTCAATCAGCAATAAATACAGTCACAGTTATTATGGAGAATTAAGTCTTAAAAAGCTACAAACCTTTCTTCTGTGGCATAATGCCTTCTAAGAAAGAAGATACTCTGCAAAACAATAAATTATATGGAAATGTGGTAGTGGCTTGAATGTGACATCTAAGTAGCAAAATGGGCAGAAAAGTACAAGAGAAAGAAATGTCTCTAGATTCAGGTTCTGTGACACTGAAAGTGACTACAATATAGATTCAGAAACAATTTGGATTGCTGACTCCATAGATAACAAGAGTTAACGAGGTGGCGCTGAGTACCACAGAGTGGCATCTACTAGTGATGAAATGAAATGGCTGGCTGAGGCTCCTGGAGAGGTATCAAGAGGTGTTTTATAGCAGAGGAAGGCAATTCTGAAAACCTGCTCTTTATCCTGCACTGTTGTCTTCCTGGGATTTGAAAATGCACAGATCGAAGCAGTCTGAAAAGCCCAATGCAGTGGGTACCCTGCTCGATTACCTAAACTGAGCATCACATTCACGGGCTCCAGTGTTCCAGGCACCCAGGCAATTACAATGCATCTACCTTATAAAACTAATACATGATGGCCATCTGTTTAGCTTATATAAAGTAGGTCTCACTCCCAGATTTGCTGTGATTATGTTTCGTAGTATAAGTGCTTATGTATTCGTCCAAAACTATGTGAAGTCTAGGAGTTCTTCACATGTTCTCCCACTCTCTTTGACACCTCCTCTGGAAATTAAATATGGAATACACTCCCTCTTTCCCAGTTTTCAGCAGAACAGAAAGGTGGGTGCTCTACTCACGTCTAGGTGATTCTCTTTATTCCCACTTGGAATTTACAGATGGTCTACAGAAGGCTTGAGCATATATATAAATCCATTCTGAGAAAGATGGGGCACTTTATTTTAAAGGGTATCTCCACATTGAGCTAGATGACTGTTCCAACCAAACTGATATGTCATGAGCACTGTTCAAATAAATTTTTGTATTTATAAAAGCAACATCTTAACAAGAATGTTCTTGTACTGTTAAAACACATAAGTGAGGTTAAATTTAGACTTTTTGCAGACAGACATATCCAATTGCCTTAGTTACTCAGTCACTAAACCACACACCACTAGCATATGTTTAGAGTTGGTCCTCTACTGCAGTTGCACAAATTTGTAAGACTGGAGAAGATAACCATCACCTCAAGACTGTAATAGTATTGATAGAGAACAGCTCTGACTTACAGAGATGCTGAGCTATGGCTGACTGCAAATACACACTGGGTAGATTTCCTGGAAGAATTCAAGGGCAAGTTTGACTGGGCTCTGAGCAACTTTATTCAGTTAAAACTGCTCCTCACTGCAGAGGTTAGATCCCTTCTAACCTAAACCTTTCTAAGATTCTATGATTCTTAGGTCAAACAGACAATGTCCACAAACTCTCACACCATTTTCAAATCTTTGGCACTTGTACACAGATCCCATAAATCTGTTCCTTAAAATAACCTGAAAAGAAGAACCAAAGAAAAGCAGGATCTTGGTGAGAACTACTTACTGCTAAGTTGCAGTAGTTAAGTGAAATCATGAGATACAATACAATATACAATATACAATAAATCCAGGTTGGAAGAGACCTTCAAGATCATCGTGTCCAACCTATCAACCAATCCAACCCACCTAAACAACTAGATCATGGCACCCAGTACCCCATCAAGTCTCCTCCTGAATACCTCCAGTGATGGTGACTCCACCACCTCCCTGGGCAGACCATTCCAATGGGCAATCACTCTTTCTGTATAGAACTTTCTCCTAACATCCAGTCTAAACCTCCCCTGGAGCAGCCTGAGATTGTGTCCTCTTGTTCTGGTGTTGCCTGCCTGGGATACCCTAAGATAAGCAGAAAAACAGAGGAAGTGCATACACAATGTGCAAGAGTTAACCAAAACAATTCCATACGCCAGAGAGAGAGATGATGCTAATCACCTGTACTTGGTTGAAGACAGTTTTCAGATGCTATAGTCTCGTTTGATTTTCATTATTATCTGTAGATTTTTCCTTCCTCTCAGGTTTAAGCTGTTGCAATTTTTGACCAAGCTGTTCATATTACTTTCACTTGGTTTAACTTCAGTAGATGTCTGCTTGTACGTCTGTTATAAATATTATAGTTATGAATGAGTGGCAGAGATATTAATAAAATAGTAATTTATTAATGTACAAACTATGCCAAAAACTATTTACTGTTAATAATTACAGGTGCAGGTATTCAGTTGAAAGAACCATCTCACAGAATTTCAGAATCACAGAATTTCAGGGGCTGGAAGGGACCTTAACACATCATCTAGTCCAGGCCCCCTGCCAGAGCAGCACCACCTACACCAGATTGCACAGGAACGCATCCAGGCGAGTTTTGAATATCTCCAGAGAGGGAGACTTCACAGCCTCCCTGGGCAGCCTGTTCCAGTCTTCCATCACCCTCACAGGGAAAAAGATTTTCATTATATTTACATGAAACTTCCTGTGCCTCAACTTCCACACACTGCCCCTTGTCCTGTCATTGGGCACCATGGAGAAAAGCCTGACTCCATCCTCTTGGGACTCACCCTTTACATAATTATACACATTTGTGAGGTCACCTCTCAGTCTCCTCTTCTCCAAGAATGTGTTTATATCTAACTAATTTGAAGAATTTAGACAAATTAGAAAATTTAGAAAATTTGGAAACAACACAACTTGAAAGAGAGAACCGGCCCGTGACCAGCAAGTCTGCAAAACAGAGAGGCTTGGCACAAACCTTGACCAAAACTTTTATGAGAAATACTTGGTTTGTTCACAAACTAGGGATTTTTGTGGAATCTTTCCTAGGTACTGTGTTTGTAAACCAGAAGTTACGCCACAGATGTGCCATAGTAAGCAAAGCCAAATGGCGCCAGCTGTGTGGAATGCTGTGGTTGCTGCATTTGACAGAGTAAAAGTTGCTGTTGCCATCCAGGGAAAACTTCTGGAGGCTTTTGCAGCTTAGTCCTTGGGCCATGTTTCCTGAGAAAGGGCTTCCCACCTGGGGGAAATCCTTGCTGCCAAGGGTTGGCAGGGCAAAATGGGTCCTCAGCAAGGAGTGTGGGGGGTAACTCCCTCTGCAGCTCATGGGGTTCGGCTGGGTTGGAAAGGCTGAGGGAGCTGGGGTTGCTTAGCCTGGAGAAGAGGAGACTCAGGGGGTGACCTTATTGCTCTCTACAACTACCTGAAGGGAGGTTGTAGCCAGGCAGAGGTTGGTCTCTTCTCCCAGACAGCCAGTACCATAACAAGAGGACACAGTCTCAGGCTGCACCAGGGCAGGTTTAGGCTGGATGTTAGGAAGAAGTTCTATACAGAGAGAGTGATTGCCCATTGGAATGGTCTGCCCGGGGAGGTGGTGGAGTCACCTTCATTGGAGGTGTTCAGGAGGAGACTTGATGGGGTGCTTGGTGCCATGGTTTAGTTGTTTAGGTGGGTTGGATTGGTTGATGGGTTGGACGCAATGATCTTGAAGGTCTCTTTCAACCTGGTGTATTGTATTGTATTATTGTAACTACCTGAAGGGAGGTTGTAGCCAGGAGAGGGTTGGTCCCTTCTCCCAGGCAATCAGCACTAGAACAAGAGGGCACAGTCTCAAACTGTGCCAGGGGAAGTTTAGGCTCGAGGTGAGGAGAAAGTTCTTCACAGAGTTGTTAGCCATTGGAATGGGCTGCCCAGGGAGGTAGTGGAGTCACTGTCCTTGGAGGCGTTCAAGAGGGGATTGGATGTGTCACTTGGTGCCATGGTTTAGTAGTCATGGGGTCTTGGGTGAGAGGTTGGACTTGATGATCTTTGACGTCTTTTCCAACCTTATTGATTCTATGAAATTAGTAAATGAAATTGACATGGCTGCTGGCTGGATGAAGTGATGTCCCTGCTCAGAGGGCTGTAGCAGTCCAGGTTGAGCAGTGCACATGGGATACCATGGTAAACACAGCACAAGAGGAAGCACCTGTGTACCAAACAAAACCCCAATCTAGCATTTGACAAAATGAACACTATAGCAACAGCAAAACTTGTATGCAGGATACTTAACCAATAATGTGGGATTTCACCAAATATTGTATATGCAAATGCAGTGCACAAGGCAAGCATGAGTAAATTGCATGAACCTTGTTTACCACAAAGGTGGAAAACATGCCCAGGCAGGTTGTTTACCTGCACTCACTGATGCCTTATCCCTTTGTCAATTTGGCACCAAATCCCCCCCCCCCACCATTCCAGAAGGGACAGGGAAGAAAGGGTTTGAGCAAAACATGTAGGGACAAGTTTTGGCAATATTCAAGGCATAATTCTGGGCATATGCAGCCTTCACCACAATGTCCACTCTAAGTTGCAGTGCTCTGCCAATCAAAAAGCTAAAAAAAAGAAGCTATTCTGATTTATCTCTGTGTACTTCTTGCAGCTTAATAGCATAACTAATACATAGATTTCTATATTCACTATCTCTGGTTCTTCAAATTAATAGCATGGATGAATTAGGGGAGTGTGTGACAATTACCTTCTCTCTAGTTGAGAGGGAAGTCACTATTAAAGCACAAGCTTCTTCAGACTTGCAGTTCAACACAGATTGCATTTCCAACAGGTGTGACTGCACCCATGCAAATCTGTTGTTTTAAAGTAGAATACTCTTCCATATTTCATGTGACCTTGAGCTATTCAACAGATGTTTAATGGTGCTAAGAAGCTCCATATTGTTATACTCTAAAAGCAAAGAATTAATTTTGCTATTTTGACATATAATAACATTTGCTTCTTTTTCAGATTAACCTTTTTTTTTTTTTACTGTGAATTATAGTCCCAGGTGTTTTAACTCGTTTATTTCAGTTGAGACTTATGTTCATTAAAATTGACTTGAAACTCAACATCTGCATGGACGATGGACATAGCAGGAAGTTACTGTTTTTTTCTTACTTCCTATCAGATTAGTGATTTGCATTTTAAAATGTGAATAATTATTATTTATCAATTATTATTAATATTTTGTTATATAATATTAATATTTTCCTTTATTCCACAGCAATAGAAATGGAAATCCAAAGGACTTGAAAAGTTCATCACATATATATATATATATATATATAAAATTACAAATTAGCTGAAGTTATTTAATCAGAAATAGTATCTGAAATGTATCTCAGTATTTGATAATAACCACTGTAGGTGGACAAATTATTCTGTTTATCAAGGCTGAGTATTAAACTCAAATTCCTCTTTCTGTATATTGAGCATGCCCCTTCAACCTGCAAGTGCCATCATTTTTTTTCAAGAAGTAAGGCTGATTACTAACTGTAAATGTAAGTGGAGGTATTTGTGTGGATTAGAGGAAATATTACTTCCCTTTCTCACAAATGAAGTCTGTTCCATTGGTTGTAAACAGTATTCATAGTTCACAGGTATTTTTTTCACACAGTTTACCGGTTTATTGACTGAATGGATGTTGGTAAAATTTTTCTGCCTCGTTTGTCAGTTGTGCCTAACAGCATCTCTGCTTGAGGGAAGCAGTTGGCTGAACATGACTTCTCACCCAGATGCTTTCATCTGTCAGCTCTGATGAGGTTAAACTGTAATACTGAGCATCAGAAAAGAAGCCATGATAAGACCAAAATGTTCACACAGTCTGAAGAAAATGTATTTTTTCAAGAGTTTGTTCTTCTTGCTCCACATATTTAATTTTTCAGGACTACACTGCAGATGTGTAGAAGGGAAAGACAATAACTACCATAGTTTTAGCTTGGTATGCACCTACTTCATGTCTCAAAAAGTTCCCCAAAATTATATCATGTAGCTCAGCACTTCAGCAAAATGAGCTGAAGTGAAATTCTCAACATCAGACTCTCACTGCAGTTTTGGAAGATCCATAACAATACTTTTGTTCCTGCTGGTATATGTAGGGGGAAAAAAATTACTATTATGGGCAAAAAATACACAGATAATGATTTGCATTAAAGAGAATATATATCCTCATTAAAATTTACTTTTCACATTTGAAGTTTTAAGAAAACATAGCTAGATAATTGGAACCAAAACATTTTTACACAAGACTAAATTTGATTGAAAATGGGATATGGTTTTGGCCAATATTTGTCAGTGCTCTCTTTGAACATACTTATGTTTAGACTCAAGATAGCCAAGGCTGAGTTTTGGATATCACCATAAACTCGATCACAGGAAATTCCATCTCAACATGAGAAAAAAACCTTTTGCTGTGAGGGAGCATGAGAACAGTCTGCCCAGAGGTGTTGTGGTATCTCCTTCGCTGGAGATTGTCAAAACCTGCCTGGATATGTTCCTCTGTAACATGCCCTAAATGGTCCTGGTTTACAGGGGGATTGGACTCTATGATATCTGGAGGTCCCTTAAGCCACTAGTATTCTATGATTCCCTGATAGTCTAATGGTATTAATATGTTAAAAATAAATGAGGAGAGTATTCATCTAATGGGACAGTTGACTTCCTTCCTGTGGCTTAAAGAGATGAATGTTTCGCAGACAGCCACATAGAGAATTACTTCTTGCTGTGGTCAGGTAAGCATTCCCCATTCTTTCACCTTATGCTAAATCCTCTACTATTGGCACATTCTTGAGAGTCTTACTCTGCTCTGCATCACAGCACCAAAACCTCCACAAGCATCCATTGGAAGAGAAAAGTTCAGTTTGTGTAGGATTTCATCTACTTGGATGAACTTTTCTACCATCCAAAAGCATATCCTGCAGCGCTACAGCTGCCTTTGATTTTCCTTCAGGGACTTTAATAACCATTTCTGCAGAAAGCTGAACCTATAGCGGCCTTTAGATGAATGTTTTTCATGATTCACATCCTCAAAGAATTCCCCAGGCCGTTTTCTCCTTTTCTAGATGGGAAACCAATGAGTTGGAAATTATGTGAGTGCACCTAATTTTCAAACATTTCAACCTTGTGCGTTTTATTGCTCCAATAATAATTTGAAGAAATTCATCATCCTCTCTCAGATCGAGATTTCTGGGCACATTTCACAATCAAACTGCTCTAATCCTTCAAGCTGACCTTTTGAAGTCTGTATTAAAGTTGATTGCATTTTTTTGTTGCATCAAGCAAATTAATTCAGTCAAGATGATAACCTCATTTGGATTTTTTATTCATTGCTTCTATGGACCCAGATCTGAAAAGGGGAGGTTTGAGGCTGAACAATACACTTGTTAAGGAGCCTGCTTCTTGTCACATTAATCTTTCCTTATGGCATTTTGTTATTTCTCCCTGTTCACCAACAATGTTAGGCTGTGGTAAGGTTTTACAGTCCATTAGGTGACCAGCAGGGACATCTGAAAGATGTAAGTATGAAATACTTAAACTGTTTCAACAGATAAACTAATTAATATTCTAGAATTTCCTTTTCCCCCTAAAACCAAAGTTTTGTAGCATGTCTTGTTCAGTATGAGACTGCATGACAAAATGTTATTCCAGCAGATTCATCCAGTTGTCTCTGCTTTGCTGCTTTTCCCCCAAATTGCACCAAATATCAAAAACCAAAAATAATGTAGGTAGCAAGGTTCACAATCTATAAGTACTATTAAGTGTTGAGGAACTTCTCTAGGCTTACACAAGGAATGAAAGTGCCCAGAGACAGGGAAAACAGGGAAATTAAGGATGTTGACACTTGCTTTCAAATGCATGTGAGCGTTCAAGTTTCACAGTACTGAAGAGCTATGTGGTGCAATTAATACACTGTTCATTGAACATTTAACTAGGTTATAGTTGCTGCATATTCTGAACTATGCAAACAAAATCATGAGAGTAATGCCCTGGGGCTGGGCACCACTGAAAAGAGACTGGCCCCTTCTTGATATCTGTCCTTTAGATATTGGTAAGCATTGATAAGATCCCCTCTCAGTCTCCCTTTCTCTAGGCTAAACAGCTCCAGTTCTTTCAGCCTCTCCTCATAAGACAGGGTCTGCATTCCCCTAATCATCTTTGAAATTCTCTGTTGGACTGCCTCCAGTAGTCCCTTGGGTCTCTTTGGTTGGAGAGTCCAAAACTGGACACAATACTCCAGATGTGGCCTTGTTAAGTTATACTGGAGGGCGGTCATTAACAACACTGGAGAGTAAGGCCTCAATATCACCTTAAACACAGGTAATGTGCAAAGAAATACAATACAATACAATACAATACAATACAATACAATACAATACAATACACCAGGTTGAAAGAGACCTTCAAGATCATCGCGTCCAACCTATCAACCAATCCAACCCACCTAAACAACTAAACCATGCAGCCAAGCACCCCATCAAGTCTCCTCCTGAACACCTCAATCTCTGAGGAGAAATTCTTTAAGGCAGACAGTGGAGGAACAACCATACCTTTGAAAGTAAATTTTACATGGCTTTCAAATTCTTGTTAAAAAAAAAGTTTTAAAATCATATTAGATAAGCCACAGTAATGCAAGACTGAAAAAAACTGAGATGCATTTGAGGAAGTCTGAAGACAGGAAACATTCCCCAGAGGCTAGGCCTATCAAAATACTCCACATTTACCCATATATATAAAAGCAGTATATGCATTTATGTAGAGGTTTATTTTCTCTCCCATTAACTTGGAATTTTACCATAAATTAGATTGTTTTTACCCCATTTCATGCATATCTCTAAATCTTAAATGGAAAGATGACATCTTTCTTCTTTTGCCTTCAGGTTCATCTTTATCTTGGGGAAAGATGGTTTAATCAATTTTACTTTGGTTAGCAGATCTCCCTTCACCTTAGTGGTTATGATGCGCTTTCTTTTGACAGTTATGGCAACCAATAGTGGCAGTGTTAAAGAAAGATTGGGTAGGGTTTTGAGGATTTTTTCTTTATTCACTTCATATTGTCAAACTAGAGCACTCTCTTTCTCTGTATCACTTTCAGATTGCTAAATCTTATTAATTAGTCCTAATCTGAATCCAATGCAGTGTTTAACTGCAAGTGCACAGTGAAATCAGAAGGGGTTGTATCATTAGATTGTTTTTCCTTTTCCATACAAGTAATGGTAAATAAGTCAGGACAGGAAGTAAGTGCAACTGAGCAGTTTGTCCCAAAATAAACACCCACCCTTGGGAAGTTTTGGGGAGCAGTTGAATTATCAGCAAGTAATTGCTAAAAATTCTTATTCACACATTGTTTGGAAATAGTCATTTGCATATTCAATTACAGTATCACAGTATCACCAAGGTTGGAAGAGACTCCAAAGATACTCGAGTCCAACTTGTCACCACAGACCTCATGACTAGACAATGGCACCAAGTGCCATGTCCAATCCCCTCTTGAATAACTCCAGGGACGGTGACTCCACCACCTCCCCAGGCAGCCCATTCCAATGGCAAATGACTCTCTCAGTGAAGAACTTTCTCCTCACCTCGAGTCTAAACTTCCCCTGGTGCAGCTTGAGGACTGTGTCCTCTGTTCTGGTGCTGGTTGCTAGAGAGAAGAGACCAACCCCTTCCTGGCTACAACTACCCTTCAGGTAGTTGTAGAGAGCAATGGGGTCTCCCCTGAGCCTCCTCTTCTCCAGGCTAAACAACCCCAGCTCCATCAGCCTCTCCTCGTAGGGCTTGTGCTCAAGGCCTATCACCTGCCTTGTTGTCCTTCTTTAGAGACGTTCAAGTGTCTCAATGTCCTTCTTAAACTGAGGGGCCCAGAACTAGACACAGGACTCAAGGTGTGGCCTAACCAGTGCTGAGTACAGGGGCACAATGACCTCCCTGCTCCTGCTGGCCACACTATTCCTAATGCAGGACAGGATGCCATTGGCCCTCTTGGCCACCTGGGCACACTGCTGGCTTATGTTTAGACGGCTGTCAATCAGCACCCCCAGGTCCTTCTCTGTTTGGCAGCTCTCCAACCACTCTGACCCCAGCCTGTAGCTCTGCATGGGGTTGTTGTGGCCAAAGTGCAGCACCTGGCACTTGGATTTGTTGAATGCCATCCTGTTGGACTCCGCCCATCTGTCCAGTCAGTCGAGGTCCCTCTGCAGAGCCCTTCTACCCTCTAACAGATCAACATCCATTCCCAACTTGGTGTCATCTGCAAA
>CM026897.1:5751982-5791348 GCA_015227895.2 Colaptes auratus | reverse complement strand
TGTGTAAGATTCAAAGGACAATTTTGTTTGTATAAAAATACATTCTACTGAATAAGCTAAAATTGTAAATACAGTTATCAAACTGGTGTGGAAAAGAGGGATTTTTATAATGACTTTCCAGAATAAGGTAGAAGAAAGAAGAAATGAAAGCTCATTGTAAAAATCTTACTCTTTGTGTCACTGTAGTAACTCAGTATACTCTTTGGACACAGTTCACAAAATTACATTAGAAGAGTAGGTTAAATAGGCTAGGACATTCATTTACATAATGCTTGACATTCAGAAAGCTCTTCCAATTACTTGATCACTTAAGACTTCTTGCATTGTGAAATGGCTTCCTATAAAATAAGGAGTCTTAGTTGTCAAGTATTAGCTAAGTATAATTCAATTAAAAAGTAATGAAACCACATTATCATACTAAATGAAATATGACACACATTTTTGCCAAGGTTGCAAATGTTCATTCTTTAAAACTTGCTAGTATGTGACTGTCACAGGATCTCAGGATCACAGGGTGTTAGGGGTTAGAAGGGATCTCAGGTGATCATCAAGTCCAAACCCCCTGCCAGAAAAGAACCATAGAATCCAGCATAGGTCACACAGAAATGCATCCAGATGGGTCCCGAAAGTGTCCAGAGAAGGAGACTCCACAACCCCTCTGGGGGGCCTGTTCCAGTGCTCTGTGACCCTCACAGTGAAGAAGATCCTCCTCATGCTGAGGTGGAACTTCTTGTGCTGTAGTTTATATCCATTACCCCTTGTCCTATCACAGGGTGTAACTGAGCAGAGCCTGTCCCTTCCCTCTTGACACCCAGACCTGAGATATTTATAAATATTTATTAAATCCCCTCTCAGTCTTCTCCAGACTGAACAGCCCCAGGGCTCTCAGCCTCCCCTCACAGGGCAGTGCTCCAGTCCCTTAATCTTCCTTGTAGCTCTCCACTGGACTCTCTTCAGTAGCTCTCTGTCCTTCTTGAGCTGTACAGCCCAGAACTGGACACAATATTCCAGGTGAGGTAGAGGGGGAGGACAACCACCCTTGATATGCTGGACATGCTCCTCTTAATGCACCCCAGGATCCCATTGGCCCTCTTGGCCTCAAGAGCACATTGCTGTCCCATGGATAAATTGTCATCCACCAGGACTCCCAGGTCCTTTTGCACAGGGCTGCTCTCCAGCAGATCACCTCATGGCCTGTACTGGTACAATTTATTATTCCTTCCCAGATTTTTTTCTTTTTCTTTTTTATTTTAGGCAAAATTTTAGTAGCTTGCATTTCTATCAGGAAATGTTCTGCCCATTGTTAAAGCAGCTGAACAAAGCCCTATCTGTCTGCTTAAGATTTTGTTACTTAATGGCAAATTACAGTGTGGAGAGCCAGCACAAAAGCTTTCTACTACTGCCAGTCTCAAATACCAGGAAAGACAGCATTTATGGTGGAAAGGAGTCTGTTTTCCATTCTGCTGCTAAAAGCTGCCAGAACAGCATCTTACAGTTCAGCTGCCAGTGCATTAATAACCACAGTTTGGAAGCTGAATGGTTTCATGCTGGGAATAGGATCAGCCCTTGCATGACTTCAGGGTCTGTTTATGCCTTTCTCAGTAATTCTGCAAGGACTCTAGTTTAGGATGTCCAAATAATTTGCCCACGTTATCTAGATGGTTATGACTCTTGCATCCTTTGACTTTTTGAAAAGGAGGAGTATATTTGCTTAAAGTACATTCATTTTCTCATTTTCCAGCAGAGTAGTAGAACGTATCTCAACCAACATTTTCTTTAGGAATTCAAATTTGTTTGGGGTGTTCTTGGTTTTGTTCTTTTTTTTTGTTTGTTTGTTTGTTTTTGTTTTTTGTTTTTCTATAGGTCTTTCCTCTACCATAAAAGACTGCATTCATATTTTAAATGGACTATCACATGACCATGTAAAATAGGCAAATACTTGCAAAACCAGAATATTCTGAATGCCTCAGGTTACTAAATTGACATTTTTTTATCTCTGAAGGTTATATCAGAACAATATTTAGGGGATTAAAATAATTTCTTTTTCTACTCTGTTGCACACAACCTTTTAGAGTACATGCAGAACAGATACAGGTTTCAGTATGAATTGCAAATGACCTTTTAAGACTTTAAGCTGTGTCTTATTGGTAGTACACCTGCTGTAATATCTTTGGAAAGTTCATTACTTTTGAACATATTTTATCCACTTTTCTGTAACTATTTGGTATATTATTAAAGTAACAGACCTATAAATTTGTGTATTCTAAGAATATTTCTTCTCTTTTGGGAAAAGCTTATTGGAAAAAATATGTCTTCATTTATTTTTTAAATTGCATTTTAAATTTTTCATTTGAAAATGAATACTGTTAAAACAAGTGCTAAAAGCTGCTAAGTTTATTTGGTACATTTAGAAGGAGACTCACTAGAACTGATGAAGCCAAAAAGGGTAACCCTTAAGGGTTAGCTCCTCTTTTATACAAACACTGATAAAAGAGCTGTCTGTCTGCATTGCTTTTGCTAGCTTGGACTGGCATGTGTGGTGGTTTAGGCTGAGTGCCTCTTGTTGCCACCACCCAAGCTATATCTGTGATGTCCCAAGGGTCCAGCCCAGTGGGTGGACACGGGAAGCTATGTATTTCATCCTATAATGCCCTATTCCCTTATAAAACCACCTGCAGAGTCCTGCACTTCCTCTTTCTTCCCTCACCGCTCCTATGGAGATGGTCCCTATCTGGTAAAGGAGGGGGAATCATCTTCAAGGTCTCTTGGGGCCTGGCTAGGCCCAAGGCCAGGAGGAGAAGGGGAAAAGGCAATCTCAAATCTGGCCAGCTGAGATCAGCCTAACAGTGGAAGAGTGGGGTGGGAAGAAAGAGCCCTGGGGGTTTTTGGCTGTACCCTCAGGTGAGGAGAGGGAAGTGTTGGGATGCTTCTGGGTATGCTTTGGGATCTCTTTTGTCACTGTGATTGTGCTCTCTGTAAAATATTCACTGCTTTTCCATTTAAACTTTCCACCACTTTTGCAATCTGTTTGTCTGAGTTTTATTTTCCCTGCCTGTGGTGGGAGGGAAGGGAGGATCAGCCTTTCAACCCACCACAGCATCACAGTTGAGTGTTTAAATGTTTCAAAAAGAAAAAAAAATCTTTTCAAAATCCCAGGAACTATGTGTTAACTATGTTCACTTGACCAGAATGTTTAAATAAATTCTATTCCCCTATGTCACCATTTTGGCATGGTCACAGAAGGATCTGAGAAGCAGCAATGGTAAGTGCTGCATGCTAGATCAAACTAGATCAAGGCACACCAGGTTTTTTTCTGGTAATAGACATGTAGGGTTGGCCTCTAGGGTGGGGCACAGGCTTTCTTTTCTTCCCTCATTCCAGTGGTGGGCTGAGATGCTGTAAGGAACAGACAAATCCATTCCATTAATACATGGCTCCATGTCTGGTGTCAGCACCAAATTTTGTTGTTTTTTTTTTCCACAATGGATTAGCCTACAGGGTACCAGGCTTGCTGGTGTTAGATGCAAAACACCTTTCTCAAAGGGGAAGGAGGGTCTTTGCCCAGGAACTAGCAAGAGTAATTGATGAGACTTTAAACTAGATGTGAAGGGGAGGGGGAAGAAATTAAGCTTGCCTGTGGCAAACAGAGGAACGACTCACTGGGGGATCCTGAGGAATAGAAGCCATCCAGGAAAATCCCATGAAACATCTCAAGGGAATTTAGGGGAATGTTGCTAAGAAAGTGATGCAGCCAACTGCCCAGCTGAAACCTCTACACAAATGCACACAGCATGGAAAGGAGTTGGAAGCTGTTGTATGGTTAGAAAGCTATGACCTGGGAGTCATTACTGAGACTTGGTGGGATGAATCCTACAAATGGAGTGTGCCTACTGATGGCTACAGGCTGTTCAGAAGGGACAGGGGAGGAAACAGGGGTGGAGGTGTTTCCCTCCATGTCAGGAAAGGGATAGAGTGCAAAGAATTGTCCCTGAAAAACTAACAAACAGTTTAAAAGCTTATGGATAAGATTTAGAGACAAAAGTTAGAAAGGAAACCTTCTGATTGACATTTACTACAGGCCAGCTGATCAAGAGGAGCCCAAGAAGCCTTCTTACTCCATCATCAGGAAGCTTTGTGCTTGCAGGGCTTGTCCTTCAACTACCCTTACATCTTCTGGCAAAATAACAAGTTAAGCTGTAGACAATTGAGGAGACTGCTGCATTGCTTCAGTGATAAATTCTTGAGCCAGATAATAGACAGCCCTATCCTAGAGATTGCAATACTGGTCAAGAATGCAAGTAAATTCATCAGTGATATCAAGACTTGGGGCAGCCTGGGCTGCAGTGATCATCAAGTGGTACAGCTGGCAGTCTTAAGGGATATGGGATAGGCAAGGAGTGTAATCAGGACTCTAAATTTTAGGAAGACAAACTTCTAACACCTTAGGGAGTCAGCAGGATCCCAAGAGAAAGGATCCTCAGGGAGCAGAGCAGAGGTGGTGGATCTTTAAGGACTGTATCCTTAGAGAGCAAGAGCTCTTGATCCTCACATGCAAGAAATCAGGCAGGGAAGGGAAGAGACCAGTATGGCTTGTATAGAGACCTACTGGACAAACTAGAGAGCACGACAGTGCACAGACAATGGAAGCAGAGACGGACAACCTGGAAGGAGTATCGGAACACCACCTGATTTTGTAGATATGAGGTCAGGAAGGCTAAGGCACAACTAGAGCTGAACCTAACAAAGGATGCAAGGAATCACAAGAAAAACTTCTACAGGTACATCAACCAGTTAAAGAAGGAGTCTGCCCTCTGAGGAGTGAGAATGGAGAGTTGTCATCACCAGACATGAAGAATGAGCTGTTCAACAATATTTTTGTCTCAGTCTTCACTGACAATCTGTCTCCAACACACTCCTGAGCTGATGAAACACTACACGCAGACCAGCACAGTGAAGTCCCTCCTAATGTAAGAGAAGATCAAGGTCATGACCACTTGAGGAACCTCAATATGCATAAATCTATGGGACCCAATGGAAAAATTGGCTGATATAGTTGCCAAGCCACTCTCTATGATATTTGGAAACTCCTGGCAGTCAGATGAAGTCCCTGGAGAATGGAAGAAGAGAAACATTTCAGACATTTTTTTAAATAGTGAAAAAGAGGACCCTGGGAATTATCAACCTGTCAGCCTCAGCTCTGTGCCTGGGGAGATCAGGGAACAGATCCTGCTAGAAGCTCTGATAAAGCACATGGAGAACAGGGAGGTCATTTGAGGCAGCCAGTATGACTTCACCAAGGGCAAATCAGGGCTTACCAATTTAGTGGTTTTTACAACAGAATGACTACAACAGTGGACAGAGGAAGGGAAATAAATGCCATCTATTGGGACTTCTGCAAGGCCTTTGACACAGTCTCCCATAACATACTTCTCTCTCAGCTGGAGAGAGATGCATTTAATGGATGGACTCTTTAGTTGATAAGGAATTGGTTGGATGTTCAAAGGCTAGTGGTCAGTGGTTTAATGTCCAGGTGGAGACAGATTACCTGTCCCTCAGGGGTTTGTTCTGGGACCAGTGCTGTTCAGTATCTTCATCAGTGCTACATACAGGTTGAGTGCATCCTTGGAAAGTTTACAAATTATACCAAGCTGAGTGGTGTGGTTGATAAGACCGAAGGATGCAGAGGGACCTGTAGAGGCTGGAGAAGTGGGCTGAGGAGAATCTCATGAGGATAAATAAGACAAAGCACAAGGCCAGGTCAATCCAACATATCGTTATAGGGCTGGGAGATGAAATTGAGAACAGCCATGCAGAAAAGGACTTGGGGGTACTGGTGGAGAAGTTGGACATGAGCTAACAAAGTTTACTTGCACCCCAAAAGGCCAATCACATCCTGGATTGCATCAAAAGAAGTGTGGCCAGCAGGTCAAGTGAGGTGATTCGACCATTCTACTCTGCTCTTGTGAGACATCACCTGGACTACTATGTCCAGCTCTGGGATCCCCAACACAAAAGAGATAAACACCTGCTGGAGTGGGGCCAGAGAATGGCCACAAAGATGATCAGAGGGCTGGAGCACCTCTCCAGTGAAGACAGGCTGAAAGAATTGAGGCTGTTCAGCTTGGAGAAGAGAAGGCTCTGGGGACACCTTTTTGGCTACATTTCAATTTCTGAAGGGAACCAACAAGAATTCTCTTGAAGGACTGTTTAGAAGGGCTTGTAGCAATAGAAGTGGTTTTAAGCATTGGGTTTAAGCTGGAGCAGAATAGATTTAGATTGGTCACAAAGAGGAAGATCTTTAGCATGAGGGTAGTAGAACATTAGAACAGGTTGCCCAGGGATGTGATCGAGGCTCCATACCTGGAGACATTGAAGACCAGACTTGATGTGGCCCTGGGCAGCCTCATATAGTTGGAGGTGTCCCTGCTCATTGCAGAGGGGTTGGACAATATGACCTTTGAGGGTCCTTTCTAAAACAAAGTAATTTCAACTCCATGAATACTGTAACAAAGAACTGAAAGGAGTGCGAGTCAGGAGATGCTACCTCCAGGCTTTTCAGCTTCTGAGCTGGTGTGGCCATTATGTTCCCAAGTAAGGAATTAAAATTGCAAAGAGTACACAATCTAGCACTGTCTGTCAAATATTTAGCAACCTTTTTTTTTTTTCTTTGTTCCTGTTGTATATTGCAAAATAAGACATTCACAGAAAACTATGTCAAAAATTCTGTTGGACTGCATACAAGGGACCTGAAAGACCAATAACTTTGTGCTGCTGCTGCCCATGTAGAAAAGGACTGCAGCTTAATGACAAGTTTCGAGCTGATTTCAGCTGTCTAAAATAGAGAATTTCCTCAATATTGGTGCATGTTTATAGCAACATAATTGCATGCATTTTTAATAAAGACATATTTCAAAGTAGCTATTACATTTCTCCTTTCTCTAGGCTTTCCCTGGGATTGGAATCTTTCATTAGTGTATTTAGATTCTTTCCAAAGCATCCCTGAAAGAAATTATGAGGAAAGGAATGGAAAGCAACTCTTTGCAGAAAAGCTCTGCATTTTTAACCACCAAACCCTCAGTGCAAAAATTGCTCTACAAAGCCTTTGGGCTATGCTATGATGTCAACTCTAAGTTATGGGTCAGATGCTCTCACCTTCTTTTAGAGGTGAGATAAGAAGGGGTACACCTTCTATATCTATGGGTAAACTTTTATGTAAATGAAGATTTGGAATAACATATGAATGGTGAGAATATATTGGGGGGGAAAAGTTAAAAGATGAAGAAAAATCTGTTTCCACTTCTGTTTCTAGACATTATTGTTTCCTCACTGGAGCAAGATGTAACCAAGGGTCCTGTACAGTGCTGTGGATAATCCAGACACTAATGAGAGGATTTTGGTTAAAAGTACTCCCATGATGTAAGGCTGTTTCATTCCTTGAAACATTCAGCAATAGCTAGTCGTGATTTAACAGTTATCCCCTATCTCTGCTTAGTAAATGATGTGACAGTCACATCACACTTCTTCAGCTTAGATTGTATAAAACACTGCATTTTTGTCAGAAAGATACAAAACTAAGGCATGTGTGGAATGGAAAATAAATCATTCATTCAGTGAGTACCTTTATAATTATTGGGAAAGACAAAAAAAAGGAATAGGTTTCAATTTTCTCTCTCTCTAACCTATTCCACAATCATATTTTTCTGCAAAATATAAAAATATTAGAATTCAAACCACAAGCAGTGCAAATAAAACTGTGACCTGTAATCATCTTACAGAATGTAGGAAGAATGCTAAGATGGTAATATTCTAGTTTTTTGCAAATGAAGTGTAATATTCCAGTTAAATTGTCTACACCAGGAGCCTGAATATCAAGTAGCTCACTAAAACATGACTTTTCCAATAGCTTTTTATATTTCCAAGAGACAAAGTTAATGCCCTTATGATAATTCCATCTACTTAGCATATTTAAGTAAAGAGTGTGTTCATCATCTCTTTTAATAACTGTAGGAAATTACATAATCTTGTTCAAAAAGTCAAAAAGCTAGACAAAATATTTCTGATCTTCAGGTTCCAGAAATAGCATTAAGGAGTAAGACCCTCTGTGGCCTGTAAGTACAAGAGATAATGATTACAATAAATCTGACCATGTGTTGAATAATTAATGTTAGTATGGTTTGCAACAGTTTCTTCTCCTCCCTTTGTCCTGATATATAGTCAAAGTTTTTCTCCTTCAGCAAGAGAAAAGAGCAAAAGCAAAACAAAAATAAGAGCAACTCTCCTACATTTTATCCATATTCTGTGCACACTAATGGAAAGGTTATGAGAAAGTTTCACATCCAAAGTCTTTGCTTACTTTGAGGAATATATTTTTTAACTTACTGCTGCTTTAGGGATTCTTATTTTCCTTTAGCATTGGATAGAAATTCTGCAGGGTCGACAACAAACTCTAGACAATGTTTTTCATTTTCCTTATCTTCCAAGTCAACATTTCCATTGTGAAGTTTTTGTTCTAATTAGATTTTTTTAGCTCTGAGTCTTTGGTCTTGTATACTTTAGCAGTTCACTTGTGTTTACTAATTGGATGTATTTTCTTTCTTTTTTTTTTCCTTCCTTTTTTTTTTTTTGGCCTTAAAAATGGTATTCAGCTTTAAATTCCATGTAAAACTTGAATTCAAAACAATAACAGAGATATAAAGAATGAATTAAACTGATTTTAAGGCCCTTATAATTGCACACACACAAACTTTTTTACAGTCTGATGAATTCCCACATTATTGTAGGTCTAATGAAATTTTTGAGAACATTTGTTAAATGACCCACAGTGTACCCTATCTTAGAAAGACAAATGTTCATTTATCCCTTCTCAGGTGTATTCATCATACCTGCTCATCAAATATATGTTAAATATTAAAACCCCAAATATGATAACTTTTTGTAGATGTATGACTATGAGGTGCTTCTACAAGTTGCCTTAGCCATGCATACTTCTAGCATTTGGTCTAAGGGGACAGATCCCTGACTGTTTGTTTGATAGCTAACACACATCACAAAATAATCAAAATTACTTCTTTTTTTTCCCCAGTGGAAGCACTTTCCTGACTCACTCAATATTTCTTTGTCTTCTTAAGATATGTCTCTGTCATTTACAACTTGGCATTTTGACACCTGAAGTAACATTTGTCATGCTCCAAATGTTGTCACTATTCTTATTTTCTGGAGATGAGGTGAAAAGTCTCAAATTCTTAATTATTTTTTGTGATTTTTCCAGTTTTTAAGTATTGGAGACTTTCTTGGAAGTAGTTAACAAGCATCAGGTATAGCAGCCATGTCTTTGATGTCCTAAAAATGGGAAGGAGAAGTAGACTTTGTCCGGTGGAAAACACAACAGCATGTAAAAACTCAAGCATGCTGAGGTAGTTTTAGGCTATGTAATTAATTTTTTTCCACAGATCATGAACAGAAGGTAGTAGAATGTAAATAAATCACCATTGGGTGTAAAAAGAAAAATGATAGTTCTGAACAATGCTATTGGAGAGGTATCTACCATAAGATTTAGCTTGCAAAGCAATCTTTCTCACTTTTCATGTCTTCAGCTCTGGCTGATACTTCTCCTGGCTTTACTGACCTTGACTGCATCGCTTTTATTGTGACTGATATTGACAACAACTACTCTCCTCTGTCTCTTGTCCCTTTTGTGTACAGGGGGGTAGGGGCGAAGAGCAGGGGAGGGAGAAGCTGTTGCAACTACCATGGTCTTTGGCCAGGGGGTTTTTGTGCTGCTGATCAACTGTAAATACTTGTAAATATTGTAAATACTTGTAAATATTGTAAATACTTGTCCTGGCTTGAGGTCAGACAGATCCTGAAAGGGACAAAAGATGGACACTCACACTCGCACAAATGGATTGCAGAAGTGATGGCAAGTTTAAATGGAAAGCAGTAAGTGTCTTACAGGAGCTACAAGCATAGTGACAAAAGAATCCCAAAGCATACAGAGTCCCCTATAGCACACCTAAAAGCCTCCCAACACTTCCCTTTTCACCACCTGAGGGTATACCCAAAACCCCCAGGGCTCTTTCTTCCCCCCTCCCCCCAGCTAGGCTAGTCAGGTCTGGTCAGGTCTGAGACTGCCTCTCCCCATTTCTCCTCCTGGCATTAGGCCTAGCCAAGCCTAAGAGGCCTTGAGATACTCCCCCACCGCTAGCTGATAGGGAGCATCTCCCACAGGAGTAGAGAGGGAAGAAAGAGGAAGGGAATGACTTTTCAGATGGATTTGTAGGGTACAGGATTTATGGGTATGAAATACATTATTTCCTGTGTCCACCTACTGGGCTGGACACTCAGGACCCTGGAGGTGTAGCTCGTATGGCAGTAACAGAAGGTACTCAGCCCAAACCGCCACAATCCTGTATAATTTGTACATATTCATTGCATTCCATTGTAGATTGTAGTTTTGCTTGTAAACACAGCTTTCATTTGCTTCCAACTGAGCTGGTCTGGCAAATTTAATGTTGCAGGGGAATTTTCAACCCACCACACATGCTGACAAAAGAAGGAGGAAAGTGGAAGAAGAATATATAGCAGATTAAGTAGTACTTGAGAAAATTAAAGACTTAATTTCAGGTAGGCCAGCGGCCTCAGAGTTATCCTCTATAAGCAGCCGAAGGCAAACACTTGATTTCTCCATGGTAGTCTGGTTTACATAAAGAGAGCTTAAATTTATCTGAGACTCATTATACCAAGGACTTGAAAATTAAATTTTAATTGAAATCTGGTAACATCATTACCAATGTGGAAAAAAAAAAGTAAAAAAAAAACCCCCACCCTCATGCATATAAAACCAAACCAACTCTCATTCTTTAAAGTGCACATTAAAAATTAATTACACCCTCAAAATAGGTGATGTGGACCACTCTGTTAAGGACAAATTTGCTTTTAATGATTATTCTTAGTTTTCATCATAGCAATTTGTTGCAACATAGGTAATGAATTGTACACCGAAAATGTCTTTCAAAATGGGAAACAGAGAACGAGAAGTAGATTCTGGCTGTGAGAAGAGCTTGATTCTCATTACGCTAATGCGTCATATGTGCGTTATTGAGAGAGATGGAAGATCTCTGTGGGATTATTATTCACTTTATTGATAGGCTGTGAATACTGAATATTTTAGGCAGGCATTCTGTAAAGACATGCCAAACCTGCTAAAATCTTAGAAACCAGATGAAACTGTAGACATGTGTTTGCAAAATCCTATTAAGAAAACAGTGCGTTTCAATTTTGCACACCGTTTCTGTTGAAGTTTCAGAAAGCCAATCACATCCTGGGCTGCATCAACAGAAGCACAGCTAGCAGGTGATTCTCCCACTCTACTCCGCTCTGGTGAGACCCCACCTGGAGTACTGCGTCCAGTTCTGGAGCTGCTATTACAGGAAGCATCTGGAGGTGCTGGAATGTGTCCAGAGGAGGACCACGAGGATGATCAGAGGGCTGGAGCACCTCTCCTATGAGGACAGACTGAGAGAGTTAGGGCTGTTCAGTCTGGAAAAGAGAAGGCTCTGAGAAGACCTCATTGTGGCCTTCCAGTATCTGAAGGGGGCCTACAAGAAAGCTGGGGAGGGACTTTTTGGGGTGTCAGGTAATGATAGGACTAGAGGGATTGGAAAAAAAGAATTAGAAATAGATAGATTCAGATTGGATGTTAGGAAGAATTTCTTCACCATGAGGGGGGTGAGACAATGGAACAGGTAGTGCAGGGAGGTGGTGGAAGCCACATCCCTGGAGGTTTTTAAGGCCAGGCTGGATGTGGCTCTGAGAAACTTGATCTAGTGTGATGTGTCCCTGCTCATGGCAGGGGGGATGGAACTAGATGATCCTTGAGGTGTCTTCCAACCCTAACAATTCTATGATTCATGGAACAATTTTCAAATTCTGCAAGCCTCAAAACACCTATGTTGGAAAGATTTTATGTCCATTTAAATTATGAAGACACAATATTACAAAGAGTTTATAAAAATAGCCTCTAACATATTGTACTTTAAAAGCAACATGAAAACCCATAACAGCTTTAAAAATATTGCCCATGATTACAGAAAATTCTTTGCAAAATCAAGATCAATGGTCATATAACTTGTCTGTTGTTCATCAGCTTTTATCTCACCCCCACTGATACATGGTGGTGTTTGCTCTTGCATCTGGTAGCATGACTGCAAGGCTATTTAATTGTGACAGTTGTCTTTGGGGTATTTTCCACCTTCAAGCCTTTGTGCCACATAAACACAAAGCCATCTTTATTCATTCCAATAAAAAAGCATATTCCTGCTAAAGGATGAAAAAAATATTTCTCTTTATATTGTTTTAGTTTAAAATACGAAGAGTATTTTTGTATTACTGCTGCATTTGGTGGTGGCTTTTTCCATGAAATAGAAGTGATAGATGACAATAGATGTGATTCTGTTTGATCCTCTGTGCTGTACCTCTTATGCAAATTACCGAAATACACTTTTATAGTGACTCTCTTTATATTATCTTTGAAAGAAACCTGCCATATCTTTTCAATCTCACTTAAAAGAGTCTTTGTGTATTAAGTAATTTTAATCATCTTCCTCTGAACAGCTTTACACTATCCTCATGTATCTTTTCGCAGCTGGAATATACAGAATGGTATTCCAGATGTGGGAAAGTCACTGATTTATATTGTGGTATTACATTTTCTGCTGTTTTTCCCACCCTGTTCCTTATGCATCATTACATTTTGTTTATTTGTTTTTACTGTTTCTGTACATTGCCCAGACAACGGTGCAGTCCTGGACCATTATGTAGTTTCTCTCACAATGGCTCATTCACTTTATTATTTCTTCTTGATATTACTGCACTGTACGAATCACTTTGTCTTTTTATTTTCTTTTTTCCTTCTTTCCTGACTCCAGATACAAATAGTGAAGAAGATAATTGGATATAATCATTTGCTAGAATCTAGTGTCTCTTTACATTCTTATTTTAGTAAGTTTTACACAAAGAAATGACAAAGGAACATTTTTTCTTTTTTCTTTTTCTTTTTTCCCCCCTGGATTCTGATTTTAATGGGTATGTTTTATATTAAGCACATTCCATTGTGCTTATGTGCTAATAATTACAAATTTTGCAAGAAATTTTGTCCAAGAACTGTATTTTCAAAGAGATATGTGTCCTAAAACTTTCTCTTCCTCTAATATGCCTGTGAGTAAAACTTCTATACAGCAGCCAAAAAAGAAAGGGTGCAAAGTTTTCCCATATAGACCACCTGTCAGTGGAGTTTGAATATCAGTTTGTGACTAATGACATCAACTTCAAAAATTTTTTAAAAAGAAATTGTCTTTATCTCATGTTCTATATTAAAGAAGTCCATCTGGGCCATAAATTAGCTGCTCTGTTGCTAGGATCTCAAAATGCTCTAGTCACAACAAGATGAAGCCAACTATTATGAAATAATCAGGTGAGAATGTCCCTTCCATTGCAGAATGTGAGATAGAGGACAAGGCAGAAGCAATATCCTCTCACTACAAAATGGATTATCCAAGCTGAATGAGTTGTCTGCAGTGCACTTAAGGGAATATTATCCCATTAAGGAATACGGCAAAGCTTTGGGTAATGATGATTTTACACTGAATTTCTGTTATGAAAGCTGCACTCACATGAAATTGAAATAAGAAAAAAAAATTCCTTGTTTCTAGAGTGATATATTTTTAAACAGTAGCTTAATTTATATACAAATGCACAACTACTCTGCAAATCCCAGGTCTTCTTGCTTTCTCCCTCTCCATTTCCTAAACCTGTCCTCTGAGTTCTTTGTTTCTTTCTGGAGCTGAAGTCTTGCTCTTTAACACAATTCTTTCTTGCCACCCTACTGTGAAAAATCCTAACTGGTTGGTTCATGTTGTTTGGCTGTGAAAATAAATTAAATTAAAGAACAATCCATATATGAAGTCATTGAAGCATACTGATGCCTGTCTTGCTTCTGCCATACTGTTGGCAACATCTCCATAAACATCTAATAAAAGACCTTGTATCTTCCTACTTGCTGCAGAGAGGTGCCTGACATTGCTATTATTCTCACCATCCACAGAACAACCAGTTTTACAGCTGAGAGGTGCCAAAACCACTGAAGATTTTGGCAACCCGAAGCAGCATTTTGCATATTTGCACTATGCTCATTGCAGTGACAGCTGCTCAGACAGATTTCTGAGTCTTTTGCGCCACTAGTGCTCCATGTATTTCTGTCCTTGGCAATCCTTTCAAGAGAAGAAAATACCAGCTGTTACTCCTAGCCACCAGGGCAGCAACAGCCTTCTCTTCTCATCACCTCGAAATAAATAACTGAGGCAGGCAACTAACTCTAGGCTGAGGAATGGCTTCCATTGCTGAATCAGACTGATAAAATGACAGTAACTCAATGGAGCTCTGTGAGTTTTCAGTAAAAAGAGCTATGAAACAAAAAGAAAGAAAATGGTCTCAGCTAGGAATTTTGGATTTGTTGGTTTTGTTTATCAAAATACATGTAAGAGATAGCCAATGTACTTTTTTTCTCCCTCCGACTACATACTTAGATAAATCACTAGTGCAATAATACACCATATAAACAGAAGAAGTAGGAAGATGCTTTTAAGCCAGATGATCCAAAAAGATTGTTGCAGATCCCACAATTAACAGTTTTAAGATTTTTGGAGATGTCTGTGTCTGCTCTGGTTTGCATATCAACGGAATATATTTTCTTCTTCCTTCTTCCTTACTTTTCAGTTTTCAGGTTACACATTTGGGCTGCAGCTGTATATCATCACTTGCATATTAAACATACTGTAAAAGAAACCTCAGAGAGTCAGTCAAGAGGCATGCATGACTGGAGGCAAGACTTAATTTACGAGTCTGCCCATATATAGCTGATAAAGAAAAGTAAATGGACACAGCCATCACTTTCCTACTTTAATTGCTCATTGACGATCTCTGGATAGCAGCAAGCAGGGAAAGAAATTCTAGTCACAGTCCCAATTATTTTGTCTCAGCAGTGTCATCTGCATATCATGGAGCTGTTGTACAATGTCCTATTAGGATTACACCTTTCTCCTCCTGGTGAAGTTTAACCTTTGGCTTCTTATTGTAACAGCTCAGGTGTTTCAGATAGGATTTCCCACTCGTTATGTGTTTGCATGGCATTTTCCTCAATAAGATTCTAATTTGGCTGTTAATTAGATTTCAGAGTGGCCACTCTAAATATGCTTTAATATTTGCTTTACTAAGTATTGATTAGTGCACCAGTGGCTTTCATATTAAGTCAGTAGCCATACTGATTCCAGTTCCTGGATAAACAGATGGCATTAATTCTGCTAAGTTTTTAAACAGATTGGAGGGATAGCAGTGAAAATTAGTATGAATGCCACACCCAAAGAGTGGCTGTCAATATGTCCATGTCCAAGTGGAGTCCCTTAGGGATCAGTACTGCGACCATTCTTATTTGACATATTTGGTGGCAACATGGACAGTGGTATTAAGAGAGCCCTCAGCAGGTTTGCTGATGACACCAAGCTGTGTGGTGCAGCACACACACTGGAGGGAAGGGATCCATCCAGAGGGACCTTGACAGGCTGGAGAGGTGGGCACAAACCAATCACACGAAGTTCAGCACGACCAAATGCAAGGTCCTGCATCTGGGTCAGGGCAATCCCAAGCACCATTATAGACTGGTCAGTGACAGGCTTGAAAAACAGCCCTGAAGAAAAGGACTTGGGGGTGCTAGTGGATAAGAAGCTCAACATGAGCCACCAGTGTGCACTTGCAGCCCAGAAGGCCAATCACATCCTGGGCTTCATCAAGAGAAGCATAGCCAGCAGGTCAAGAGAGGTGATTCTCCTCTGCTCCACTCTGGTGAGACCCCACCTGGAGTACTGCATCCAGTGTACATCACTGTGTCCAGTTCTGGAGCTCCTGTTACAGGAAGGATCTGGACATGCTGAAAAATGACCAGAGAAGGGCCACAAGGATGATCAGAGGGCTGGAGAACCTCTCCTATGAGGACAGACTGAGGGAGTTGGATCTATTCAGTCTGGAGAAGAGAAGGCTTGGAAGAAACCTTATTGTGGCCTTCCAGGATCTGAAGGAGGCTACAAGAAAGCTGGGGAGGAACTTTTTAGGGTGTCAGGTAATTATAGGACTAAGGAGAATGGAACAAAACTATAAAAAAGTAGATTCAGATAGGATGTTAGGAAGAAGTTTTTCACCATGAAGGTGGTGAGAGGCTGGAAGAGGTTGTGCAGGGAGGTGGTAGGAACCTCATCCCTGGAGGCTTTTAAGGCCAGGTTGGATGTGGCTCTAAGCAACCTGATCTCGTGGGAGGTGTCCCTGCCCTTGGAAGGAGTTTGGAACTGTATGATCTTTGAGGTCTCTTCCAACTCTGACAATTCTGTGATTTTGTTCTGTTAAGGTCGCTGTGAAATATTTATTTATATTTTGAAGTAGGGAAATAAATTCCAAGAATCAGCAGAACTCCTATATACGGAGCAGTAGCTACAAGAATTCTGTCTTCCTAAGAGTCAAAGGACAGTTCCTCAATTTTATATCTATCTGTTATTCCTGTAACTTAAAAAAAAAATAAATAAAAAAATCTCTTCATGGACACAAGCTGAGTAGAAGGTTTTCCTCAGTTTGCAGTTCTGCAGTTCTTCTGGGATTTAAAACTGGCCTTGGAAATAGAGCATGTCAGAAGCCTGAGCCACTGTAGCCCTTTCATGCATGAATAAACAATTCTTCTCTGCTTTCTTCATCTCCTTTTTCACAGCACTGTGGCATTCAGATCTTGATCCTATCTCCTGCCTTCATACCCTTCACAGGTTGTGATGTTAATGGATTGAATACTTAAAGTGCTCTTATTAGCTAAGTCAGAATTTATTCATTTTTTCTATATTACATGTAATTCTTCAGAAACAGCTCCCTCAGCCAAAAGTTTGGGGTTACAAAGGGTAATTTTACATTTTTATGCTACTAGTAATAGTAAGGGGAGTGTACTTGCCAGAACACACTGAAGCTGTGCATTTTCAAAGTTCCTGCAGTGCTCTCTGGGTGATATTCCTATAATATCAGAGGATATCACATCATTCAGCTAAAGCCATCTAATACACATTCAGGTACAGTCTGATTAAGCAGTCTACAAAACTAAACCATTTTTTTCTCATTATTGGAGAATAAGAGTAAGCTTTACATCATTTTAAAGACAGATGCAAGCAGACACAAAATTACCAAATCTTGAATTTAACTTAAAGAAATAAATTGTGACTTAAACCACAGAATAGTAAAGAATAGAATAGGATAGGATAGAATAGAATAGAATAGAATAGAATAGAATAGAATAGAATAGAATAGAATAGAATAGAATAGAATTAACCAGGTTGGAAAAGACCTTAGAGATCATCAAGTCCAACCTATCACCCAACACCATCTAATCAACTAAACTATGGCACCAAGTGCCTCAACCAGTCTTTTCCTAAACACCTCCAGTGATGCTGACTCCAACACCTCCTCGGGCAGCCCATTCCAATGGCAAATCACTCTTTCTGTGAAGAATTTCTTCCTAACATCCAGCCTAAACCTGCCCTGGCACAGCTTCAGACTGTGTCCTCTTGTTCTGGTGCTGGTTGCCTGGGAGAAGAGACCAACCCCCACCTGGCTACAACCTCCCTTCAGGTACAGACAGCAAGAAGGTCTCCTCTGAGCCTCCTCTTCCCCAGGCTAAGCAACCCCAGCTCCCTCAGCCTCTCCTTATGCTGTGTCTGCTCTAGCAACCACATAAAGCTGGTGGTGTAAAGTAAAAAAGAAAAGAGAAAAGCTGTCATTTTAGAAACAATCTGCCTTTATGCACTTTAAATGGATCATCTGGTGTTGTTTTAAAATATATTTTTTTGTGTTTCAATTTCATTTTTTATAAGACATTATTTTAAAATAAAAAAATCTATCGAACCTTGGAGTATAACATAAATTCAACATCTAACTTCTCATTTAGCTGCTGTGTATCCTACCACATAAAAGGGATTTATCTCTCAGGAGGTGAAATCTTGATCCACAGGTATTAATAGCAAACTTTGACTAAGTTGCAGGGTTTCATTATGTCTATCTGTCTCTTCATATGCAAGCTAACAGCAATCTGAAGTGCCACATGGATAATGTGCTCTATCAATGCAGCCAGAAGGAGACTGAATTTGAGAGAATGCAACAAATCTTGAAGATTATGTCCTTTTCCAGCTAAGTGGATTGTGTAGTTAGTATTCAATGAACCCGGACACCTGGCAATGAACGAATGAAGGAAAGGGATAACCAGCAGTTTCCCTGATGTGATCAAGTTGCTTCTAGAAAGTGACTCCATGTAAAACACATAGCTGAGGAGAGGGAAAGTCTGTGGGACACCTGAAGGATAGTGACAAATTTGATTGTTGATTTTCATACCTAGAATGTATGGCAAGCACTTTGACACACTAAATTCTCACGCTTTATTTTTCAGCATTTTTTAAGTGGTTTTGAGCCATTTTGTCTACCAGCAAATTCACTGAGATTGGGGAAGAATTGGGACACAGCCTTTTTAGATGTCCTTATCTTGCTTCTTGGGTGTTAGACATAGTTATCTTAGAGACAATTACAGATTTAGACCTAACAGAGACAAGTTTGACTTGCCATGAGTCTAGAATGGCTATAAAGCTTAAGAGATACACTTCCAGGGATTTATATACTTGTAGATGTCTATGCTACTGTAGAATGTGAGACTGATTTCTAAAAGTAAACTAAAGACTTCATAAAGTAAGTTTAAACCTCACAAAAAGTCTACCAAATACCCAGGCTGTACCACAGCATAAGTAAGAGCAATATTGTTTATTGCCGAGTTTAGTACTGTAGCAACATCCCTAAACATTCCATGGGTTGCCTCCCCTTTCTTCCACCACAAGTACTTTCTGACTTCTAGACTTAAGCCTCATGTCGTGATTTAACCCCAGCCAGCAACTAAGCACCATGCAGCCACTCACTCACTCACTCCTTCCCTCTCCCAGTGTCCCAGTGGGATAGACAGAATACTATTTTTTAAAAACTAAAACTCATGGATTGAGACACAAAGTGTTTACTAAGTAAAATATAATGTAATAGTGGTCATAATAATGAAAAAAATTAGAGCAGAACAAAACCCTTAAAAAAGCCCTTAAAACCTTAAAACAGCCCTTAAAAATAAAGGGGTCCAGGAGAGCTGGACCTACTTCAAGGAAGAACTCTTGAAGGTGCAGGAACAGGCTGTGCCAGTGGGCCAGAAGATGAGCTGCCGGGGCAGACGGCCAGCCTGGATGGGCAATGAACTTCTAAAAGAACTAAGGTTAAAAAAGAGGGTGTATCATCTTTGGAAGAAAGAGGAGGCAACCCATGGAATGTTTAGGGATGTTGCTAGGACATGTAGGAAGAAAATTAGGGAGGCAAAAGCCCATTTAGAGCTTAGACTGGCAAGAGGAAGGGCAAGGACAACCTCCACTTCTTGGTTGACACGGAGGAGAACATAGTAGCAAAGGATGAGGAAAAGGCAGAGGTACTTAACACCTTCTTTGCCTCAATTTTTACTAGCAGGGCAGAACGTCTTCCAGACAGCTGGCCTGCAGAGCTGGCAGAAGAAGCCAGGGAGCTGCATAGTTTCCTGCTGTTGCAGGAGGCAATTAGAGATCTTCTCAGCCGCTTGAACCCCCACAAGGCCATGGGACCAGATGGGATCCATCCTAGGGCGCTGAGAGAGCTGGCAGATGAGCTGGCCAAGCCGCTCTCCATCATTTTTCAGCAGTCCTGGCTCACTGGAGAGGTCCCAGAAGACTGGAAGCTGGCCAACGTGGTGCCCATCCACAAGAAGGGCCAGCTGGACGAGCCAGGGAATTCTAGGCCTGTCAGCCTGACCTCAGTGCCAGGCAAGATGATGGAACAGGTCATCTTGAGTGCAATCACACAGCACTTACAGGATGGCCAAGGGATCAGGCCCAGCCAGCATACATTTAGGAAGGGCAGGTCCTGCCTGACCAAGCTGATCTCCTTCTATGATCAGGTGACCCGCCTGGTGGATGTGGGGAGGCCTGTGGATGTGGTCTACCTGGACCTCTGCAAGGCCTTTGACACCGTCCCCCACAGCAAACTGCTGGCCAAGCTATCAGCCCATGGCTTGGACAGGAGCACACTGCGTTGGGTTAAGAACTGGCTGGAGGGCCAGTTACAGACCCTGTAACAGAGAGGGAGGAGAAAGGGGCAGTGGCTCAAAACAGATTTAACTGTCTTATTAATGCCTCTTCCAGGACAAAGCCTTGCCTTCACATGATCTGTAAATGTAAAAATTGTTTCCTTTTTTCCTAATCTGAATCTGTTTTGTAAACACATCACTTCCAGTAACTGTTGTCTGGCAGAAGTGTTGCAATTCTTTGATAGAAGGAGCTTTCATATGTGAAGGAATAACAGTTGTAATTTGAAAGTTTTCCCATTTTTTTAACAAAAAATGTGAGTTGATCAAGGAACAGAATTCACTAAGCAAAATTGTGCTCTATCTGTCTATACACATACAAAGCCTATGAATCCTATTATTAAAATACATGCCTGACCATTTTTTGAATCTATAGTGTCATTTAAAAATTTCTTCTCATTATCTGTATGTTATTCAACTTGTTGATTAATCTTTAAGTGCTGAGCTGTGCCTTTGGGAATGAGAAAGTGACTTTTTGTTTGTTGGTTGGTTTCCTCTCTTGAAATAATCTTTTAGATCGTGTGAAATCCCCACAATTCCTATAGTTACTGGTTTTGTTGATGTTCTAGACATAGATTGATTTAATGTTCTGGATCTGTAGCTCTTCCAAAAATTTGAGTTGCAATCTGTATACAGCTTATAAGTAAAGGAACAAAAACAACAATCACCTAGGAACAGTTTAAATGTAAAGACACCATAAAAAGTCTTTCAGCTAATTTGGGGCTCGTACACTTTTTATACTTTTATTCCAAAAGTCATGATAAAAGCTATTATTTGACTATATCTAGCTGAGGTAGCATATAAAAGAACTCTTTCTCTTTCAGCCAGTTTTAATTTGAATGATAGTTCTAAAAGGACTCTGATTCTTTTTTTTTCCCTTCCTTTTCATCCTTTTGGAATGAAAGTAAAAAGTAGGACTGTGAGATTTGTAGAAGTCCTAACTCATATGCTGTGTCTTCTTAAAAAATTAATCAAAATGTTACCAAAAATCAGTTAAGTTTAGAATCATAGAATCAACAAGGTTGGAAAAGACCCCAAAGTGTGGTGAAGGCACATTCCACCGAGATACTAGATCTGGTCCCTGCATGTGGACCAGTTTCCCCTCCTTCAGGAGGAAGACAAAAGCCAAGGCATTAGCCAGGCCAGCACGCACCCAGTGCATGGAGTGCTTGTGTGATCACCAAGTATGGGCATAATTCCAGCTTCACGCTTTCTATAGGCTGAAGCCAGTTGCCTATGAGAGTGCCCATTGGTCAGACCCAGCCTCGAGGAATCTATAAGTATTACCCCTGGTGGTAAACAACTTGCCCCATTGTTCACTTTGTCTCTGTACTCGCTCGAGAGAGGAGCTCTCGAGCCACAGCCTCTGCCATTGAGCTTATTGTTATTAGCTTCTGTCACACATGCATGCATACTGAAGCCTCTGCATCGTGAGAAGCACTTTGATCGTGAGGATCACCCCAGAGGGAGGACCTTTGCTGGGCCCAAGAAGCCAGCGTCGCCACAGCCAGTCGTACTGACCGGGAAAGCCCACCGTGCTACCGGAGGACTGGACCAGCCCCCGAGGGTAAGATCTGCCCAGTTGTCGGGGAGAAGGGACTTACTAGAGACTAAGTCCACATATACCTAGCCCTGCCATAGCGGGAGAAGAGCCGCCACGTGTGCCGCTCCAAGCCCTGTAACCGCAGGGAAGACTAAAGCATTGGTCATGCCTATACTGCACCAAACCCGGGACTGCCCCGATCGTCCCGCTGTTGCTTTAAGTCCAGTAATGGAGAAGCCGCAGCTCAGCGCAGCCGCATTCTCTCTCCAAGGCTGTTTGCCTCAGCCCCGAGATCCGTCGCCACGAGGCCGACCCCATAGCTATTGTTGTCCGACCGGGAACCTCTGGACCCGCCTACCGGCAACTGTCGCCCCGCCCTGCCGTGCGAGCCGACTCCCAGGGCCGACCTTAAGGGCCGAACCCGACCAGGACCTATCCCCATTGTCTGGAGGGAACCGACCGAGTCCTGAAGGGAGCCTGCTTCCAAGCCAAGCCCAGGTTCCAGTATTCCTTCTCCACTGCTGCGGAGAGAGGAGATAATACCCAGTACCACCGTTTCAAGTCTACTAGGAATCAGTCCAGTGGCAGTAGTCAGCCGGACCCCCACCTTGCTACAAACAACAGCCACAGAGTATCTCCCACGTGCTTTCCACCCACTAGCACTCAGTTCAAAGTATCCGCGTGTAGCAGAGTCATCGCTGACGCACAGAAAGATTGCAATATTGCTGTACATAGCCAGAAACCGCCCGCGTTCCGCCGAGTCGCCAACTAGTGGCCAAGCGGCGGAACTGCATTCTTCATTATATAAACATACAAATAGTCTGTAGATAGTTTAATTAAGTTCTGACCATAACACTAAGCCATTTATGGAATGTATTTCACGAACGTGCACTAGAACATATATATAAGTTGTTGATTCATCAGTTATTAATAAATTGATAATAAAATTAATATTTTCATAACTCATATTTCATATTCAATAAATTTAATAACCTCTTCGCAACACCAAGGACCATCAAATCCAACCTGTCACCCAAGACTTCATGCCTACTAGACCATGGCACCAAGTGCCACATGACTCCACCACCTCCCTGGGCAGCACATTCCAATGGCTAACAACTCTCTCTGTGAAGACCTACCTCCTCACCTCTAGCCCAAACTTTCCCTGGCACAGTGTTTAAAGGGAGAAGGTTTAATTAGCTACTGCAATCCCTATGATACTTTAAAAAAAGATAAAAACAAGCAAAACAATGTTTTTGGCACAGAATTCTGTATTTCTGGTTCTGGAATACAGCAATATTTTATCATTTTCTTCTTCTGATTTTCCTTTTTGCAGCATTTAGGATAAAATGGATATTGCATTAAATCTTACCTGTGCAACTTTCTGAGTTTGCCCTAGGCTATAAGAAACGTACAGATGCCTCATTGTGTAGGCAGAACCAACTTGTTCCTGGACTTCGGTCACATTGTTTCTCACACTTCTCATTGCAGCTTCTTGCAGAAACTTGCAAATCCCTTCAGACACTTCATTGGCAGCTCCTAAATGTCAGTTCAAGCTCCTAACTTCAAAATAGGGGACAATACTTTTTTTTTTTCTTTTTTCCTAAACAAAAGAAATACTTCATACTTGAAATTGTAGTCAGTCAGCCAATCATCACTGGCCCAAGTGCAGGACCCAGCACTTGCCCTCACTGTGAGGATGGTGAGGCCCGGGAATGGGTTGTTGAGGGAGGTGGTTGAGGCCCCATCCCTTGAGGTGTTTAAGACCAGGCTGGATGAGGCTCTGGCCAGCCTGATCTAGTGTAGAGTGTCCCTGCCCATGGCAGGGGGGTTGGAACTAGATGATCCTTGTGGTCCCTTCCAACCCTAACTGAAACTATGAAACTATGAAACTATGAAATGTCATACAACTGAAATCAGCCCATCAATCCAGCCTATCCAGATTCCTCTACAGAGACTTCCTACCCTCAAGCAAATCAGCATTTCCCCTCCCAACTTAGTATCATCTGCAAACTGACTGAGGGAGCACTCGGTTCCCTCACACAGATCATTGATCAAGTTATTATGAAGAACCAGCCCCAAAATAGCCCTGGGGAACACCATTTGTGACTGGTCACCAGTTAGATTTAACTCCATTCACCACAACTCTTTGGACCTATGAACAAGTTCTTTATTGTTATAAAATTCACAGATGATTTTTCATCATCTGCATATGTTGCTACAGGTTTCTCTTCACCTGAGCCTTAGATCTTCAGACACTGATTGGACTGGAGTTAAATTAACAAGGTGGTAATTATAAAATTGCAGTTATCTTTACTTTTCCTGAAAAACCCACTTCAAAATTAGGCATAAAACTGATTAAATTATTTACAGGTTCTATTCGGTCATGAACTCTACCAGGATGCTTATGGGCAACTTTAGTACAATTTAGAGAATTCAGAAAATGGAGCAGGGTAAGCCACAAAATAGCAAATAGCTCTTCCCCACTTATAATCAGAGGCAAGCCAGGAACCTCAGGGAAAGCCAATGAGAATGCCAGGTTGTACTCACGAGGATGGAGCAGGAATTTGGCTGCGGTCCCTAGGTCTCTCATTGGTGGCAGTCTCCAGGAACTGTGGGGTTTATAATCCAATTTGTGGGTAATGTGGCACAATCCAAAGGAAAAGGGACCCGCCAGAATCAAAGTGTTCATACACACAGCTGCTATGAAGCAAACTTGTGAGCAGCAGCATGTCTGAACAATGCAAGAAAAATGCAGCTTCATGGCAGGCAGGGTTACTCCACAGCAGGCAGGTCTGGGGAGGAGCAGGGTCTGAGTGGAGCAAGCAAGATGAAGGCAAAACAGAGAGCCCTCATCACTTTCTGGCCATTCTGTTTAAGGTGTTTCTAGATAATGTGTCCAAGTCCAATGTATAATGGGTATGAAGCACCCCACTTAATCATAGCTCCCAAACCCAGCAGTCCTGTGAGAGACCACCATCCCAGCACCATTTACCTGTCCCCAGGGGAGACGAAGGCAATTTCACACCTTGGAAGGCAATTTCATGTCTTTCTGTTTTCCCATTAAAACCTCTGCTGATGGAGATAGGGAAAGGGTGGTCTGGAGCACACATAACAGACACATCTCTGACAAGTTTAGTACATAGTGATGGCAGTTGTCTTACTAGCTTTGGACAGAGGGTAATATTTAAGGGGTGCAGGAGAGGGAGAGGCTTTTAGAATAGAATAGAATAGAATAGAATAGAATAGAATAGAATAGAATAGAATGGAATGGAATGGAATGGAATGGAATGGAATGGAATGGAATAGAATAGAATAGAATAGAATAGAATAGAATAGAATAGAATAGAATAGAATAGAATAGAATAAACCAGGTTGGAAAAGACCTTTGAGATCATTGAGTCCAACCTATCACCCAACACTATCTAACCAAATAAACCATGGCACCAAGTGCCTCATCCAGTCTCTTCCTAAACACTTCTCTGATGCTGACTCCACCACTCCCATGGGCAGCCCATTCCAATGGCCAATCTCTTTCTGTGAAGAACTTCTTCCTAACATCCAGCCTTAACATACCCTGGTGCAACTTGAGACTGTGTTCTCTTCTTCTGGTGCTAGTTTCTTGGGAGAAGAGACCAACCCCCACCTGGCTACAACCTCCCTTCAGGTAGTTGTAGACAGCAAGAAGGTTTCCCCTCAACCTCCTCTTCCCCAGGCTGAGCAACTCCAGCTCCCTCAGCCTTTCCTCATAGGGCTTGTGCTCCAAACCCCTCACCAACTTTGTTGACCTCCTCTGGACACGTTCCAGCAAGTCAACATCTTTCCTAAACTGAGAGGCCGAGAAATGGACACAGGACTCAAAGTGTGGCCTAACCAGTGCTGAGTACAGGGGGAGAATGACCTCCCTGCTCCTGCTGGCCACACTGTTTCTGATACAGGCCAGGATGCCATTGGCCTTCTTGGCCACCTGGGTACACTGCTGGCTCCTCTTCAGCCTATTATCAACCATTACCCCCAGGTCACTTTCTGCCTTGCTGCTCTCCAGCCACTCTGACCCCAGCCTGTAGTGCTTCATGGGGTTGTTGTGGCCAATGTGTAGAACCCAGCAGAATGCCCTTGGATTCTGCCCATCTGTCCAGCCTGTCAAGGTCCCTCTGCAGAGCTCTCCAACCCTCTAACAGAGCAACACCTGCCCCTAGCTTGGTATCATCTGCTAATCTACTGATGATGGACTCAATGCCCTCATCCAGATCATCAGTAAAGATGTTGAACAGGATGGGGCCCAGCGCTGATCCCTGGGGGACACCACTAATGACTGGCTGCCAGCCGGATGTGGCACCATTCACCACCACTCTCTGGGCTCAGTCCTCCAGCCAGGTCCTAACCCAGTACACAGTGCTCCTGTCCAAGCCACAAGCTGATAGCTTGGCCAGGAGTTTGCTGTGGGGGATGGTGTCAAGGCCTTGCTGAAGTCCAGGTAGACTACATCCACAGCCTGCCCCACATCCACCAGGCTGTCACCTGATCTTAGAAGGAGATCAGCTTGGTCACGCAGGATCTACTCTTCCTGAATCCATGCTGGCGGGGTCTGATCCCTTGGCCATCCTGTAAGTGCTGTGTGATTGCACTCAAGATGACCTGTTCCGTAATCTTGCCTGGCACTGAGGTCAGGCTGACAGGCCTAGAATTCCCTGGCTCGTCCAACTGGCCCTTCTTGTGGATGGGCACCATGCTGGCCAGCTTCCAGTCTTCTGGGACCTCTCCAGTGAGCCAGGACTGCTGAAAAATGATGGAGAGCGGCTTGGCCAGCTCATCTGCCAGCTCTCTCAGCACCCTAGGATGGATCCCATCCGGTCCCATGGACTTGTGGGGATCCAAGCAGCTAAGGAGGTCTCTAACTACTTCCTCCTGTTTAAAGGGGAACTATACTGCTTCCTGCCTCCATCTGCCAGCTCAGGAAGCCAGTTGTCCAGAAGACAACCTATGCTGCTATTAAAAATTGAGGAAAACAAGGTATTAAGTACCTCTGCCTTTTCCTCATCTTTTGTTACTATGTTCCCCTCCGTGTCCACCAAGTAGTGGAGGTTGTCCGTGCCCCTCCTCTTGCCAGTCTAAGCTCTAAATGGGCTCAATAATTTGCAAAAGGATTTTTGTTGTCTTCACAGCAGTAGCCAATCTAAGCTCTAAATGGGCTTTTGCTTCCTTATTTTTTCCTACGTGACCTAGCAATGTCCTTAAACATTTCATGGGTAACCTCTCTTTCCTTTCAACAATGATACACCCTCTTTTTCCCCCCTTAATTCTCCCCTAATTCCCTTAATTTCCCTTAATTCATTGTCCATCCAGGCTGGCCGTCTGCCCCGGTGGTTCATCTTCTGGCACACTGGCACAGCCTGTTCCTGCGCCTTCAAGAGTTCTTTCTTGAAGTAGGTGCAGCCCTCCTGGACCCCTTTGTTTGTAAGGGCTGTTTCCCAAGGAACCTTCTGAGTTAGTTCCAGTTCCTTGAGTAAGCTGAAGTCCAACCTCTGGAAGTCCAGAGTGGAGGTTTTGTTGCTGCACCTCTTAGCTTGACTGCATATTGAAAACTCAATTATCTCATGGTTGCTGGACCCCAGACAGCCTCCAACCACCACATCACCCACCAGCCCATCTCTTTTGTAAAAGCAAGGTCAAGCAAAGCCTTACCCCTGGTAGGCTCACACAGCAACTGGGATAAGAAGCTATCCTCCATACATCTAAGAATCTTCTAGACTGCCTCCTCTCTGCTGTGTTAAGTTCCCAGCAGATATCAGGCAGTTTAAAATTGCCCATGAGAACAAGGTCTCGTGATCTTGAGACAGCCTCCAGCTGCCTGTAGAATAATTCATCAACCTCTTCATCCTGGTTGGATGGTCTATAGCAGACTCCAACCAGGATGTTGGCCTTGTTGCCCTTCCTTCTAATTCTCACCCACAGGTACGCAACCTGATCCTCCTTAATCTCTAGTTCCATGGCATCTAGAGCCTTCCTGATGTACAGGGCCACCCCTCCACCCCTTCTCCCACGTCTGTCTCCTCATAAAGAGCCTGTAGCCATCAATTGCAGTGCTCCAGTCATGTGAGTCATCGCATCACATTTCTGTGATGGCAACTAATTCATAGCTACATCATAATGGAATGAAGCTGGAGGTAGGCAGATTCAGGCTGGATGTGAGAAGGAAGTTCTTCACCATGAGAGTGGTGAAGCCCTGGAATGGGTTATCCAGGGAGGTGGTTGAGGCCCCATCCCTGGAGGTGTTTAAGCCCAGGCTGGATGAGGCTCTGGCCAGGCTGATCTAGTGTGGGGGTCCCTGCCCATGGCAGGGGGGTTGGAACTAGATGATCCTTGTGGTCCCTTCCAACCCTGACTGATACTATGATATTATGATAACTTTCCTGCTGTAACAAGGCTTCCAGCTCCTTTTGTTTGTTGCCCATACTTTGTGCATTAGTGTACATGCACTTCAGCTGGGCTGCTGGTTTCACCCCGACTCCAGTTTACCACCCTCAGACACCTGTCTGGGGAGACTGGTTTCAGCCCCTTCCCCCTTCAAATCTAATTTACTTCTAAGCCCTCAGTGGTAAATGCACATCTGAGCTACGACATGTTGGCAGATAGGCATCAAATTATGTCAGTTGTTGACTGGATTTTGTCAGGTAATTTATTTCCAAGGAACACAAGTTTTTGTAATGCTGGCACAGAAATTATAGAGAATCTTTGCAGAAAGTCTGGAAGCAGCAGACTGGTTTATATTACGACTGATAGTAATGAGATGCATCTGTATTAATCAGCATCTGCACTGAACAAAATATTGTTTCCTGTATTCCTCAGACTGTGAGTGATCTTCAGCAGGGATGTGACTGAATATGATAAGCTAGATGAGATTTTTGGGCATCTCTTCCTGATATCATGGAAGGCCTCAAGGGTGGTAGCATCAAAAGAATAAAACTATATATGTACTTCTCTTCCATCAGTCAAAGACACTCAAGTTTTCCACTGTATATAGCACCTAAGAATCAGGCAAAGATCAAAAAGTCACATTCTGAAGTCAGCTTTGGTAGGAAGAAAGAAGTGACACAATTCTGAACCTGGAAATTCACAACATGCATTAATTAAAAGAGCTACCACATTTCATTCATTTTATACAGCCAATTCTTGGGACATTCAAATGGAAGAATATGAGGGACCCAGACCTTCAGTGAGTGAGTGCATTTCTGCAGGATATCTCTGCTTGTAAACCTTCCTTATCTCGTTTGAAAAATACAAAACAAATCACACACTGCAAATTATGTGTTTTGTACTGCGGTAGGTACAAACTGCCACCACATCCCCCATGGTGGTAAGTGCAGGATTCTGCTAGCTGGGGGCAGAGGTTGAAGCTTGATAGAAGGTGATAAAGATCAGCTTCTCCTTGTCTCTGGTGCCCCTTAATCTAGGGTTCTTTCGTTTGTTTGGAGAAACTAGCCCTCCAACTAACTGAGCAATTGAGCACAATCAGACAGGGGTATAAAAGGAGTTCTGCCATGGAGAGGCTCGGTCTTGCTTTAGCTCCACAGAAGCAGCCTTTGCATCTCAGAACATTTCCGCTTTTGAATGGAACTTAATGCTCAACCCCACGCCACCAAAACAAACAAACAAACAAACAAACAAAAAGAACCACAGCCAACATAACAAACACAAGCAAACAAGCAAAACAAAAAAAAAAACAAACCACAAAATACCCAACAGAAATTGGTGAGCACAGATACATATATATCCTGGGTATCTGTGGGAGATTTTCCTTTGCTGAATGAGTTGTATGCACATTTTGGTTCATGTCTCCAAATCATTTAACTAGTTGTGTGTGTTACTATTTTCCTAACAGACATCCAAGCTGGTAATTTTGTTGTCTTGGAAGGAGAGCAGATTTAATTCTAACAAATGAGTGTCTGTCGGTTGCTTGGTTTGTGTGTTTCCTTCATGACATATCCCTAGATGGGGGTTTAGAAAATCTCACCAATATTCAACAAGTGCATTCACTGAAATACTCTGAAGTTTTGTGACAGCAGAATTAGAACAAGGTTTTATTCCTATTAATTATTACTATTGTTACTTATTTGTGTTATAACACAGCACTGTCCAAACATGGAATGAAAAGATAATTGTGATCTTGGTTACTAAGCTCTTATTGAGTAGGCAGTCTAATTAATTAATGTAATGTTCTTCTAGAATGCACATACAATAGAATTACTTTTTAATCAATGTTTTCATATGTATTTCAGCCAGGCCTAGTGTTATGCCTTAAATTGATGCTGTTCAGCTATCCTTAGGGAAGAAAGAGAAAGAAAGGGACCCACTGTAGTTTATTTGCATGGTAAAATACGAGATGGAAAACATTTTGTTTATGTATACATAACATTTACTGCACTTACTGTTAGATTCTGTGCTTGTAAAAACACATTTCACTGGTGCTTCACTACCAAAGAGTTGAGTAAAACTGCTTTTGTTGTGAACTTAGAGGACATCTTTGAGGACATCTTTGTGCTATGAGAGTAACATAATTTGAAGATTGTAGGCTTGAATGAACTTGTTTGTTAGGGATCAGATGTTTGATAAAAATCTTGACACAGCTGCAAGGAAAAAAGAAACAAAAAGCAAATACCTGTTTGATAATGCAATAGTAGCAACAACTAAGCCATGACAATTGAGGATAATGAATGATAGCAGTGCTGGAGCTGTATCTGAAAGTACAAGGCTGTTCCATGAAATGTGTAATTTCTCCTCATGACTTCCCTGTACTCCTTCAAGTGCTGTCGGATAAAACCCAGGGCACAATAGCTGTGCACAGTCACTTTAATGCTGTATAGCCCTGAGTCTAAGCCACTACAGCTTCATCTCAGTCAAGCAACTGTAACAATGTCAGTGCAAATGTTATTGTGAAGAAAATAAGTGAAACTGGTAATAGAAGTCACATATTTTAAACTGTTTCTTTGCACCGAGTAGCAGGTGTCACCTTCCCCATTGTTTGCAGTCAGGCTGCGATGGGGAACAGTCTTGTTCAGAATATGGATTCATTATTCTTTATTTTTATGCTCCTATAAAATACTTTTCTCTAACAGATGCAGATGCTACCACCATGTGTGTCACTGTATTCTTCAAAGACTCTCCTTAAAGAGGAAAATAAGGCTTTCAACAGCTTCTGACACCTGATGAACCCAGCTTTCAGAAAAAGGGGTTTCTAATTTCAGCATAAAACTTGCCACAACAAATGACAGAAATTCATCCAGTGTACAAACAAATACACCTAGAAGTATAAATAAACATAATGTTTTGAACTTACACAGACGTTTTTAGAGTTGTATGCCCTTTTCATCTCATTTTCCTAAAGCAATTTGCCTAAGGGACTTCAGAGGCTGCAAATCAAAGGTTATGGCTTCGGATTCAAATAAAAATCCTTTGAAATCTTAAATGTCAGAAAATATCTGCATAATTTAGTGGTCCATTAACCTCAATGGGTAAACTATAATTGTATTGAAGTGAATGGGAGCTTTGCTATTAATTTTTAAAAACCTATATAATTAAGTGGGAGCTAGTGCAAAAAATCTGCAGGAGATGAACAAGATTGATCTTAATTTGAATTTCAGGTGTTCATGCCTATGCACTTTGGGATACCAGATAAACTCTGAGTTTTTTCAAACTGGCCATATGTACTTTTTAACAGGAAGAGACAATATTAATGTGCTATATATATATTACTTTATATACTATACAACTAAGTAATAACAAAAGTAGATTACATGGATGAAATGGCATAAAAAGAAGAGTTTATGCAGTTAAAAAGTATTTTTATTTGGTCTTTATACATAGAATGAACTTAATGATACAGGTTTAGCTTTTGCTAACTTACATACAGAAATTGAAGCAAAATAAAATTAAAAGTTTTTTTAAAAACAGAGTTTCAGAAATCTGTAGACAGGACAACAGAGGTAGGACAGAAGGACAACAGTGCATTCTACTGTTATCAAGGTTTAGCCTATTGTTCTTTCAAAGCAAGTCCACTAATCATTGAGCATGGACTCCAGAAGGAATTAAATGATCCTCTATGATTTTGTTCTGTCAGGAAGGAAACACGTTTCCTTGATAATCAATATCAAGGGCAGTAACTACCCTAAGGGAATGCAAAAATCAGATCAGCTCCCTTGATGTTATACCAGTAACATGGCAATTCAGACTTTTGGCTTCCTAGTCACAGTGAACAGCAATGCCTATTACCCTTAAAGGATTTAATGGCATGCAACCTGAGTGACAGAAGAGATATTGCAAGAAACATTTGTCCAAGTATTTGTTTAAATATAAGCAGCAACACTCTTCATTATAAAGTGATTTATTTTCCTAAGTGCTCCTTGTAGGGGGGTTAAATAAGACAGATGCAATCACTTAAGACAATTTTTTCAAGGAAGGTGTTCTTTGAATTAGAAATGCTTAAGACAAATTATCTGTGTTGACAGGTCAAAGGGTTTGTTTTCTCCTACAGTTACTCCTTTTCTTCCCAGCATATATTCAAGAAGATTTTATTGTCCATGAAAGTGAAGGGCAGAGAATACAGGGTCAAGCTGAAGACATCCTAGGGAAATGAGATGCATAGCAAACGATGTGCATAATTCCCTGAACATTTTTGCTAGTGACAGGGAATATCAGGTGCGAAAACACTCAAGACCCCATCTGTTACAAACAAGGTCCTTTCCTGCAGAGAGAGGAACAGAAAAGTGGACAGGTCTTTAACTTTCAGTCTAACTCTATAGTACCATTTTTGCTGTAGAAATTATAGTTTTCTTTTAATTATGGCAACATACAAGCATTGATTTGGAACAGTATGAAATTATAGAAAAAGAAACTAAGAGCAGTTCAGGATTTGAATTCTCTCACAGGTAGTGTTCTGTTCATTAAGTTATTTGAAAGTTTCTAGAAGACTTCAGAAGCAGTTCTTACTGCAGGAAGAGTATGTATATCAGTGTATATCTGCATCAGACAGTAGGTGTAATTAACAAGTGGCTCAGAGGCTGGTGCCACCAACAGCATTTTGGGATTTTTGGTCTTGGGGAACATACTGTGGTGCCAGGTCAGCTAGCAACAGTTGGAGCATATCCGTCCCAGAGGGGGAGAAAGATCCTAGCACATGAGCATAGCCTATGCCACAGAGGGAAAAGGGTTTTAGGAAGGGAGTTAGCAGGACTCATTGACGGGGCTTTAAACTAGAATTGAAGGGGGAAGGGGCTGAAACCAGTCCCCCCAGACAGGAGTTTGGGGGTGGCAAGCTGGAGTCGGGGTGAAACCAGTAGCCCAGCTGAAATGCATGTACACTAATGCACACAGCATGGGTAACAAACAAGAGGAGGAGGAAGCCTTGTTGCAGCAGGAAAGTTATGATGTTGTGGAATGACTCACACAACTGGAGCACTGTAATTGATGGCTACAGGCTCTTCAGAAGAGACAGGGGAGGGAGGAGGGTTGGAGGGGTGGCCCTGTACATCAGGAAGGCTGTAGACACCATGGAACTAGACATCACAGACGATCAGGTCTAGTGCCTGTGGGTGAGAATTAGAGGGAAGACCAACAAAGCTGACATCCTGTTGGAGTCTGCTATAGACCATCCAACCAGATGAAGAGGTGATGAATTATTCTACAGGCAGCTGGAGGCTGTCCTCAAGATCTACGAGACCTTGTCTCATGGCAATTTTAAACTGCCTGATATCTGCTGGGAACTTAACACAGCAGAGAGGAGGCAGTCTAGAAGGTTCTTAGAGTGTATGGAGGATAGCTTCTTATCCTAGCCCTGTGTAAGCCTATAAGGGGTAAGGCTTTGCTTAACCTTCTTTTTAGAGAGAAGGGGTGGTGGGTGATGTGGTGGTTGGAGGCTCTCTGGGGTCCAGCAACCATGAGATAATTGAGTTTTCAATATGCAGTCAAGCAAAGAGGGAATAGAATGCAATAGAATGCAATAGAATAGAATAGAATAGAATAGAATAGAATAGAATAGAATAGAATAGAATAGAATAGAATTAACCAGGTTGGAAAGGATCTTCAAGATCCTTGAGTCCAACCAATCACCCAACACCATCTAATCAACTAAAATATGGCACCAAGTGCCTCAGCCAGTCTCTTCTTAAACACTTCCAGTGATGCTGACTCCACCACCCCCCTGGGCAGCACATTCCAATGGCCAATCACCCTTTCTGTGAAGAATTTCTTCCTAACATCCAGCCTAAAACTCCTCTGGCACAGCTTGAGACTGTGTCCTCTTGTTCTGGTGCTGGTTGCCAGACCCCAGTGCCAGGCAAGATTATGGAACAGGTCATCTTGAATGCAATCATGCAGCACTTACAGGATGGCCAAGGGATCAGGCCCAGCCAGCATGGATTTAGGAAGGGCAGGTCCTGCCTGACCACCCTGATCTCCTATGATCAGGTGACTGCCTGGTGGATCTGGGGAAGGCTGTGGATGTAGTCTACCTGGACCTCAGCAAGGCCTATGACACCGTCCCCCACAGCAAACTCCTGGCCAAGCTATCAGCTGATGGCTTGGACAAGAGCACTGTCCAGTTGGCGGCCAGTCACTAGTGGTGTCCCCCAAGGATCAGTGCTGGGCCCCATGCTCTTCAACATCTTTACTGATGATCTGGATGAGGGCATTGAGTCCATCATCAGTAGATTAGCAGATGATACCAAGCTAGGGGCAGGTGTTGCTCTATTAGAGGGTTGGAGAGCTCTGCAGAGGGACCTTGACAGGCTGGACAGATGGGCAGAATCCAAGGGCATTTAACACACCTAAGTGCTAGGTTCTACACATTGGCCACAACAACCCCATGCAGTACTGCAGGCTGGGGTCAGGGTGGCTGGAGAGCAGCCAGGCAGAAAGGGACCTGGGGGTACTGATTGACAGCCAGTTGAAGATGAGCCAGCAGTGTGCCCAGGTGGCCAAGAAGGCCAAAGGCATCCTGGCCTGCATCAAGAATAGTGTGGCCAGCAGGAGCAGGGAAGTCATTCTGCCCCTGTACTCAACACTGGTTAGGCCACACTTTGAGTCCTGTGTCCAGTTCTGGGCCCCTCATCTTAGGAAAGATGTTGACTTGCTGGAACATGTCCAGAGAAGGGCAACAAAGCTGGGGAGGGGTTTGGAGCACAAGGTGAGGCTGAGGGAGCTGGAGTTGCTTAGCCTGGAGAAGAGGATGCTGAGGGGAGACCTTCTTGCTGTCTAGAACTATGTGAAGGGAGGTTGTAGCCAGGTGGGGGTTGGTCTCTTCTCCCAGGCAACCAGCACCAGAACAAGAGGACACAGTCTCAAGCTGTACCAGGGGAGGTTGAGGCTGGATGTTAGGAAGACATTCTTCACATAAAGAGAGACTGGCCATTGGAATGTGCTGCCCTGGGAGGTGGCAGTCAGTATCACTGGAGGTGTTTAAGAAGAGACTGAATGGGACACTTGGTGCCATGGTTTAGTTCATTAGATGGTGTTGGATGATAAGTTAGACTTGATGATCTCAATTGTCTTTTCCAACCTTGGTAATTCTGTATTCTTTAAAAAGCTTGTACTTATTACTTGGGAAAACAAGAACACAGAGGTCTTGAGATGTCCTGGGTTTGTGTGAATTGGAGTTAAGTTTCCCCAGAGCATCTTTTTAGTGCTGTGTTTTGCAATGCTGTAGCTGGGTGTTGATAATGCAACAGTGTATTGGCTACTGCTGAACGAGCACCCAGGAAGTGCTTTTCCAACACTTTCCCACCCCAAGATTATACCAGGGGATGAGCAATCCCTGGGAGAGGACACAACCAGACCAGATGACCCAAAATGACCAAATGTACCAGTATCCATGCCGTATGATATCAGTTGAGATATAAAAGCTAATTAAAAGAAGGAAGTAGGGGGACATTCATTGATGGTATGTGCCCCCCAAAGCAAATGCTATGCATCACAGTGAATGACCAAAACACCCCCAACTTGATGGGAAACAGAGAATAACATCTTTGTTTGCTTTTGCTTTGCATTATTAAATTGCTTCTATCTCATTATAGGCCTTTTGTTATATTTTCCCCTCTCCCTTGTCCAAGAAGCGGAGTGATAGAATGACTTTGGTGGGCATTTTTCCCCCAGCCAGGGCCAAACCACCACAGGAGACTTGTTTAATGTCCCTTAGCCTGTGGAGCCTAAATTCAAGAGAGAAAAAGAATACTTCCAGACTTCATTCCCAAACCCCATCTTTGGAGGTTTTTGAGGCCAGGCTGGATGTGGCTCTGAGCAACTTGATCTAGTGTGAGGTATCTCTGTCTGTGGCAGTGGGGCTGGAACTAGGTGATCCTTGAGGTCCCTTCCAACCCTAACAATTTTGTGATTCTATGATTGAAAACAGGGTAATAGCAGGCAATTTAAACTTGCTTTTTACTTGTCCCCTTTGAACTAAGAATCCAGATCTTATCCAAGAAATAACCTTCTGTGTTCTCACCTTTGTCATTCCACACTCAAAGGTGTTTCAAGTGCCGTAAGAATAACAGATGGCTCATCCTGATTACAGTAGTGCAGACCAGCAGTGAGCAGAGTAAACTAGTTTTCTATCACCCCAAAATCTCTAAAATAATCAAACTTGTGTTTGTTCTTCTACCTTAACTACAAGATTGTAGGTTTTCTCTTATTGGGCCTGTGCTTCACTATGGTTATATTAACTATTTTAATGCGCTTAAATGAATTTATTTTAATCTTGTTTTCTCTTTTGACTCAAGGCTTGACTACAAAGGATCTTTTTTTGTTTAAGAGCCCAAGGCTCAATGTATACATTTAAATCCCTTCTAGATATTTTTTGTGGGGTTTTGGCTAAATATATATGAACTTGAAGATAGCTTACAAATTGTTTATTACCAGTATTAAATGAATAAAAATCAATACGTTCGCCAGGGCAGGTTGAGGCTGAATGTTAGGAAGAAGTTCTATACAGAGAGAGTGATTGCCCATTGGAATGTGCTGCCCGTGGAGGTGGTGGAGTCACCTTCATTGGAGGTGTTCAGGAGGAGACTTGATGGAGTGCTTGGCTGCATGGTTTAGTTGTTTAGGTGGGTTGGATTGGCTGATGGGCTGGATGCGATGATCTTGAAGGTCTCTTCCAACCTGGTGTATTGTATTATTCATTGTATTAATTTTAGTGTTAAGAATCTGCTCAAGATTCTGCTGAATCTTGTACTAGGAATTTAGCTTCTATTTTGTGTTCCGGTCCAAGATCACAACTAAACTTCTAGAAAATTTTCTTCTTTCTGGCCTTTCAATAACAGTGAAAATTCTGAGTAAACTGTGTGGAAAAGCCAGCATTTCAAATGCACACCTACTCCTAATTAGTGATTTTATCTCTCTGCCAAACATCAGCCCAGAAGAATAGGAAAGAAAAAGGCATGTTAAAAGCCATGAAAGGTTTTAATTTGCTATTTTTAAACACATCAGCAAGAACCTGTCTGCTTCTGCTGTTTCAAGCATTTACAGAGATTTTATTTAATCTTATTTTAACGATGTGTTACAGCTATTGCTGCAATTCTGCTTTGTGATTTCCTCAAAGACTGTGTTTTGGGAGTTTGTAAGAGAGCAAAGGGATATCATTATAGAGTTATGATTTTATGAAAAAAGAATAAACAAGAAAGAAAAAAAGTACTAATAGGAGATTACTACACATAAGCACTCAGGAGAAAACTTTTCCTATTTAGAATTAAAGGTGTGACAAGTTGCCTTTGGAAGATCAGAGGCAAACTTGGTTTAAGTACCAGAGATATACTTGTTTTATAGTATTTAGCTTGGCTAGTAGTCTGTCTGATCCAGGGAAAAAGCCCATCTATCATACACTGCATTTCAGTGTTTAAACATAAACATTCTTCTCTCTCCCATTTGTCTTACTCTTTCACCTCCTTCACATGAATAAAGCAAGAATCTTAGGAAATAAAAAATATATCATCAGGTGAAAAAAGGCAGTTTGCCACCCTGGATTAAAAATGACATGAAAATGTCATTCTGTGATCTGAGGTCTTGATGAATAACAGGAATCATGAACTGTAGTAAATTAACACCAGTATTAAATATATTCCTTGTCCCTGATGAAGAAAACTTTCTTTTGGACATAACTACTTTTTTACAAGCCACTTTATGTGGATACTACTCACAATTTTCTATGAAACCATGATCTTCAGAGTTTGTTGTAGATGATAGTTGTGACCAGTTTAGGCTGTGCCTTTAAGAAAGGGACAATTGCTGGAACACTATGGCTTAATGTTTTGGGGATAATAACGAAAACAAGATAAGGTCTAAACGAATTTCATTGGTAGATGGGTAGAATGCAACTTTTAAGTTTTAAGTTCTGTCAGGTCAGTCTGAGTTCAGTCTGTACTTTTCCCTCTGTTCGTGTGGGCCTGTTTCTCTCTCTGAAGCAACAGCTTTGCCGGACAGGAGCGACCTTGAATTAACAAAGCTAACCAGATAAGAAAACTAATTCTTGCACACGTTTTCAGCTAACAGAATTTTCTATTAATTGCCTTTCTCTCTCTCTCTAACCCTTTTTAGGAAAAAAGGGAGGTATGGAGGGAGAGTGGGGTTCAGGGGGGAACCCCCTTGGTCAGCTGGAGGGAAAAAAGCTCTTCTGTATTATGTTCATTGCTGTATATTTCTGTATATATTGTAAATACTGTATATTTGTGTACATATTCATTGCATTCCATTTATGCTTGTAAATACAGCTTATTTCATTTGCTTCTCTGACTGAGTTATCTGTGGTTTCTTTGTGTGTGGGGGAGAACTTTCTCACCCTACCACATAGAGTACAGTCATGTTCTGAACTGTACTGTGAAAACCAACAAAAATATTTTAAACCTTGCGATACAACTAGCCTCTATTAATTTAAATTTAAAGACCTAAATTGCTCATTTGAACTTCATGGACATATTCTAGAATTATTTTAAATAAGGTAGTTATAAACAGTTATTTCTGTCTTTTGTTTGTTTTGGGGTTGATTTTTGTTGTTGTTTTGGTTTTTGCTTGCTTGTTTTTCTAGAAATATCTACCTGTTATTGCCAGGTTCTACATACTGGCCACACCAACCCCATGCAGTGCTACAGGCTGGGGTCAGAGTGGCTGGAGACCAGCCAGGCAGAAAGGTACCTGGGGGTACTGGTCGATAGTAGGCTGAACATGAGCCTGCAGTGTGCCCAGGCAGCCAAGAAGGCCAACGGCATCCTGGCCTATATGAGGACCTGTGTGGTCAGCAGGAGCAGGGAAGTCCTTCTGCCCCTGTACTCAGTACTGGTTAGGCCACACTTTGAGTCCTGTGTCCAGTTCTGGGCCCCTCATCTTAGAAAGATGTTGACTTGCTGGAACATGTCCAAAGAAGGGCAACAAAGCTGGGGAGGGATTTGGAAGACAAGCCCTGTGAGGAGAGGCTGAGGGAGCTGGAGTTGCTTAGCCTGGAGAAGAGGAGGCTGAGGGGAGACCTTCTTGCTGTCTACAACTACGTGAAGGGAGGTTGTAGCCAGGTGGGGGCTGG
>CM026897.1:5564071-5751482 GCA_015227895.2 Colaptes auratus | reverse complement strand
TTTATAGCCTTCAGGTAGCAGCAGCTACAGGCTCCTGCTCCTCGGAGGTGTTTCTTCCCTGTTTGGCACGCACAAGCATCTTCAGGGAAGGAATCTGACAATACAGTGTTCGTTAAAAACAGATAAAGCTATCATTAAGTCATAAGACTCTATTAGGCAATTCTAACCCTTCCCCAGAGAGCCTTAGAATGAGAAAAGATTATATTGGCTGGTGAAGTGGAATGGTAACTGACAAGGTATATTAAAAACTAAAAAATACCAGAATCTCCTGTGTTAGATACATTTTTCAGATGTGAATACAGTTTCTGATTCTCCAATACCTGGAAGAATTAAACTGAAAATATGTGTTCTAGCTTGTCATTTTATCATTCACAGTATCATAGTATTGTAGTATCAGTTAGGGTTGGAAGGGACCACAAGATCATCTAGTTCCAACCCCCCTGCCATGGGCCAGGGACCACCCCACACTAGATCGGCTGGCCAGAGCCTCATCCAGCCTGGTCTTAAACACCTCCAGGGATGGGGCCTCAACCACCTCCCTGGATAACCCATTCCAGGGCTTCACCACTCTCATGGTGAAGAACACATCATTCAGTTTTTCTCTTTCGCTTAGTGCATATCTTGATGTCATGTCTGTTCATAGAGTCATAGAACCGTAGAATAAGTCGTAATATCATAGAATGGTCTGGGTTGAAAGGCATCTCCAAAGGTCATATAGACTAACGCCCTCTGCAGTAAGCAGGGACATCCTCAACTAGATCAGGTTGCCCAGTGCCTTGTCAAGCCTTAGCTTGAATATCTCCATGGAAGAGGCCTCAACAGCCTCCTGTGCAACCTGTTCCAGTGTTCCACCACCCTCATGGTAAAGAACTTCTTACTAATAATCAATCTGAATCTACTCTTCTCTAGTCTGAAGCCATTGCTGCTCATCCTATTACTACATAACTTTGCAAAGAGACTCTCCATCCTTATTACAGACTCCCTTCAGGTAGTGGAAGGTTGTTATTAAGATCTTCAGGCATGGGCCTGCTGTACCTCTAGAGATGAAGTATGGCTTTAGATTCAGCTTCCATTAAAAGTATTTTTGTTTCTACTGATATTAATTGTTTAGATTGGAATCTACTGAAAGAATAATTTGTAAAACTTTCAAACTTTTGTGTCTTAACATTTGTGTTGTGTCCTGTTCTACTTAAGTAGCTGACCTGTTCGTCACGACAGTTGCTTTTATGTGGACTCCATTGCAATCACTCATATTTTATCATCTCAACATCCAGCATACAAGCCATTCAAATACAGCATGTAAAATTATCACCTTTATTTGTTATTAAATGAACCTATTTAAAGATGACTTTGTATCTGTGAAGATTTATGTCAAAAGATGCTATTCTCTAGTCAGTTCTAATTTACAGGCACAGAACTTAAAACAGGCTCATTCATTTGGGTAAAAAAAAAAAAGCTGGAAAACCTTAGTTTTTGTTATTTCAGAGACTAGGTAAAAATCTCTTTTGATGAGAGTATGGTTGATTATTCAGAATAAACAGAACAAAACCAAACAAACAAACAAACAAACAGGAACCCTGAAGATTTTATGCTAACTAAAAGCTGTATAAATTAAGATGTTAGTGATAAAGTCTGATCAATCTCAGGCCTAATCCTCTGCAGGGTTATTCCTCATAATGACTTCATTATTGGGTGTGACTATGCAGTACTTTTCAGGCCAGTGTGAGCTAGCAGGATCTTTTATTACACCTCAAAGGAACTCAGGTGGTTTCTAAAGATAAATCCATTCTCGGCAGAACATGTACAACCCTAATAGTTTAGTTTCATAGTTTCAGTCAGGGTTGGAAGAGACCACAAGGATCATCTAGTTCCAACCCCCATGCCATGGGCAGGGACACCCTGCACTAGATCAGGCTGGCCAGAGCCTCATCCAGCCTGGTCTTAAACACTTCCAGGGACGGGGCCTCAACCACCCCCTGATAAGCCATTCCAGGGCTTCACCACTCTCATGGGGAAGAACTTCCTCCTCACATCTAGCCTGAATCTCCCCACTTCCAGCTTCATTCCATTCCCCTTAGTCCTATCACTCCCTGATAGCCTGAAAAGTCCCTCCCCAGCCTTCTCATAGTTTCATAGTTTCATAGTTTCATAGTTTCATAGTTTCAGTTAGGGTTGGAAGAGACCATAAGGATCATCTAGTTCCAACCCCCCTGCCATGGGCAGGGACACTCTACACTAGATCAGGCTGGACAGAGCCTCATCCAGCCTGGGCTTAAACACTTCAAGGGACGGGGCCTCAACCACCTCCCTGGACAACTCATTCCAGGGCCTCACCACCCTCATGGTGAAGAACTTCCTCCTCACATCTAGCCTGAATCTCCCCACCTCCAGCTTCATTCCATTCCCCCTAGTCCTATCACTCCCTGATAGCCTGAGAAGTCCCTCCCCAGCCTTCCTGTAGGCCCCCTTCAGATACTGGAAGGCCACAATGAGGTCACCTCAGAGCCTTCTCTTCTCCAGACTGAACAGCCCCAACTCCCTCAGTCTGTCCTCATAGGAGAGGTGCTCCAGCCCTCTGATCATCCTCGTGGCCCTTCTCTGGACACCCTCCAGCACCTCCAGATCCATCTTGGAATAGGGACTCCAGAACTGGATGCAGTACTCCAGGTGGGGTCTCACCAGAGCTGAGTAGAGGGGGAGAATCACTTCCCTTGACCTGCTAGCCACACTTCTCCTGATGCAGCCCAGGATCTGATGGCTTTCGGGGCTGCAAGTGCACACTGAGAGCTCATGCTGAGCTTCTCATCCACCAGCACCCCCAAGTCTCTCTCCTCTGGGCTGCTCTCCAGCCAGTCCCTGCCCAGCCTGGATTTGTGCCTGGGATTGCCTCGACCCAGATGCAGGACCCTGCCCTTGGTCTTGTTGAACCTCATGAGGTTGGCCTGTGCCCACCTCTCCAGCCTGTCAAGGTCCCTCTGGATGGCATCCCTTCCCTCCAGCGTGTCTGCTGCACCACACAGCTTGGTGTCATCAGCAAACTTGCTGAGGGTGCACTCAATGCCACTGTCCATGTCACCCACAAAGAGGTTGAACAAGACTGGTCCCAGGACTGATCCCTGAGGGACTCCGCTTGTCCCTGCCCTCCACTGGGACATGGACCCATTGACAGCCACTCTTTGGGTGCAGCCATCAAGCCAGTTCTTCATCCATCTAGTGGTCCATCCATCAAACCCATGTGTCACCAGCTTGGAGACCAGGATGTGGTGCAGGACAGTGTCGAAGGCTTTGCTCAGGTCCAGGTAAACGACATCAGTTGCTCTCCCCTCATCTATTAATGCTGTCACTTGTTCGTAGAAGGCAATCAGGTTTGTCAGACAGGATAAACAACACGATGAAATGGGCTCCACACATTAAGCTAAAAGCTGATACCTGCTTGTTTTGGACAAGGCTAGCTTGCATCTACTCAAAACAGTGCATTCACATTTCCTTGTTTTCTGTTGTGATGTCATGAATCCAATAAGGCTCTTCAGCAAACATTTTCAATAACATTCTGCATCACCTAACTTGTGAGACTCCATGCTGGCTGCTGCCAGGGCAGCTATGTGAAAAATTGCCAGGACCTGCCCTTAACAGTTGTAAACCTGTTTGTTGAGATTATCTTCATCACAATTCTCTCTGATTGATTTGGTTGTTTGCTTTTTTTTTTTTGTTTGTTTGTTTTATTATTATTGCTATTATTTTCATAAGAAAGAATATTTCTGATGATGACTTTGAGGGGGAAAAAATAATCTTTTCTGTTCACTCATAAGTTTACAGTATCACCTTATCACAGTATCACCTTATCACAGTATCACCAAGGTTGTAAGAGACCTCAACGATCATCGAGTCCAACCTGTCAGCACAGACCTCATGACTTGACCATGGCACCAAGTGCCACGTCCAATCCCCTCTTGAACACCTCCAGGGACGGTGACTCCACCACCTCCCTGGGCAGCACATTCCAATGGCAAACCACTCTCTCGGTGAAGAACTTTCTCCTCACCTCCAGCCTAAACTTCCCCTGGTGCAGCTTGAGACTGTGTCCGCTTGTTCTGGTGCTAGTTGTTAGAGAGAAGAGACCAACCCCTTCCTAGTTTAGTCAGTTTAGTGAAAATTGTCAACATTTCCAGGTTTGTAGCATGTACTGAAACTGGTGAAAGATCTGAGGTAGGTATTGCCCATCTGCTATCAAAACCCATTTGTTACTTGTCTGGAATAATTCTTTCATTCATTGAAGATGGTAAATGCTTAGCAAAGACACTCTTTTGTTGACAGAAAAGCATCTCATGTTAACTAAATGTAATGTCAGTTAGTTTAAGATGAACATATTCTATGAGAAAACTTCTGGAAAATTTCCTTTCTGCAGTTATGGATATTAGGGAATTTTACACTTTGCATGCATACGCTGTTCCTATATGAACAAAGCATCCACCTGAGGGAGCATAGTTAGAAACAATACAGCCAAATTTAGTGTGAGAATTCAGAAAAACTTGAGGGAACAAAAACAGTAGGAAACATACAAAGCTCTTGGCTATGAAAAATCCTTAAAGCCTGAAGATGCACGTGAAATGTTGGTTATGCTACTGAGTTTGAGCATGTTTAAGACTACTCCCCCAAAAAAATTAGTATCTACTGTTTGTCAGATTTGATCAGTATGAACTGTCAGAAATTCATCATTTTCTTGAAAGCCCATGCTATCATTCCAAGTGCCTGTCAAAAGTCTCTTTTAGGTGTACTTTAAACACAATCCTACATCATTCCATATTAAAGAATAAGGGTTGAACTACTGCCGTTCGGTCTTCGTCAGATTATGACAGTGTAACTGAAACAGTGTTTTTACACATTCTCTGCATGTAATGTTATTTCATCTAAGAGTTGTTCATATTTTATTTGTACCTCTTTCAAGAGGTCTGAGCTACAATGTACTAACCACTTTCTATTTGTAGTGGAAAAAAAAAAAGGTATAATAATAGCATATTCCTTATCTCAACAGACTTGCACTCAAAATATATGGTGACAGACAATAGATTGAAACACACATAGGGAGTATGACAGGAAGGATACAATTACAACAAAGTGATTATTATCAAATAACTATTGTGGAAGGACCTGGAATAGGATGCCTGAATTGTGTTTATTTTGTTAAAATCACATACATTAACCCACTGCTATTATAAAATGTTCTGGCCTTGAGTACATTTAGTGTTTCATGATGTTTTGGCTAACATCAGATAGAAGACAATTAATTTTTTATTGTGTAATGAAACAATCCAGCAAATAAAATATATAGTAGAATGGATGAATTGGCATCCAGTGAAAAGAAATAATCTGATCAATCTTCTGCTGTGAAGTAAAATTATTTCAGTATCTTATTACTTTTCTTTCTTCATGAACTATGGATATGTGATTGTCTCCTACTACGGTAAATGTTTTGATTTTTTTTGTTCATCATGAACAATTTTTCTTCCCAAGTTGTGTAATCAGGGGGAAGACAAAAGAAATAACATATTGAAATCCAAGAAAATAATATTAGAGAGTATAATTTAAATTTGAATTCTATGCTAATATGATGTACCAAAACCAGGGATCATGGTGAAGAAAAGAAGTCAGCATATGTCTAAGGAAAAATGAGGTAGAGGTGAAGTTAGAGTTTATTTTCATATAAATATGAAACATTCATATGAAAGCAGATGTTAGAAAATGTGTTCTTTGTGATTTTAGGAGCTGATTTTATTTTTCACCCGAGAACAGAGAAGGTGAGAGGCCTTGAGCACAAGTTCTATGAGGAGATGCTGAGGGAACTGGGACTGTTTAGCCTGGAGAAGAGAGGGCTCTGGGGAGACGTTATTGCTGTCTACAACTACCTGAAGGGAGGCTGTAGCCAGCTGGAGGTTGGTCTCTTCTCCCAGGCAACCAGCACCAAAACAAGAGGACACAGTCTCAAGCTGTGCCATGGGAAGTTTAGGCTCAAGGTGAAGAGAAAGTTCTTCACTGAGAGTGTTGTTAGCCATTTGAATGGGCTGCCCCAGGGAGGTGGTGGAGTCTCCATCCCTGGAGGTGTTCAAGAGGGGATTGGACATGGCACTTTGTGCCTAACCCACGAGGTCTGTGGTGACATGTTGGACTTGATGATCTTTGAGGTCTCTTCCAACCTTGGTGATTCTGTGACTCTATGTGATCATGAAGCTGCTGGTCCACAGTAAGACTGGTTGCTTCATACCCTCACATGTTTGTTTCAAATGTGTTTGTTTCAACATCTTAAGACTGAAACCTTGGATATTGAGTCAAAAAAGAAAAAAGAAAAATGAGCAGTCTCATAGAGAATTAAGGAAGGATGATTCTATGATTGTATGCTGTTTGTGCTTGTTCATTGCTCATCTGCAGGAACTGATATTTCATCCAAAAGTACTTAGTGAAATCTGTAATGTTGTTGTTTGGGGGAAGTAGAAGGACAGTGTACTACTCAAAAAGTCATGACAAGTACATCTCTTCATTTTCCACCTTTCAATTGAATTGGTAAACAGGCTTGAAGAGACAGCCAGTTTGTCCATAGGAGTATGCAAGAAACAAGCCTTTTAAAAATAAGAAGTATGGCTTTGAACCTACAAGCTCAGATAAAGGAATCAGATGCTGACCTTTCTATCAGGCTGCAATTTCTTTTTCAACACAAATTTTAAAAGAAACTGCAAATCCTTCTCCATTCTTTGTGTACTCATAAATGATGGAATCACCATGTCAAATCTTGTGGCAGGAAGCGATTTCTGGTGCTTAATGTCTCCTGCTGAGAAGAGCTGGGAAATACTGAGTTCAAGTGGTTCACTTAAGGTTTTGTGCATGTGAGCTGGTGAGAGTTATCTGAGGATATGATTCCAAATTCAGATTTTATTGTTTTTTTAATCTACTTGTTTTGTTTTCTAAAAAGAACTCTGTGATTTATGATAGAGATACTGCTATTATTTTTAATTTTGTGCAGCTCTTTCATTCTCTTGTTCATCTGCTGCCATTGTAAGCAGATATCCACACCGAAGTTTATTCCCAAACGAGGGATTCTGACAATGGCTTCTTTGCAGTCAGAGATTTAAACAATTTTTTTAGTGAAGTAACTTGTAATTTAATTGATAAATTCTAATAAAACCTGTCCTTAGCTGGTAGGATTATTTCAGTCTAAAATCTACAAAGCACTGATTATAAAAGTGATACCAATAGGAATGCTGCTGTGCTTAAGCTAAGCGTGTGTGTAAGCACTTTGACAGATCGGGTTCTAATCAAGAAAACAGTGAAAAGCACCATCTGTTCAGTGACATTTCACCAGACAGTGAAAAAATTCTGAAGTCTAATCTCTGGTGAAGATTTAAAAAGAAATAAAGAGGAAAAAAAAAAGAAAAAAAAAAAAAAGAAGAAAAGAAAGAGATCTGTCCAGAGCAAGAAGTTATCACAAAATTAATTTATCAACAGAAGCAATCAAGTACCACAGTGAGAGCCTCTTCAGCTTCCTCACATATATTTTGAATATTGCAAGAAATTAAGTTATAATGCATCCTTGTTGCAGGCACAAAGCTCACTGAAGAAATGAATGAAGTGCAGTTTTGCTTTTCCCATTCCACAATAACAGTGGTGAAGGAAATCCAATATTTTATTTTATGACTGATTTATAAGTGTCAGTTCCAATTATTACTGCTTTGTCCATAGTGAGAATGACAACTGTAAGATGTTGTTTTTTTCTGATTAGTCAGCCTTGTTTCTGAGAAACATCTATCCCACATGCAAACAGGTCTTCTTAGGGATGAACTCCCAGTGTGCACTTGCAGACTGGAAGACCAGTCAGATCCTGGGCTGCATCAGGAGAAGTGTGGCCAAGGGAGGTGATTCTCCCCCTCTACTCAGCTCTGGTGAGACCCCACCTGGAGTACTGCGTCCAGTTCTGGAGTCCCTATTACAAGAGGGATATGGACATGCTGGAAGGTGTCCAGAGAAGGGCCACGAGGATGATCAGAGGGCTGGAGCACCTCTCCTGTGAGGACAGACTGAAGGAGTTGGGGCTATTCAGTCTGGAGAAGAGAAGGCTCCGAGGTGACCTCATTGTGGCCTTCCAGTATCTGAAGGGGGCCTACAAGAAGGCTGGGGAGGGACTTCTCAGGCTATCAGGGAGTGATAGGACTAGGGGGAATGGAATGAAGCTGGAGGTGGGGAGATTCAGGCTGGACATGAGGAGGTGAAGCCCTGGAATGGGTTGTCCAGGGAGGTGGTTGAGGCCCCGTCCCTTGCGGTGTTTAAGACCAGGCTGGACGAGGCTCTGTCCAGCCTGATCTAGGGTAGAGTGTCCCTGCCCATGGCAGGGGGGTTGGAACTAGATGATCCTTGTGGTCCCTTCCAACCCTAACTGAAACTATGAAACTATGAAACTATTCAGGCTAGATGTGAGGAAGAAGTTCTTCACCGTGAGGGTGGTGAAGGCCTGGAATGGGTTGTCGAGGGAGGTGGTTGAGGCCCCGTCCCTGGAGGTGTTTAAGCCCAGGCTGGATGAGGCTCTGGCCAGCCTGATCTAGTGTAGAGTGTCCCTGCCCATGGCAGGGGGGTTGGAACTAGATGATCCTGGTGGTCCCTTCCAACCCTGACTGATACTATGATACTATGATACTGTGATATTATGAAATCCACCTCATAATTTAAATGCTTAAGAGTTGGAAAAACGAAATGGTACACATGCACATGTTGTGAGGTATTGCTGTGGAGCAAAATTAAATACATAATGCTACCAGACTGCATTATTTAATTGTATTAAAAACACCATTGAAACTGAAATATTGATGAAACACCTGCTCCCACTCTAACTATGAGGAACTAAAAGGGAAAGAAAGCAAACAATAAATAATTATTCAGTAGTCAGGTGAAAAATATGCCAAGTCAATAAAGATTGATTGACATGCTCAGGTTCAGAATCCTTCTTGGTTGGTTAGCCTCTGGCCCAAACACTCCATGCTTTTGCAAAACTAAAAAGTTTCTGCAGCCACAGAAGCAGAAACACACCAGCTGGAACCTGGCAGACATAATTCCTGTGACTCACTATGTCTGGCACCAGGTGACAAATGCAGAGTAGGGGGAAAAAAAAAGAAAGAAAAAAAAGGGGGGTGGGGGGGAAGAAAGGTTTTTTTCCTGGCATTTTGAACCAACCAGGATCACTCATAAGCCTTGTGTCATTCAAGATGTCAGCAAAATATATCACTAATATAATGAGATGTGCATTGAAGTGTACAGAACTTTATGACATATTATTCCTTACCTTAATGCAATGAGTGTCATGCTATTAGGGCAATTTTTCTGTTTCTATATGTGCTTGGTCATCAATGAGATGGCTTTATTTAGCATATCAGCTAGCATAATTGAGATCCAGATTGAATGACATTAACAAAATGAATGGAAGAAGTCACACCTTGTAGTGAATATTTTTGTCTGCTTACTCTGACAGATACTAGTGAATCCTTTTCTTCATCTATTCATAATGCAAAATTTGTCTTCCTGTCTATGGATTCTGCAGCTGTGAGCTGACATACTATTGCTGAAACTAGCAATGGTAGGATGTACAGCATTAAGTGATAATTTTAGATGCAGGATAACATGCGTCTTGAAAGACAAGATTTAGTCTTCTCCTGTACCTCTCCAAAATACTGTCTCTCTGCTGAACTCCAGTTGAGGATCCCCTAAAATCATTTATACTGCAGCTGCTTCATTACATTTATCCACCTAATGAGCAATATTATTCTGTGAGCTGAACAGCTGATATGAAAATAATCCACATAGCATCATCATTTGCCAGCATATCACTGATCCTTCACAAATTATATAGCAGTGGCGAGCTCATCCAAAACTAGGCAGAAAGGTAAATTGTCTTTACAAGATGAGGTGCTTCACCTGTAATTGTTACAACAGATCTTTAGCAGTCATCAAAACACCTAAATTCAGCGGAGCTCTGTCCCTACTGATTCTGTTACTCGGATTTGTTACACTTGACCAGTGCAACAAAGTGTCAGGATGAGACCACTTCAGGGTAATTATTTTGCAGCAGCATTGATTCAACCCTTCCCAGATTTCCCCATTTTTCACCTTTTGCTACTGATACTGGGTTTTATTTTAGAGTGGGAAAATTCAGAGCAGCTCTCCACACTGATAAGGGGTTTGTCCGATACACCAGCTCTCAGAATCAAATTAATACTGCAGTAAATATGGTATTGTCTTAAACTGAGTTGCATGGCCTGGCTCAGCACAGGATGGGCTCTGTTTAACTGAACTGTGCACTCCTGAGCAATAACCTTGTGTCCCTGTCTTGACTTCTCCAGCTAAAGAGGTCAAATACTTTCTCCACCATTGCTTAAAGGACTGCCATCAGACTAGCTAACAAGATAAGTTTTGTGGGAATTTGAACACAGTGTCCAGGTCACCAGACATTTGTTAGTAATAAGTGTAGGATGAGGTCAAATCAAAATGAAAACAAAGGATATTGACTCTTTGCTAACTTGACCAGCATTGTTATATCTCATTGCTATATCTCATCAGCTGGCTGAAAATGTTGCAAATCACATCTATCCCAAAGAAAGATACTTAAAAATACAAGATTTTTGCCCCGTGTGAGTATTTCCAAACCAATAGAGGAGAACTTTGGATGTCACCACTAGTTTTCTAAATCACATATATAACATAAATTCTTCTGAGGTTTTACCTGATGTTGTACAATTATGTTTAGATTTTGAATGATTCATCTCTGTGTCTTCATTTTGAAAAGCTGCTGTGTTCTCCCTGTACAAATATACCTCTGTGACCCAACTATATATAATACATGATACCAGAGCAGCTCCACAGCCTATGTTATAGTGACTGCGATTTTCTGAGTTTGTGATTATTACAGACTAGAGCTGTGGGTATTTAGTGATAATTTTATCCTCCAAATAACAAATTAAAGTTTCTTATTTGTATTTGCTATAGCTTCCAAAAAGCAGCACTATTTTCACCTAAAATTAGTGACCTCATGCAGCATATGAGTATCTTCTTTCTCATATAATGATTGTACATCAGCAAATAGTATTGTTTATAAGAATTTAGTATTTTTAAGTTTCATGGATAAGTTAAAGCTTTTATTTGTGACAGTGAGAATAAAGTATCTTCATTTTGTACAAAGTCTCAAGAGAAAAAGGCAAAACCATGATGTATTAGTGACTTTCAAATCACATAGTGATGGACATGACTAATAATTGTGTTATATCATATTTCAAATATGAAAAATGCAGGGGTTTTACCACTTTCACTCCTGCATAAAGAGTATATAGAAATAATTCTGATAGTGATGAGCATTAAAGCACTGATTATCAACACATCTCTCTATACTTCTAAACTTAAGACACTTTTCACACACACACCCTCCCTCCCCCCCCCCCCCCCCCCCCCCCATTAATTGTGCTGGTTAGAATACAGGATACTTTGCTCTATACAAAGGGTGCAAAACCAATCCTTCATTCAGAATAGATCCACTATTAGTTGAAAATATATATCCCTCAAAAGGGCAAAGAACAGATGTGAGTTCCACCAAATGATACTCTGCAGGATATTACGGCAGAGGTCAGTCACACCTGATACTTACATATACGGATGTGCGACCTTTTCCTTTCCCTGCAGTTTGCATTAGAAAGGAATCAGAAGGGACCATTGCAGGTTGTATCCTTTTAGCAATAGCTGTGTTGTCCTTCTCCCCATCAAAATCCTCAGCCATATCTTTTCCCTATTTAACAAGGTACCAAAGGTACGTCACGGTGGAGAGGAATGCATATGCTCTTCCCAAGCTGAATGAACTAGGTATTAATGGATGACAAAAGTGATGGAGTAACAGAATCATATTTAGTATCCTGCAAATATTAGTGAAACACATCTTGCTTTATAATTGTACTTTTATTTTGCCTCAAACTGTTTATCAAGATACTCACAAATCATTTGGGCCTTATGAATTACGTCATAAATTATTCTCTCTGCAACACCTTACCTAGAAGTGCAAACTTCAATACTTACCATTCTTCTCCAGAATATATAATAATTATCCAGTCCTGGGATACAAACAATGTCACATGAAGTAGAAAATCTGCTGTTAGCAATCCCAGTAGTTTGTGTTTCAAGTGAGCAATTTAAGCACAATATAAGGCTGAAATGAAATGCATGCTCTATAGTGGTATACAGATGTCAATTAAATAGGTCCAAAATAGATTATTAGTAACTTTTAATATCTAATAGCATTTTCAAAATTATTATTTTAAGTCCATGGAGGATATTAAGCATAGTTCATGCCAATATCTTAAAGAGCAAGCTGGGTGCCCCAGGTAGGTATGCTGGTTAGTAGAGATTGACTTAGCAGAGAGTGAGTTTCTTTCCACTGGAGCCAGGTGCATCAGTTCCCAAAATGACACAAGGACTCATGTTTCTTATAAGGAAACACTAAGAGACCTGGGACTGTTTAGTCTTGAGAAGAGAATGCTGTGTGGGGACCTTATTGATGTCTATAAATATCTGAGGGGTGGGTGTCAAGAAGGTGGCACCAGTCTTTAATTAGCTATGTCCAGTGACCAGTGATAGAACAAGGAGCAATGGGTATTAACTGGAACACAAGAGGTTCCACCTCAACATGAAGAGGAACATTTTTTACTCTAGGGGTGGCAGAGCACTGGAGCAGTCTGCCCAGAGAGGTTGTGGAGTCATCTCTGAAGAATTTCAAAACCTGCCTCAATCTGCTCCTGTGTAGCCAGCCCTAGGTGATCCTGCTTTGACAGTGGAGTGGGACTCTATGATCTCTGGAGGTCCCTTCCAACTCCTAACATTCTGTTATTCTGAGAAATACTGCTGGAAATGAGAAATAGGATGTGCATTTGAAATATGGAAAGGGACAGGGTACAAATAATCCAGGGACTGCTCCAGGCACAAAGCACGTACCACAGAAGAAGGGGTTATCTCTGTCCTTCAGAAATGGTGACATGGGCTTTCAATCCTCCCAAACAACTTCTGAGCTGATGGTTAGTGTCACCTTGATTCAAGAGCTACATCTGGCTAGTGGAAATATAGAGCCTGGAGGAACTGCTTGAAGAGAAGTGAACACCCAGATTCAGCCCCATGGTGAGCACTGAGCACAGTACACCCTGTCCATACTGGGCACCAGGAAGAGCCACCCTGTCCATATCAATCAAACATTCATTAATAATTCTGTTATTGAAGAGGTTGATCAGAGTCCCTAAATTTACCAAGTAATACTGTTACATTATTTGAGAATCTTTTAATTTTCTTTTCTTCAGATAATGAATCTCTGTGATATAGTTACTAAATGGGAATGTCATCAGGAATTCAGGACTTAGGTCATTCTTCTATTAAGCTGTTATGTTTGTATTGCATACAAAGCCCCAAAAATTTCCAGTACCCCTTGTATTTTGTGCTTTTTAGATATTCATTTTGGAAATGCAAGAAAAATATATCCTGCAGTCTAAATAATTAATTTTTGTACTTCAAAGTCTCTATTTTCCTGAAGTTCAGTTTAAACTGTAAATGGGGAAAAATCTTTATATAGAGAACTCTGAAACTTGATTAACAAATAGAGGTAGTTGTATTTCATTTAAATCATTTATATGTAAATAATTGTATTTGATCTAGCAAAGAGAGAGTTGATTTTCCCCATTGTATTCCTCATAGCTCTATGTTTTCTATAGGAAGCTAGAAAGATGTTAGTAACACACTGGTGTTTTGGCTACATAGTGCCAAGGCTGTCTCTTAAACATTCCATCTGCTCCACCAGGCTGGAGTGTCTTGGTTTGAGTTAGCTGAGGGATCATAACAGCCAGGTTCTCTTCTTCAAAGGCTAGTGTCCAAGGAGGACACTGTCTGTTCTGCCTTTGATCCCAATCTGTGCGTTCCCCAGTTCCAGAATTCAGATCCTGAATCCAATCCCCATCTGCTGCTGAGTCCAATCTGGAATTTCCCCAGTGACATAATTGCTATTAGGATGTGATACTGGTTTTGTGTGTTTGTATGTGTGTGTACCTATTTTATTTTAATATTATTCTCATTAAAATAGTTTTACCTTTCTTTTCCAGTTCATAAGTCTTGTCCCTTACTCCTCTTCTTTTCCCTTTTGGGAAGGCAATGGTTTTAATAGTATATGTCACTTGTTTTGTGGCCAGTCCACTAACCATACTAACAGAGTACCTTAAATGGTTTATATAAAGGTATGTTTTGATAAAAATATCATACAAAGGATACTGATATTTAGGAATATGAAAGCATAATATAATATAAAAAGCATCATACAAAGGATGAAGTTCTAATTCCTTCTTCTTTTGTGTGCCTGTTTTGACCTATGTTCCATGCAGTTGCTCATAGCTTAGGTCCAACTGGTTATAATACAATACAATACAACACAACAGGTTGGAAGAGACCTTCAAGATCATCACGCCCAACCCATCAACCAATCCAACCCACCCAAAACACAACACAGTACCATACAGTACATACAGTACAAAAGAGTACAATACAGTAAAATACAGTACAATACAACCCACCTAAACAAACAAAAAAAACAAACCCTGGCACCAAGCACCCATCAAGCCTTTTCTTGAACACCTCCAATGAAGGTGACTCCACCACTTCCACAGGCAGCTGATTCCAGTGGGCAATCACTCTCTCAGTATAGAACTTCTTCCTAACTTCCAGTCTAAACCTGCCCTGGCGCAGCCTGAGACTGTGTCCTCTTGTTATGGTACTGTCTGCCTGGGAGAAGAGACCAACTCTGCCTGGCTACAACCTCCTTCAGGTAGTTGTAGAGAGCAATAAGGTACCCCTCAGTCTCCTCTTCTCCAGGCTAAGCAACCCCAGCTCCCTCAGCCTCTCTCATAGGGCTTGTCTTCCAAAACCCCTCACCAACTTTGTTGCCCTCTCTGGACACGCTCCAGTAAGACAACATCTTCTTAAACTGAGGGGCCCAGAACTGGACACAGTACTCAAGGTGCGGCCCTAACCAGTGCAGTGTACAGGGCAGAATGACCTCCCTGCTCCTGCTGGCCACACTGTTTCTGAGGCAGGCCAGGATGCCATTGGCCTTCTTGGCTGCCTGGGCACACTGCAGGCTCATGTTCAACCTACAATCAACCAGCACCCCCAGGTCCCTCTCTGCCTGCCGCTCTCCAGCCACTCTGACCCCAGCCTGTAGCACTGCATGGGGTTGTTGTGGCCAATGTGCAGAACCGGGCACTTGGATGGTTCAATCTCATGCCCTTGGATTCTGCCCATCTGTCCACCTGTGAGGTCCCTCGCAAAGCCTCTCTGCCCTCCAGCAGATCAACTACTGCCCCCAGCTTGGTGTGTCCGCAAATTTACTGATGATGGACTCGATGCCCTCATCCAGATCATCAATAAAGATGTTGAAGATGTTAAAGATGGTAAAGATGTTATAAAGCAATAGGGGTGTGTTATCATGCAAAATAAGAAAAAAAGAATCTTTCACTTTTGTTTTCCATAATTCTCATAAATATATCACAGAGAGCAAGAAGAACATAGGGTCATATACACAAGCTTAAAATATCTGTGAATTTATTGAAGTTTTCTAACTGTGGTAATTTGTGCATTGACTACGCAACAATTTCAACATAAAGTAAATATATTAATGTGCTGTTATTGCAAATACAATAATACAATACAATAAATCCAGGTTGGAAGAGACCTTCAAGATCATCGCATCCAACCTATCAACCAATCCAACCACCTAAACAACTAGATCATGGAACCCAGTACCCATCAAGTCTCCTCTGAATACCTCCAATGATGGTGACTCACCACCTCTCTGGGCAGAACCATTCCAATGGGCAATCACTCTCACTGTATAGAACTTCCTATCTAAATCCAGTCTAAACCTCCCTGGCGCAGCCTCCGAGACGGTGTCCTCTTGTTCTGGTGTTGCCTGCCTGGGAAAAGAGACCAACCTCTGCCTGGCTACAATCTCCCTTCAGGTAGTTGTAGAGAGCAAGAAGGTCACCCCTCAGTCTCCTCTTCTCCAGGCTAAGAAACCCCAGCTCCCTCAGCTCTCTCCTAATAGGCTTGTGTTCCAAAACTCCTCACCAACCTTGTTGCCCTTCTCTGGACACCTTCCAGCAAGTCAACATCCTTCCTAAACTGAGGGCCCGCCAGAACTGGACACAGTACGGAGGTGCGACCTAACCAGTGTGTGTAAAAGGGCAGAATGACCTCCCTGCTCCTGCTGCCACACTGTTTCTGATGCAGGCTAGGATGCCCATTGGCTTCTTGGCTGCCTGGGCACACTGCAGGCTCATGTTCAGCTACAATCACCAGCACCCCAGGTCCCTCTCTGCCTGGCCGCTCTCCAGCCACTCTGACACCAGCCTGTAGCACTGCATGGGGTGTTTGGCCAATGTGCAGAACCCGGCCTTGGATGTGTTAAATCTCATGCCCTTGGATTCTGCCCATCTGTCCAGCCTGTCAAGGTCCCTCTGCAAAGCCTCTCTACCCTCCAGCAGATCAACTCTTGCCCCAAGCTTGGTGTCGTCCGCAAATTTACTGATGATGGACTCAATGCCCTCATCCAGATCAGTACTGTGTCAGGGAGAGAGTGTAACTGTGTGTGTGGGGGGAACTTTCTCACCCTACCACAGTAACAAATATTATTTCAAAGCTGTTCATCACAAAAGGTGTCTCCAAAAATCGTTGGCTTTTAATTAATACCATATACTAACCTACTGTACCTGTATTAACTGGCTAGATAAAAAGAACTGAAAAGTACTTCTGCACACATGATATGGTTATAATCAAATATGTATTTGTATATGGATATTTATCTGTATCTGCGAGAATAAAATTAAATTAAAAACAGAGAAGCTTTCTGAAACTTACATAATTCACAGAAACACAGAATCACCAAGGTTGGAAGAGACCTCAAAGATCATCAAGTCCAGCCTGTTACCACAGACCTCATGACTAGACCAAGGCACCAAGTGCCACGGCCAATCCCCTCCTGAACCCCTCCAGGGATGGTGACTCTACCACCTCCCTGGGCAGCACTTTCCAACAGCCAGCAACTCTCTCTGTGAAGTACTTTCTCCTCACCTCCAGCCTAAACCAACCCCCTTCTGGCCACAACCACCCTTCAGGTAGTTGTAGGCAGCAAGAAGGTCTCCCCTGAGCCTCCTCTTCTCCAGGCTAAACAATCCCAGCTCCCTCAGCCTCTCCTCATAGGGCTTGTGCTCAAGGCCTCTCACCAGCCTCGTTGCCCTTCTCTGGACATGCTCAAGAGTCTCAATGTCCTTCTTAAACTGAGGGGCCCAGAACTGGACACAGGACTCAAGGTGTGGCCTAACCAATGCAGAGTACAGGGGCAGAATGACTTCCCTGCTTCTGCTGGCCACACTGTTCTTGATGCAGGCCAGGATGCCATTGGTCTTCTTGACCACTTGGGCACACTACTGGCTCATGTTCAGGTGGCTGTCAGTCAGCACCCCCAGGTCCCTTTCTGTTTGGCAGCTCTACATTCAATATTGTTTTTCTTGTAAATATTCTCCACTGCTAAAAATGTATCTTCTATCTTCTTTTCCTCTTTTCTTAGAGAGAGATAAAATGAGTGATGGTGTTCTTCCTGGAATCTTGATAAGCTCTTTCAAAATTACCACTTGAACTTTTGCATGAGTCTCCAGACATCTTAGCAAATTAAGGACAGAATTCTATCCCTTTTATCATCTATCTAATGTTTTATCTTAAGAACGACAACTTTTTTGATCATTGAGTAAATTAAGATAAGGAACTAATTTCCACACTTTTGAAATATTTACAGACATATATATAAAATTTGTCTTTAAATGCTCTTAAACATGATGGGAATAAAATGTGTCGCTGGCCTAGTTCCCACAGACCTAGAACTCTTCAAATAGGGCCTTTTCAAATAGGCTTCCATAGAATGGACTACTAAAAATACATTATCTCCATAATGAAATATACTTTATCTGAAAAAGCTTGAACCACTTCATGTTTACCTTGTTACTGGGGATAGTGAGCTCAGATATCTGCAGACATATTCCTTCAATAATGGCCTTCTCTTGCCATGCTTACATCTCAGAGGCAAGGGTTGGAATTACTCATTAGTTTTATATTTGCTCAGATATAGGCACTCTCCAGAGAAAATTTTAAGTGTGTCTAAGGAAGTTTCACACAATAAAGTGCCTTCTCAAAATAATACACCAGGATTGCCTAGGCAATCCTACTCATCATTTCTGTAAGTCAGGGTATGATTAATTGGGTCACAGCTCTTTTTACCAAATGGAGTAAAAATCGCTTAGGAGCTAGATTGGATTTTAGTAGCTTGCAGCTTTCTAGCGTCTCTATTGCCACAAGCGTGGAGAGGAAGAGAAACTAATGTTCCAACAGACATGAAACTTGTCTTCCAGACTATTGTGAAAATGTGATGAAAGGCAGCAGATTTTACTAAAAATGAGCAAGATGAATCACAGAATTAATCAGAGTGGAAAAGGGCTCTGAGATCATAAGTCCAACCTATTACCTGACACCTTCTAACCAACCAAACAATGGCACTAAGTGCCGCATCCAGACTTTTTTTAAACACTTCCAGTGATGGTGACTCCACCATGTCCCTGGTCAGCACATTCCAATGGCCAATCTCCCTTTCTCTGAAGAATGTCTTCCTAACATCCAACCTCAACCTCCCTTGGCACAGCTTCAGACTGTGTCCTCTTGTTCTGCTGCTAGTTGCCTGGAAGAAGAGACCAACCCCCACCTGGCTACAACCTTACTTCAGGTAGTTGTAGACAGCAATAAGGTCCCCTCTGAGCCTCCTCTTCTCCAGGCTAAGCAACCCCAGCTCCCTCAGCCTCTCCTCATAGGGCTTGTGCTCCAAACCCCTCACCAGCTTTGTTGCCCTTCTCTGGACAATGTTTGAGCAACTTAACATCCTTCTTAAACTGAGGGGCCCAGAACTGGACACAGTACTCAAGGTGTGGCCTAACAGGCCACAAGAGTACAGGGGTAGAATGACCTCCATGCTCCTGCTGGCCACCCTATTTCTGATGCAGGCCAGGATGCCATTGGCCTTGTTGGCCACCTTGGGCACACTACTGGTTCATGTTCAGACAGCTGTTGACCAGTACCCCCAGGTCCCTTTCTGCCCAGATGCTCTCCAGTCATTCTGTCCCAAGCCTGTGGTGCTGCATAGGGTTGTTATGGCCAAAGTGCAGAACTAAATGAGATAGAAGTGCCAGGGATCCTAGCATCAGGGAGCAGTGTGATCAAGCTTCTTGGTAACAGAGGGCAAGATCAGCATCACAGCAAGTGTAATAATACCTTTTTGGTAATAAACTATTTTGACAGATGAGAAACAGTAAGGAGAAGAATTTTTCTTTTGAGTGATCACTCTACCTCCTTAATGAGGTAGTTTTCTCACTCTGTAGATTTTCTGCCATTAAAAAAAATATACACAGAATAATACATACAAGGAACGTTTTATATATGCATACATATCTATTTCCTTAATTTATGTGTATGTATATATATATATGCATGTATGGATGTATGTATATCTATGTAAAGAAAACACAGCACAAACTAGGGATTGTCCTGATGGAAAGCAACTCCACAGAGAGAGACTTCAGAGTCCTAGTGGACAGCAAGTTATCCATGGGACACCAATATGCCCTTGTGGCTAAGAGAGCCAAGGTCATCCTGGAGTGCATTAAGAAAAATGTGTCCAACAGGTCTAGGGAGGTTCTCCTCTCCATCTGCTCTGCCCTGGTGAGACCCCACCTGAAATACTGTGTCCAGTTTTGGTCTCCCCAGTTCAAGAGATCCAGAAATCTACTGGAAGGAGTCCAACAGAGCTACAGGGATGACTTCAGGACTTGAACATCTCTCCTGTGAAGACAGACTGACAGATCTGGGGCTGCTGGGGCTGCTGATACAAAGCTAAGAGAAGATAATACAATACAATAAAATACAATACAATACAATACAACAGGTTGGAAGAGACCTTCAAGATCATCACGTCCAACCCATCAACCAATCAACCCACCTAAATACAATACAGTACAATACAGTACAATACAGTACAATACAACCACCTAAACAACTAAAAAAACTAAAACCTGGCACCAGCACCCCATCAAGCCTCTTCTTGAACACCTCAATGAAGGTGACTCCACCACTACACGGGCAGCCATTCCAGTGGGCAATCACTCTTCGGTATAGAACTTCTCCTAAACATCCAGTCTCTAACCTGCCCTGGCGCAGCTTGAGACTGTGTCCTCTTGTTCTGGTACTGGCTGCCTGGGAGAAGAGACCAACCTCCGCCTGGCTACAACCTCCCTTCAGGTAGTGTAGAGAGCAAGAAGGCACCCTGAGTCTCCTCTTCTCCAGGCTAAACAACCCCAGCTCCTCAGCCTCTCCTCATAGGGCTTGTCTTCCAAACCCCTCACTAACTTTGTTGCCCTTCTGGACATGCTCCAGTAAGACAACATCCTTCCTAAACTGAGGGGCCCAGAACTGGACACAGTACTCAAGGTGCGGCCTAACCAGTGCAGTGTACAGGGGCAGAATGACCTCCCTGCTCCTGCTGGCCACACTGTTCCTGATGCAGGCTAGGATGCCATTGGCCTTCTTGGCTGCTGGGCACACTGCAGGCTCATGTTCAGCCTACAATCAACCAGCACCCCAGGTCCCTCTCTGCCTGGCCGCTCTCCAACACTCTGACCCCAGCTGGAGCACTGCATGGGGTTGTTGTGGCCAATGTGCAGAACCCGGCACTTGGATGTGTTCAATCTCATGCCCTTGGATTCTGCCCATCTGTCCAGCCTGTCGAGGTCCCTCTGCAGAGCCTCTCTGCCCTCCAGCAGATCAACTACTGCCCCCAGCTTGGGGTGTCGTCCGCAAATTTACTGATGATGGACTCGATGCCCTCATCCAGATCATCAGTAAAGATGTTGAAGAGCATGGGGCCCAGCACTGATCCCTGGGGCACACCACTAGTGACTGGCCGCCAGCCGGATGTGGCACCATTCACCACCACTCTCTGGGCTCGGCCTCCAGCCAGTTCCTACCCAACGCAGTGTGCTCCCATCCAAGCCATGGGCTGCAGCTTGGCCAGGAGTTTGCTGTGGGGGACGGTGTCAAAGGCCTTGCTGAGGTCCAGGTAGACCACATCCACAGGCCTCCCCACATCAACCAGGCGGGTCACCTGATCATAGAAGTTATTATTGTTTATGACTATTTGAATGGTCAGTGTCAAGATGAAGGTTTCAGTCACTTTTTGCTGTACTCAGTAATAGGGAAAAAAAAGGCAAAACAAAGCATGTACAAGCTATAACACAGGAGGTTCCACCTTAACATGAGGAGAAACTTCTTTACAGTGATGGCTATGGAGCACTGAAACAGGATGCCCAGAGAGATTGTGGAGTCTCCTTCTCTGGAGATTTTCAAAACCCACCTGGATGTGTTCCTGTGGGGCCTGCCCTAGGTCATCCTGCTTTGACAGAGGGTTGGACTCAATCATCTCAAGGTCCCTTCCAAGCCCCAGCATTCTGTGATTCTGTGGTAAATACATATATACATACAGAAAATTCAGTTCCAAAGAGGAGGCTCCACAAGGTTCCAAAGAGGAGTCTCCACCATTTCTCTACCTTAAACAATGATCTTAGGGCTGGACAGTTTCACATGTCCTTGACCCCTGGACTAGTTAGTTCTTTGAAAAAGTCCTTCCCACTACAGAAATAGTCTTCAAATGCAAGCTCAAAGAACTTGATGCACAAAAGAACTTAAAAAAAATTGACTGTGACTCCAGCATAATATTGCAGTATCTCACTGCTTTTAAACTGACCAATTTATGCACCAATAGTAGTAGCTATGATGTAGCAGAGCTTAGTCCTATGCCATAGTAATTATTCCTACTAAGAATCAGAAGCATGCATTTTCACACATTAGGAAAATATTATCTCAATGTTTTTAATTTTCACATATGTTTTGGTAGGTAAAACTAAACACTGAGTTAGTTTACAGATGCAGTCCAATTTTCCTTCCTGATTTCTTTTTTTTTCCTTTTACCCAGATCTACTAGAAGTCAATTTCAGGAAATCATATTTCCCTTGTATAAAATAATAAGAAGAATAAAATATCCAGTGGAAAGAAAGTAAATTGCTGATCAGCATACCTGTAAAGAATAATCAGTAGGAAACACAAGCGACTTGCACATTATATCAAATTATGTGTCAGGGAACATAGTTTTGATCCTCTTCTGCCTTGAAATAACAACTACCTCTGTCTTTCTAGTAGTACCTAGGGGTCCTAGCAGATGGAAGGCTGATCATGAGCCAGCAATATGCTCTTGTGGCCAAGAAGGCCAATGCCATTCTGGGGTATGTTAGAAAGGCTGTGGTCAAAGGGAAATCTCCTCCCCCTCTAATCTGTCCTGGTGAAGATGCATCTGGAACATTGTGTCCAGTTCTGGGCCCCTCAGTTCAAGAAGGACCTTAGGGAACTTCTTGAAAGAGCCCAGTGCAAAGCCACAAAAATGATTAAGGGAGTGGAACATCTTCCTTAAGAGGAGAGTCTGAGGGAGCTGGGACTCTTCAGCTTGGAAAAGAGGAGACTGAGGGTGACCTCATTAATGTTTATAAATATGCAAATAGTGAGTGCCAAGAGGATAGAGCCAGGCTCTTCTCAGTGATGCCAAATGATAGGACCATGGACAATGGGTGGAAGTTGAGGCATAGGAAGTTCCATGGAAACAGGAGGAAATTTTTTCCCCTGTGAGGGTGATGGAACATTGGAATGGGCTGTCCAGGGGATTGTGAAGTCTTCCTCTTTTGAGATATTCAAAACCCGCCTGAAAGCCTTCCTGTGTGATCTGGTATAGGTGAACCTAGTAGAGTAGGGTTAGTGGTTGGACCTGATGATCTCAAGAGTCTTTTCCAACCTGAATGATTTTATGATTCTGTATCTCACTGCTTTATAACTGAGTAGGGCAGTGTAAGATGTATTGCAAATTTACATATCTCCACATTAAAATTACAGAGAAATATATATAAAGGTGCATTTTCAGGTAATACAATTAACTTGATTAACTCTCAGAAAGGATACCTACATATGTGCATGTGGGTGGGTGTTTAAGATGTTTAAAAACATTATTTCACAAAATGATTAAATACTGCAATGCTTCCCTATATTCACTCTCTCATTACTACCCACACCTAGGAGTGTGTCACTGCATCAGTGACTCCAACCAGTATGGCTGAACTTGCAGCCTTGAGGCACTTACCAATGGTAGATGCACACCTTAGCTTCCCCAGATTTCATAGTGGGATCTAGCTATCTCCCTGTTCAAAGCAGAAATCCTCTGCAATAATTTCAGTAGGGTATGTCCACCACTCTGGATAAGGTAGACACTAGAAGATATTTCACAAGTGGTGTTCCTCAGGCTCAGTGTTGGGATCACTTCTGTTTAACATCTTTATTGATGACCTTGATGAAGACATAGAGTGTGTCAGCACTAAGTTTGCAGATGACACCAAATTAGATGTGGGTGTTGATCTTCATGAGGGTAGGGAGACTCTACAGAGGGCCTTGGATAGATTGGATCCATGGCCAATGTTAATGGGATGAGCTTCAATAAGGCCAAATGCCAGGTCCTGCACTTGGGTAACAACAACCCCAAGCAATGCTACAGGCTTGGGGGAGTGTGTCTGGAAAGCTGTCTGGCAGAAAGGGACCTGGGGGTTCTAATCAACAAACAACTGAATATGAGCAAGCAGTGTGCCCAGGTGGCCAAGAAAGCCAATGGCATTCTGCCTTGGTTTAGCAGGAGTAGGGAGGTGATTGTCCCCTTGTACTCAGCTCTGGTGAGGCCACGCCTTGAGTATTGTGTCCAGTTTTGGGCACCTCAGTACAGGAGAGATGTGGAGCTGCTGGAGTGAGTGCAGAGGAAGGCAACGAAGCTGTGAAGGGCCTGGAGAATAAATCTTGTAAGGAGCAACTGAAGGATCTGGGGCTGCTTAGTTTGGAAAAGAGAAGGCTGAGGGGAGACCTCATTGCTCTTTACAACTACCTGAAAGGACGTTTTGGAGAGGCTGGTGCTGGTCTCTTCTCCCAGGTAATTAGTGATAGAACAAGAGGGAATGGCCTCAAGCTATGAGTGGGTAGGTTTAGACTGGACATTAGGGAAAAAAATTTCCCAGCAAGAGTGGTCAGGCCTTGGAATGTGCTGCCCAGGGAGGTGGTTGAGTCACCAACCTTGGATGTGTTTAAAGGTCATTCGGATGTGGTGCTTGGGGATAAGGTTTAGGGATGAACCTTGTAGAGCAGGGTTATTGGTTGGACTTGGGGATCCTGAGGGTCTTTTCTAACCTAAATGTTTCTGTGATTTCATGATTTCACCTGGCACCTTTTAAAATATGCAATTTTACAGAACATTTACAAAAACATAAGGCACAGTGATGTTGCACCAAGCAGTAGAAAAAGGCACAGCAAGCCACAGGTTCAACCTGAATCCAAGTCATGCTTAAGCTGTTAACTCCTATGAAAATACCCTACATTTACTGTTGTTTTTAGACAATGTCACAATGTGAAAGCTGAAAATCCAGTTTCTGTGTTGAGGAGGAAGCAGGGAAAAAAACCCAACAATAATGTCAACAACAAAAACTCCATGGAGTTACTGACTTATTAGAAATACATGTGCCAAATAATTTGAAAGGATTATCTCTACAAGCCTATCTCAATAAATTATTAAGGTGTATGGATATTTGCTGAAACTTACACGTTTTTGTAACAACTTAGATGACTTAGCAACAAAAATATTGAAGAACTACCATTAACTGCAATAATCATGGAACAGATCTTCTGTATAAGTTCTCATAGACAGAAAACTAGGCTGAGAACTATATAATTAGAAGTATCCTCATATATTATTATTAGGGCTGTAGGGAGTAGAGAAGTCCCACACTAGAGATAAGCTCAACAGAAATGTGTACATAAAATTATAAATAAAGTTTGTACCTGGGAAAACTTGCAAAGCATTTCATACATTTTGAGATACCCTTAAAAAAATCTCTGAAGGTCATAGGTATTGTTTGGGGATTTTAATTTATTTCTTAAACTGACTTAGGTCTCAAGGGTCTTGGACTCCTGAGTAAACTGGCCAGGTTCTGGAAGGGTGTAGGAGTGTCTGGAATACTGAGCATGACGAAAACCTCTAGATAGTAGACTCCCAATTGCCAGATTTACAACATCTTTGTGCTGTGAAAGAATCAATATATAAGCTTGACATCATTACAAGTATTTATTCCTGTGTTTTCTACTAACACTTAAAACTTACGATGTGCTTGCAGGAAAATATACTGAGAGCTATATACACTGGACAATCTTGAGACACAAATAGCTATGCACAGAATCTTAAGCATTGCAATGACTCCCTGTGCTGTCAGAAATTGCCCTTCCTATTTTCTTTAGTGGCCTATTGTTTTGTAATGTTCAATTACAGCACTTTAATGATTTCTGGTTTTAATCTTAATCTCTCTGTGGAATTTTCTTTTAGGTTGCCACTTCTGTTTTCTGCAGCACTGCTTTTCTCTGCTCTCTGTGCTGCAATGTATCACATTTCTTCTTTTTATATGATAATAATAATAATTCTCTACTTCCTGAGGATATTTTTGAGGCTAAATTCATTAATATGTATGAGGGGCTCAAACTGTACTGATAAGCACCACTGAGGTTCTATGTGTGCATGTGTGTATATATCTCTACAGAAGCACTCATCTACACATATACACTTAAATCAATGTATTTATTGCTAACTAGCTCATATGATCATGACATGAATATATAGACTCTCTGCATTGCCTCTTCATTGTTTTCTCCCACCACTTGATCAAGCAGATATGTCTGTTATTCCACTGATCATACTATGCTCGTTACAGCTTTAATAAGCTGCATTGCTGAAGTCTATGTCTATGCAGAAGTGTGAGAGCAATCCATAATGTGGATCATACTCTTGGCTCTTGAGATGTTTCCACAGTCACCAAGGCCAGGGTTTATCTTTGGCTCTTCTCCAGCCTGCCCACCACCTCATTCAGTTATAGGTTTTGGGATGTTTTGGGGGTTTGTTTGTTTATTATTTCATATTCACAAAGAATCTACTGACATTTAGGTCTTCTTGGGAGGTTGTAGCCAGGCAGAGGTTGGTCTCTTCTCCCAGGCAGCCAGTACCAGAACAAGAGGACACAGTCTCAGGCTGCGCCAGGGCAGGTTTAGACTGGAAGTTAGGAAGAAGTTCTATACTGAGAGAGTGATTGCCCACTGGAATCAGCTGCCTGTGGAAGTGGTGGAGTCACCTTCATTGGAGGTGTTCAAGAAGAGGCTTGATGGGGTGCTTGGTGCCAGGGTTTAGTTTTTTGGTTGTTTAGGTGGGTTGTATTGTACTGTATTGTACTGTATTGTACTCTTTTGTACTGTATTGTACTGTATGGTACTGTGTTGTGTTTTGGGTGGGTTGGATTGGTTGATGGGTTGGGCGTGATGATCTTGAAGGTCTCTTCCAACCTGTTGTTGTATTGTTGTATTGTATTGTTGTATTTGCACAGCAGATAGCCTCAGCTCACCATGGCCACATCCAGGAGGTGGTGCAGGAATTTCCTACAAATCCATTGTTGCATGCACATTGCTCTCACTGTCCATGAGCCTGGCTTCAAACCTGTAATTCCACAGGCAGATATACAGACAGGCAGACACAGTAAGACAGATATCTACCAATATCTGATATAGCTCCGTGGTTTTCCCTGCAGAGTCCTGATTACTCACAGGTAAGTAAAACAAACTTAGTCTTTGTATTTATACCAACACACCTTTTGATGCTTACTTAGAATTTAAATGGAGAATAATTATAATGCTACATTTTAAACAGAACTCTGCACATTTTAGTCCTCATTTTGTAGCTCTATAATTTATGATAATGGTTGAAAAATAACAGTCTGTATAACATTGGCAAGAATATTTTAATTACATGGCAGAAATGTACCATTTAATTTCAATCATCTGAAAAGTAACTCAGGAGAAAACGTCTAATTCAGAGGTAAGAGTATCTTTTGCAATATATATATATATATTTAAATATAGCTATAAATCAAGAGCTGTTTGTCTAGCAACTTGCTTTAAACATTGCACATTACATACATCACCAGAATTCAAGTCAGGTGTCAACTGCAATGAGAAATCTGAATGTGAGATTTTGAGACTAAAAATCTGTATTAGCCTGAAAAGTTGTGTATTTCTTTATAATTCACAAGGTCAGATGGACAACACGGATTTTTGTGGCTCGCTGGAGGATCCAGACATCAGATGATACCTTGTGATGCTATGCATCTGTTGAAGTTTTGTTGTGACATTTATGAACTAATGAAGATCAGAGAAGCTACTGGAAGAGGTGCAGAGAAGTTTTGTATACTTCATGGTGAAAAAATATTTCATGATAGTGTGTATGAAACCATATAGGATTTATGTGCAAGTGTTTGGTAGGGAAGGGAAGGAGGGGGCTATGAGGAGAAGCTTCTAGAGGCTTCTTTCATGCATGGTAGAGCCCATGCCATCTGACATCAAGATGTTTCTGCCACTGGCCCAGGCCAAGCCCATCAGTGATCAGGGTAGCACCTCTGGGATAACAGATTAAAGGAAAAAGCCTGCTTCAGAACAGCAACATCAGCCAAAAAGAGGAATAAAAGCAAGTGAGAATAATTGAAAAAGACAGATCTATGAACATCAAGGTCAATGAAAAAAGAGGAAGAGGAAGTATTCCACATGCCAGGGCAGAGATTCCCTTGCAGCATACAGTATTGAATAAAACAGAACAGAACAGGAGTAGAACAGAACAGAAGTAGAACATAACAGGAGTGGAATAGGATAGGATAGGATAGGATGGAATAGAATAGAATAGAATAGAATAGAATAGAATAGAATAGAATAGAATAGAATAGAATAGAATAGAATAGAAACAACCAGGTTGGAAAATACTTTTGAGATCATCAAGTCCAACCTATCACCCAACATAAAATTGCAGAATCATTTTGGTTGGAAAAGACCTTTAAGATCATCGAGTCCAACTATTACCTAGAACTACGAAGTCTGGCACTAAATCAGAACATCCCTCAGAACCACATCTCTGCATCGTATAAACACCTTCAGGGATGGGAATTCAATCACTTTGCTGTGGCTACAGCAAGCCAGTACCCCAACTGCAAGTCACCAGAGTCTGATTTGGGACATTAATCTCCTTCAGAAAAGAATAACCCGTCTTTAAACTCATGAATGAGTTCCACTTACTTCCAGGGTTAATGGATTGCATCAATATACATCCCTGCGTGTAATCAATCATGTAATCAACTAAAATATAGCACCAAGTGCCCCATCCAGTCTCTTCCTAAACACCTCCAGTGATGGTGACTCCACCACCTCCCTGGGCATCACATTCCAATGGCCAATATCTCTTTCTGAAGACCATAATGAGGCAGGCTGTCCACCTGTCTGTGGAGGTCTATGGTGGAGCAGACACCCACATGCAGCCTGTGGAGAACCCCATGATGGAACAGGTGGATATGCCCTAAAAGTGGCTGTCATCCTGTGGGGAGCCCATGCTAAAGCAATCTGTTCCTGAAGGCCTACACCTTGTGGAAGAGACCTACATTGGAGCCACCCATGAGAAGGACTCATGCTGAAGAATCTCATGGAGGACTGTCTCCTGTGCATGGGATTCCCCACTGGAACAGGAGGAAGGGATGACAGAGACAAAGTGTGATGGAACTGAGCAAAGCCTTCAACACTGCCCCGCACCACATCCTGGTCTCCAAGCTGGTGCAGTATGGGTTTGATGGATGGACCATTCAGTGGATGAAGAACTGGCTGATGGCCACGCTGAAAGGGTGGCTGTCAATGGGTCCATGCCTAAATGGAGGCCAGTGACAAGTGGAGTCCCTGAGAGACCAGTCCTGGGACCAGTCTTGTTCAACATCTTTGTTGGTGTCATGGACAGTGGCATTGAGTGCGCCCTCAGCAGGTTTTCCGATGACCCCAAGCTGTGTGGTGCAGCAGACAGCTGGAGGGAAGGGATGGCATCCAGAGGGACCTTGACAGGCTGGAGAGGTGGGCAAAAGCAAAATTCATGAAGTTCAACAAGACCAAATGCGAGGTCCTGCAGTTGGGTCAGGGCAATCACAAGCAGCAATATAGACTGGGCAGTGACTGGCTTGAGAGCAGCCCTGAAGAAAAGGACTTGGGGGTGCCAGTGGATGAGAAGCTCAACATGAGCTCTCAATGTACACTTGCAGCCCAGAAAGCCAATCACATCCTGGGCTGCATCAAGAGAAGCATAGCCAGCTGGTCAAGGGAGGTGATTCTCCCCCTCTACTCCATGGTGGTGAGATCCCACATGGAAAGAGAAGGCTCCAAGGAGACCTCATTGTGGCCTTCCAGTATCTGAAGGGGGCCTACAAGAAAGCTGGAGAGGGACTTTTTAGGGTGTCAGGCAATTATAGGACTGGGGGGAATGGAGCAAAAACTAGGAATGAGTAGATTCAGATTGGATATTAGGAGGGAAGTTTTTCACCATGAGGGTGGTGAGACACTGGCACAGGTTGCTGAGGGAGGTGGTGGAAGCCTCTTCCCTGGAGGTTTTTAAGGTTAGGCTGGATGTGTCTCTGAGCAACTTGGATCTTGTGTGAGGTGTTGGAACTAGATGATCTCAAACGTCTTTTCCAACCTGATTAATTCTATTCTATTCTATTCTATTCTATTCTATTCTATTCTATTCTATTCTACTCTATTCTATCCTTGAGGTCCCTTCCAACCCTAACAATTCTCTATGATTCTATGAACTGACTGCAACCACCATTCTATATACAACACAACACAATACAACACACCAGGTTGACAGAGACCTTCAAGATCATCGTGTCCAACCTATAAACCAATCCAACCCACCTAAACAACTAAACCATGCAGCCAAGCACCCCATCAAGTCTCCTCCTGAACACCTGCAATGAAGGTGACTCCACCACCTCCATAGGTAGCCGATTCCAATGGGCAATCACTCTCTCTGTACAGAACTTCTTCCTAACATCCAGCCTCAACCTCCCCTGGAGGTTCCTGAGACTGTGTCCTCTTGTTCTGGTACTGGCTGCCTGGGAGAAGAGACCAACCTCTGCCTGGCTACAACCTCCCTTCAGGTAGTTGTAGACAGCAAGAAGGTCACCCCTGAATCTCCTCCTCTCCAGGCTAAGCAACCCCAGCTCCCTGAGCCTCTCCTCATAGGGCTTGTCTTCCAAACCCCTCACCAACTTCGCTGGACACGCTCCAGCAAGTCAACATCCTTCCTAAACTGAGGGGCCCAACCAGTGGCCTAACCAGTGCAGTGTACAGGGGCAGAATGACCTCCCTGCTCCTGCTGGCCACACTCTTCCTGTTGCAGGCCCAGATGCCATTGGCCCTCTTGGCTGCCTGGGCACACTGCAGGCTCATGTTCAGCCTACCATCAACCAGTACCCCCAGGTCCCTCTCTGCCTGGCTGCTCTCCAGCCACTCTGACCCCAGCCTGTAGCACTGCATGGGGTTGTTGTGGCCAATGTGCAGAATCCAGCACTTGGATGTGTGTCTTATACCCTTGGATTCTGCCCCATCTGTCCAGCCTGTCGAGGTCCCTCTGCAAAGCCTCTCTGCCCTCCAGCAGATCAACTCCTGCCCCCAGCTTGGTGTCGTCCGCAAATTTACTGATGATGGACTCAATGCCCTCATCCAGATCATCAATAAAGATGTTGAAGAGCATGGGGCCCAGCACTGATCCTTGGGGCACACCACTAGTGACTGGCCGCCAGCCGGATGTGGCACCATTCACCACCACTCTCTGGGCTCGGCCCTCCAGCCAGTTCCTAACCCAACGCAGTGTGCTCCTGTCCAAGCCAGGGGCTTCCAGCTTGGCCAGGAGTTTGCTGTGGGGGACGGTGTCAAAGGCCTTGCTGAGGTCCAGGTAGACCACATCCACAGGCCCCCCCACATCCACCAGGCAGTCACCTGATCATAGAAGGAGATCAGGTTGTTGAGGCAGGACCTGCCCTTCCTAAAGCCATGCTGGCTAGGCCTGATCCCTTGGCCATCCTGTAAGTGCTGTGTGATCACACTCAAGATGACCTGTTCCATAATCTTGCCTGGCACTGAGGTCAGGCTGACAGGCCTAGAATTCCCTGGCTCGTCCAATCGGCCCTTCTTGTGGATGGCACCATGTTGGCCAGCTTCCAGTCTTCTGGGACCTCTCCAGTGAGCCAGGACTGTTGAAACTTGATGGAGAATGTCTTGGCCAGCTCATCTGCCAGCTCTCTCAGTGCCCTAGGATGGATCCCATCCGGTCCCATGGACTTGTGGGGGTCCAAGTGGCTGATAAGATCTGTAATTGCCTACTGCAACAGCAGGGAAATTATGCAGCTCCCTGGCTCCTTCTGCCAGCTCTGCAGGCCAGCTGTCTGGAAGACCTTCTGCCCTGCTAGTAAAAATTGAGGCAAAGAAGGCTTTAAATACCTCTGCCTTTTCCTCATCCTTTGTTACAACGTTCCCCTCCATGTCCACCAAGGAGTGGAGGTTGTCCTTGCTGTTCTTCCTGCTATTAATGTATTTATAGAAGGACTTTTTGTTGTCCTTCACAGCAGAGGCCAGTCTAAGCTCTAAATGGGCTTTTGCCTCCCTAATTTTCTTCCTCCTGTGCTGGGATAGAGAAAAATATGGAGAATGCCTGGAAAGCAGGGAGGGAAAGGAGGTAGCTGTTTTATGATTTGTTTTTATTTTCTCATTACCCTACTCTGCTTTGACTATTAAGAAATTAAACTAATTTCCTCATTCTAACTCTGTTTTGCTTGTGGACAGGAACAAGTGAGCCATTTTGTATCCTCTGTCCAGTTGAGGGGGGAAATGATAGAATGACTGATGGGTCCCTGGCATCCAACCAAGGTCAACATATCATAGAAATCACAGTATCATAAAATGGTAGGGGCTGAAAGGGAGATCATCTAGTCCAACACCCCTGCTAGAGCAAGATCAACTAGACTAAAACATACAGGAACACTTGCAGGCCAGATCTGAATGCCATCAGAGAGAGAAATGTCACTATTTTTCTGCACAGGTTGTTCCAGTGCTCTACCATCTTCAAATCATGTTAAAGCAGAGGACCAGAGAATCCATCCCATGTCAGCATGAAAACACACTAATTTCCACTTACAATCCTCAATTTCTCATTTGCTGACTTATCAGTAGTTGAAAATATCTCACTCTATTATATTCTTTGTGGGTCAAATAGATTTTCATATTACTAATTAAAGTAATAGCAGTAAATTTACAGTTAGAGCTGAAAGTTTTCTTTTCAATATGCAGTATTTGTCCTCTGGGAAAAAAATCTGGACGTTTGATAAAGTTCCTTTTTTTTATGAGATCTCTTGGGATTGTTCTTTTTCAGCAAAATGTTACATTTCATGTGCCACTTAAAACTAGAAAGTGATTTACAAAGTAATACAGTTCCAGGGGAATTGATAGTATTTGTAAGATAAAGGCACTGTATTCCATTTGGCCAAATTCTCAAAGCGAAAAATTTAAGCAAATTTGGTAATAAACTACTCAGTTATGTGGTTAACATTTAGGGTTTTTTTCTGTGTCACCAAACTATGGCAATCGCTGTCATTAGACAAAACACACCTGCTTGCCCCCTGCAGTGCCTATATCACAGACACCTAGAAAGAATGATCAGGCAAATAGGACATTGGAAGAATGAACAGTGTTTCCAGAACAATTCTCTGAGTCACTGAGGCCTGATATCAGAGTGCAGCAGTCAACATACCACATATTTCATTCCTCAATTTAGGAATGGAATGGAATGGAATGGAATGGAATGGAATGGAATGGAATGGAATGGAATGGAATGGAATGGAATGGAATAGAACAGAACAAGGCTGGAAGAGACCTCCAAGATCATCAAGTCCAACCTATCACCCAACACCATCTAATCAACCAAACCATGGCACCAAGCACTCCAGCCAAGCACCTCCAGGGATGGGGACTCCACCACTTCCCTGGGCAGCACATTCCAATGGCCAATCTCTCTTTCTGGGAAAAACTTCTTCCTAACACCCAGCCTAAACCTCCCCTGACACAGCTTGAGACTGTGTCCTCTTTTTCTGGTACTGGTTGCCTGGGAGAAGAGACCAACCCCCACCTGAATACAACCTACCCAACCACCAGCTACTGTACCAGAACAGCTCCTGTTTCCCTAAGCCTCCACTAGAGTGGGGCATGAAGACATCTCAAAGAGCACTAAACACCTGTATTTAGGCTACTGAAATCTTCATCCAAAACATTCCTTTAGTCAGCAGAGAGGACAAGACCTCTCTGTTCCTGAAGGACCCTTATGAGCACAAGCCCTGTGAGGAGAGGCCAAGGGAGCTGGGATTGTTTAGGCTGGAGAAGAGGAGCGTCAGAGGAGACCTTATTGCTGTCTACAACTACCTGAAGGGAGGCTGTAGCCAGGTGGGGGTTGGTCTCTTCTCCCAGGCAACCAGCACCAGAACAAGAGGACACAGTCTCAAGCTGCGCCAGGGGAGGTTTAGGCTGGACGTTAGGAAGAAGTAGAAAGAGTGACTGGCCATTGGAGTGGGCTGGAAGTATCAATCTCTAACTTAAAACTAGTGAGGGTTTATTGTAACTCTTTCATCTATATGCAGGATCCTGAAATGTAGGCTCACATTTGTTGGTTTTGCACGTTGAGCTGAGATAGATTTTGCTGAATTGCCTAATAATCCTTCAGTCCATAGGATAAAACCCTTCTTAGCCTCCAAGTACAAGATTTATGTAGGCATTTTATTTTCTATTACTAAAATGTCTTCCATTTTATTTCTCCCTTTGCAAAAGCACTCAGTTCTTCCTGTACAATTTTGTCGACCTTCCTGCACAGATAGTTCTACCCAATTGTGTGACAATACAAAGTTTATATACAAAGACTACAGACTGTGTGTCAAATTCTGAATGAAAAATGTAAATGATGTCCAGTAGTTAGAGTCCTTCTGATATGTACTGTAGTGTCCTTCAGACAGACTTTCCTTTCTGCATACTCAAGCACGAACCTTACCTTAACTTCTTCCTTAATTCACAAATCTTGTACTAACAGTTCTTTTAGCCTTCTTCTCAATAGCAACAAGAATTTACGCAATTGGTTTGTAAATATCACAGAATTAAAACTGTTTTAAATGTCTTGTAGTATCATAGTAGTATCAGTCAGGGTTGGAAGGGACCACAAAGATCATCTAGTTCCAACCCCCATGCCATGGGCAGGGACACCCCACACTAGATCAGCCTGGCCAGAGCCTCATCCAGCCTGCTCTTAAACACCTCCAGGGACAGGGCCTCAACCACCTCCCTGGACAACACTCTCATGGTGAAGAACTTCCTCCTCATGTCCAGCCTGAATCTCCCCACCTCCAGCTTCATTCCATTCCCCCTAGTCCTATAACTGCCTGATACCCTGAGAAGTCCCTCCCCAGCTTTCTTGTAGGCCCCCTTCAGATACTGGAAGGCCACAATTAGGTCGGAGCCTTCCTCTTCTCCAGACTGAACAGCCCCAACCCCTTCAGTCTGTCTAGTGATGTAAGTACTTATTTACTTACTTACTTACTTACGTATTAACTTACTTATTTATTTACTTATTTATTTTCTGAAATTAAAATAATTTTTTCAAAACATGGGAATTAGAAATGGATTCATGCATCCCCAGTAGAAACTTTCTCACAAATCTTACGTGAAGAGTTTTGAACCAAAACATTAAGGATTCTATTACATTTACTTAACTTATTCATGTGTAATCGTCATCTTTACTCAGATGTGTTACACACATATTTCAAAACTAGTTGCCTTTTCAATACTTTCCTGTTATTTTTATTCATACTTTCTACCAGGAATAAAATTTTGCTTTCATTTGGTTTTCTGGCTTCACACAAATATCCCGTTTGTTCCTCTGGTTTCACACAGTCCGTTAGGTTGATTAGTCCCTTAGGTCTCTTAGCTATTTGTATGCCCCCTGCTTTCATCAATAGCATCTTTCTCTTCATTGACCTCTCTCAAGGGCCAAGGGAGGGTTAATGTAAAAGAATTATTGATACCCAGTGACTTGCAACACACTCCATCTCTTGCTCTCTTAATATAGTGGACCTGACATCCTGCAGGGCAGCTCTGCAGCAAACCTCCATCTCCATCTCCATCTCCATGTTTTCCTCAAGTCTTGTCGAGGGAGTCTGAAGGCATCTGACATTGACCATCAGGATAAAGGGTCTTAACCTAAGATGCAATGGGAGTTCTGCCTTATCATCGTATCAGTCAGGGTTGGAAGGGACCACAAAGATCATCTAGTTCCAACTCCCCTGCCATGGGCAGGGACACCCCATACTAGATCAGGCCGGCCAGAGCCTCATCCAGCCTGCTCTGAAACACCTCCAGGGATGGGGCCTCAACCACCTCCCTGGACAACCCATTCCAGGGCTTCACCACTCTCATGGTGAAGAACTTCCTCCTCACATCCAGCCTGAATCTCCCCACCTCCAGCTTCATTCCATTCCCCCTAGTCCTATCACTACCTGATAGCCTGAGAAGTCCCTCCCCAGCCTTCCTGTAGGCCCCCCCTTCTTGTCACAAAGAGGGTCATTTAAACCCTGAAACTATTTTTGTTATTATTTATTTCCCTGTGTCAATAATAAATGTTACTTTAGAGGAAAAGAATGTGAAACTGATCTTAGTCCATGCAATACTTCTATGCCTGTGACTCTTTCTTTCATTAGTGCTGCAGGAAAGAAAGAGACAGAAGGGAAGTGGGCCTCATCCATTGCTCTGACAAGTGCACAAAGTAGAATCTGTTGAATAAGAGAAAAAAAGAAAAAAATATGAAAGAACATTTAGATAAAATCCTGCATATAGCTGCAGAAATGTTAGTATTATTTAAGCCTGAAATACATCAGAATGTCTCCTTTCATAAATATGAATCACTGGGCATGTGTTTAAGCAGATTTACACAGAAACTCTGCAACTCTCTGTGCTAGAGGATTTGGTATGCTTGTGATTTATTTATTCATTTATTTCTTGATTTTGGAATAATTTTACCAGAATTCCTGTTCACACACAGGATCTATCTTCACTCCAAGGTCAGGCAAGCACTACCACCTGGAAACACTCCTGGTACTAAAGTGGGTGTCTGAAATTTAAGTGAAAAACAATAATCTCCTCAGGTCCTGTAAGCAGTGAGTTTATTTAAGGGCTAAATAGCCTTATATCAAGGAAAGAATTTTGTTACAGTTTTTATGACAGCAAGTGACTCTGTTATGTAGAAAGAAACCTTGTAGTTCTAAGTTTGGACTAACCACACTCTGGAGTCTAACATTTAACTTGAGTTAAAACAAATAAAATGTTTTAAATTCAAATTTTAATTCATCCCTCTGCTGGATGAGGAAACAAGTTCCACTTTTATGGACTGCCAAAGTGCAAAAAATAATGGTGTGTAAGGAAAGAGAAGGCTTTTTTGAGACCTTAAAAAAATGCAATTGACTATCAAATCTGCAGTTGTTTTAATTCATGTTGAGTTAACTTCCTTAATGTTTGGGGTTTATTTCATTGCTAATTTGAAATTTTACTTTGGCAAGGCAAGTTTAGGCATCTGCAACTGGCAGGATCTTCATGCTTGTCTTTAGTGACAGTATTAGATGTTGTTTATCTTCAATTTTGTCATGCATGATAAAACAGAGCCAGAAAAATACATACAGTGTCATAGTATCGTAGTATCAGTCAGGGTTGGAAGGGACCACAAGGATCATCCAGTTCCAACCCCCCTGCCATGGGCGGGGACACCCTACACTAGATCAGGCTGGCCAGAGCCTCATCCAGCCTGGTCTCAAACACTTCCATACAATCTTGTCTCTTCTCCTCAAGAACATGTTCACACAAACCGGATGCTGCAAATAGGTTAAACTGACAGAAAGATATTCAATCTGCATAAATGCAAATGGGATTCTTTAGTTAAAAAAACCTTACACTCTATTTAAAAAGTGCATTTCATTTTTTAAAGGCTTTAGAAGTTTTGAGAATTAAATTATTGTTTTCAGATTAGTCATGTTTCTTCTGGTCTGATAAAGCAACCCAGGAATTTTTTTATTGATGACTCTGTCTGTAGTATAGTTTATATATTTTATCATGGTATCACAGTATCACCAAGGTTGGAAGAGACCTCCAAGATCATCGAGTCCAACCTGTCAGCACAGACCTCGTGACTAGACCATGGCACCGAGTGCCACATCCAGTCCCCTCTTGAATACCTCCAGGGACGGTGACTCCACCACCTCCCTGGGCAGCCCATTCCAATGACAAATGACTCTCTCAAGTGAAGAACTTTCTCCTCACCTTGAGCCTAAACTTCCCCTGGTGCATCTTGAGACTGTGTCCTCTTGTTCTGGTGCTGGTTGCTAGAGAGAAGAGACCAACGCCTTCCTGGCTACAACCACATTTCAGGTAGTTGTAGACAGCAATGAGGTCTCCCCTGATCCTCCTCTTCTCCAGGCTAAACAATCCCAGCTCCCTCAGTCTCTTCTTGTAGGGCTTGTGCTCAAGGCCTCACCCCAGCCTCGTTGCCCTTCTCTGGACACATACAAATGTCTCGATGTCCTTCCTAAACTGAGGGGCCCAGAACTGGACACAGTACTCAAGGTGTGGCCTAATCAATGCAGAATACAGGGGGCACAAAGACTTCCCTGCTCCTGTTGGCTACACTATTCCTAATGCAGGCCAGGATGCCATTGGCCTTCTTGGCCACCTGGGCACACTGCTGGCTCATACAATAATACAATAAATCCAGGTTGGAAGAGACCTTCAAGATCATCGTGTCCAACCTATCAACCAATCCAACCCACCTAAACAACTAGATCATGGCACCCAGTACCCCATCAAGTCTCCTCCTGAATACCTCCAATGATGGTGACTCCACCACCTCTCTGGGTAGACCATTCCAATGGGCAATCACTCTCTCTGTATAGAACTTCCTCCTAACATCCAGTCTAAACCTCCCCTGGTGCAGCCTGAGACTGTGTCCTCTTGTTCTGGTGTTGCTGGTCATGTTTAGGCAGCTGTCAATGTTTTTCTGGTCATGTTTAGGCAGCTGTCAATCAGCACCCCCAGGTCTGTCTCTGTTTGGAAGCTCTCCAGCCACTCTGACCCCAGCCTGTAGCACTATATTATGTATTTATATATTCTCCAGTTTTAAATGAGAAAACTAATCACCCCATTTTAGTTACCTGTGCCCTTATGATTAAGGACAAGCTCTACTTTATGTAATGTTTCCCCAGAATTTACATTTTTATGACTTACCAAATTACGAATTCTGTAAAGTTCTGAAGTATTTAAAATATACCATGACTTAATAAGACTTTCCCAATTCCCTCTCCACACCCCCCAAAATAAATAAAATAATAAAAGCATTAGCTAACATTATGGTTTTCATTCTTCATTTTACTTAATATGTAAAGAAATTTAATTTTCTGACTATAAAGTAAGTTACATAATGGAAACTAAATAAGCTCATTCTTTAAGGAGCTCTAATAAGTCCCTCTGCATCCGAGCAATAAAAGCTTAACATCTGCAACTTTCTCTGTTTAAGCTACAGGTCAGAAGACAGTGGTCTTAATGCAGCAGAGCTAAAATAAGTAGAAAGATGTTCTGCAGCAAATGGACTTAAAAATGGCTATATCTGCATGCCCTATTTACCTTTTAAGGATAGCAACAAACCTGTGCTAAAATTCAAGGGAGCTATAGAACAATGAAGCTTTCATTCTTGTTGGCCACATTGTTTATATTTCTTGAAACCCATGCTAAAAAGGGAGTGATTGCTTCTTAAAAATAAAAAGGTACAATAAATTTGAGATGGAGCTGACAATATTAAATAAGCAATTCACACTTTACAGATGAGAGGATGATGTTTTTGTTCAGCAATGAGTGGGAGACTACAAAAATAGGACTTAAACAGCCACTGGAACTGGATAGTCTGACTGCAGAATTTTTTATCAGCAGTTGCATAAGAATGCCCACTGGAAGGGGTACTATGAAATACTGATATGTATCAGTAAGCTCTAGCATAAATGAAACAAAAAAGAAAACAGTAATATCTTACAGCAGTTCAACTGAAACCCATACCTAGGTCATTCAGTGGAAATAAAAATAAAAATAAAAAAAAACCAAACTCAGCCAGAAAACAACCAAACAGTAATACAGAGAAATGTTAGGATATAAAGAAAAAGCTTTTGTTGTCTCTATGCTAAAACCAGATTGATACAAATGTGATAGCAGCCATACTGGATGCAATCAAAAGCATCCCCAAGCTTGTAGACTAGAAAGGATCAATTTTAGATGCCTAAAGAAGATTGTGGAAATAGACAAAACACTATTACATTTTTCTAAGTCACCAAACATTTTATTTTCCTTGACAACTGAACAAGAACAGGAACATCAGCATTCAGGTACAGATATTCTAGGGCTAGGAAAAAAAGGCAGGAAAAGATGTAAGATAAAAAGGCAAAGAAATACAACACAGAAAAATAACAGATCAATATTGATCAATGAAGGATATACATGTCAGGTGAATACCTAGTTTCAAATAATGGGAATTAATTTATGTTGTATGAAATGAAGATGTAAAAATTAAGATTGAATACAAAGACAATTAATTAAATGATATGAAAAGAGTAACCTGTGCCCAGTTCTATGTCTTAACTGAGAACAGGACTTTAACAAATCAAGAAGGTAATGGGTAATCAAAACTTCATACCAGCATGTGGCATAGTTCTGGGGTTTTTTTAACAATTATGAAAGATATTTACATTTTTAACCATGTCTAAGAAAGTGAATTATTATAAATGAATGCAAATTACAGTATCACAGCATCACAGCATCACAGTGTCACTAAGGTTGGAAGAGAACTCGAAGATCATCGAGTCCAACCTGTCACCACAGACCCCATGACTAGACCATGGCACCAAGTGCCACGTCCAATCCCCTCTTGAACACCTCCAGGGACGGTGACTCCACCACCTCCCTGGGCAGCACATTCCAATGGCAAACCACTCTCTTGGTGAAGAACTTTGTCCTCACCTCCAGCCTAAATTTCCCCTGACACAGCTTGAGACTGTGTCTCCTTGTTCTGGTGCTGGTTGCTAGAGCAAATTAAATATGGTACATAGCAGGATTCAATAAATTATAGCATAATAAAGCAGGCAATATACAAATGTATACCACAAGTTAATTGCTGATTTTCAGTAGATTTTTGTAAAAACTAGAAGGGAAGGTGAAAGTTATTTCCATGTAATGTGAAATCTTTCTATTTTACTTCAGTGTTTTGATTTAAAAACAAATTTTTGTTGATTTCTAGTGTAAAATAATAGTATCATAGTATCAGTCAGGGTTGGAAGGGACCACCCTCATGGTGAAGAACTTCCTCCTCATGTCCAGCCTGAATCTCCCCACCTCCAGCTTCATTCTACTCCCCCTAGTCCTATCACTACCTGAGAGCCTGAGAAGTCCCTCCACAGCCTTCTTGTAGGTCCCCTTCAGATACTGGAAGGCCACAATGAGGTCACCTCGGAGACTTCTCTTCTCCAGACTGAACAGCCCCAACTCTTCCAGTCTGCCCTCATAGGAGAGGTGCTCCAGCCCTCTGATCATCCTCCTGGCCCTTCTCTGGACACCTTCCAGCACCTCCAGATCCTTCTTGTAATAGGGGCTCCAGAACTGGACGCAGTACTCCAGGTGGGGTCTCACCAGAGCTGAGTAGAGGGGGAGAATCACCTCCCTTGACCTGCTGGCCACACTCCTCTTGATGCAGCCCAGGATCTGATTGGCTTTCTGGGCTGCAAGTGCACATTGAGAGCTCCTGTTGAGCTTCTCGTCCACCAGCACCCCCAAGTCTCTCTCCTCTGGGCTGCTCTCCAGCCAGTCCCTGCCCAGCCTGGATTTGTGCCTGGGATTGCCTCGACCCAGATGCAGGAGCCTGCACTTGGTCTTGTTGAAGCTCATGAGGTTGGCTTGTGCCCACCTCTGTGGCCTGTCAAGGTCCCTCTGGAACGGAGGTATACAATGCATGTGCTTTCAACTGCATCAGAACTAGCTGCTCAACTGCAACAGGAAGGAAAAACAAAGCAAAACAGAAAACACCACTCTCCTGAAGGGGCAAAAAGCCTCAAAAATGCTCTGAATCAGACAGTGGGGGGGAGCCAGCAGGTCTGGTTTTTCAGGAAATCGCCCACATTGCCCAGGCTTGTCTGAACACCTCCTGGGGTCCAAGTGGCTCAGGTGTGTGTGCCTTTGGCCACGTTTGGAGAAAATTCATTCTACAGGTTAAAGTGTCAAGTTTTTATCTCTTTATCTTTGTTATCATTGGCCATCATTGTCTCAAGAATTCTATAAATAGCAGCCCAAAGAGCCAGTGCTTTGCCTTGCAATTGTCCAAACTCTGGGAGAAGTCACAAGCTGTGTTTGGAATGTAACCTGTGCTTCAGTTTACCCAGACAGCCTGCAAGAGCCCTCGCTGTATAGCATTGTAAAGCCCAGAAGCAGAACAAACGTGTCTTGCCAGGCTGAGAGACAAACCCTGGGAGGAGCCAAGAGTCCCTGGGACAGTTTCATTTCATTGGAAGAAGCAACAAGCACTGCTGCAAAGATTGCAGCTGAAGAACCTCTCCAAATAGGCAAAGCAACAAAGCCAACAAGCTCTACAAGCCTCAGCAGCAACCTGTTTTTTACAAAGCTTTCAGCTACAAAGCCTCCAGAGATAAGCCCTGAATGTGCTACAGCAGCAAGCTGCAGAAGCCCACAGAAAGTGAAACTATTCCTGCAGCTTTCACACAGTCGGTGCCATTTTGGTTTAAATCCCCATGTATGCTGCGTGGTACCACGGTCAGTGAGTAATTGTGAAGTATGATTTTTATGAGCATCTGTTAAAGGTCTGTTGCCCTAGAGAATTCTAGAGTTCCCCCCCCCGCCCCAGTCCCTGCTCCTTCTGGGCAATCTCTGGTATGTGACTGATGTTCTCTTTTTTCTTTACAGTTTAAATTGCTGTTTGTTGTTTCTGGATTTTTGCTCATACAGTTTAAATTGTTACATGTTCCTGCTGTTCCATAACCGAATATTTCAAGCCAGTTTTATTAATATTTTCTGTGATACTATTTTATTAATGAAGTTATTAATAGTCTTATTAATTGTTCCAGCTATTGAATACTAATAACCCCCTTATGATCATAACAGCCACCCACCCAACCAAACAAACCAAAAACCCCAACAACAACAAAACAACCAACTATGCAGCATATGTTTCAGCTATTAATCTCCATGGGAAAAAATCTGTATTTTCTGTTTGTATGCATTTCCATGTGTTTTGCTGCACTGCATACACCTATATACATATTTCTGATAGAGGAGGATGATGTCAAGAATCTTCAGAGTCCCTTGGGCTCTCAAGTAACCAAAGTATGGCTACTTCCTAATTTTAAGTATTTTGGGACAGCTCTATTATCCCCCAAAAGCCAAGGAGATGTCAAGGTGATGGAAGAAGGAAACAAACCTTTCAAGACATGATTTGAATGTAACACTTCAATTTAGGTGAATATTCTTTGTTGTCCAAAGGATATGATGTCACAGGAAGGAAAACAATACAGTTAGGAAAACAAAACAAAACAAAACATACTAGAATAAGTTTTTACCATTTTCACAAATGCTTTCAAGAAAGATGACTCCTCTTCTTATTAAAAAATGCTAGCAGAGCAAAACTTGCATGTAGTGTGGCCCTGAGAAGATCCCGAAACAATTTTCACCACTACATTTAATACCTCACCCAGTGGAATTTAATCTAAGAGGTTATTCCTGCTTTTACCGATCCACATTGCACTGCTCTAATTTCAGAGATACACAGCTGTAGTCAGTGCTGTTTTGAACAGTCTAAAAGCCAAGCTGTTCTATGATTATGGCATATTTACCCTCCTGGCACAGTGAGATATTAAAAAAGGTAGCATCTTCAGCAACAAGATTGCTTATTTACTACTCTAGCAGTTTTGTAGATTTTGGCAAAATTCATAACCAGGTTGAATCTTTGCCAACAGCCTGAGCTAATCTTTTAAAGCCAGACAGATCTCTGTAATCTTAATTATAATAAACACTAATTTACAAGCTACACTTGTTTGTTACATAGGATTCTGTCTATAATAATTTCCTAAACAGCTCTGCATTTTTTATTGACTGTTCAGCATCTTTAGCTAGTATCTCAGTTCGTGATGTAAAGAGAGATTGTTTCACCTCTAGGCTTGAAGTGCGTCATCATGAGGGACTGTGCTGACTGAATAACTGAAAAGTGTGTGTGGGTTTACTCTGATTCAGAAAGAACCAAAAAGATATGCTCATATTCAATTTTGAGTGAGGTTATTCATTGACTACAGTGAAAGTACTGAAGAGCTTTGATTTAGGTAGACACTCCACTATGCAGTGAGATATAATAAAAAGCTGCTACAGCATTCAGTGAAGGCACTGAAATCCTTACTGGCATCAGAGTTACTCTTAAATGGTTATCACATTCAGATGATTAAAAAAAACCCCAAACCAATCACTGCAAATGCATACCTTTTCTCACCATGTCTTTCTGTTTGGGTAAAAATTCAAAAATTAACTTATTTTCAGAAAAAGTTGTAAGTAAATATAGTATTTTATTACTTTTGTTATTCAAGTGAAACTATTTTAATTTTTAATAAGCATATTCAACTTTTAATGCAATTATTTTCAATTCAAAGCTAAAGAAATGTAAATGTTTTGCACATTTTCAATGTGACTGAAAAGAAAGTGATTTCCACAGCTGTGTGCTGATGAAACAATTACACAAAATAGTAAAAGAAATGTTTTCTGTGTTACACTTCACTAGCCATATATTCTCACATGAATAGGATTGTTTGACACCTGATAATAGTCAGACAGAAAATAAGCTAAAGGACCCATGCTCCACAGGAACCTATACAGCTGACTTTAGCAAAAGCTTGGCCAACCACTACAGCAGAGTGAGACAGGACAGGTTGAACCTAATGATGTTTCCCTTCATCACTTGCACCCCATTAGGATTTTTAGTTCAGGAGTAATGGAGCTCTACACCCCTTACATGAGACTGATATCTCAAGTGAGTTGCAGCAACTTCCCTTTTTCTTAAAGCCCCTCTAAATTACAGGAAGGGATCACAAACTCTTCAAATGAGTTTCAGTTGTTAGGAGTTATGGAGTGGAAAAAGTGAGCTTTCTGAGAGTGTACTATTTGTTAGAAAGAAGAAAAAAAAGAATAAATTTAGTAAAATTTAATTCAGAAAGACTGCATTATCAACAATTCTTGAGGTATTAGAGTTCAGAAAGCAGTCACTTCCATACAGGCTTCTCAGGCCCTCTACAACTACCTGAAAGGTGGTTGTAGACAGGAGGGGTTCGTCTCTTCTCCCAGGCAACCAGCACCAGAACAAGGGGACACAGTCTCAAGCTGTGCCAGGGGAGGTTTAGACTCGAGGTGAGGAGGAAGTTCTTCACTGAGCGAGTCATTCGTCATTGGAATGGGCTGCCCAGGGAGGTGGTGGAGTCGCCATCCCTGGAGGTGTTCATGGGGAGATTGGACGTGGCACTTGGTGCCATGGTCTAGTTGTGAGGTCTGTTGGGACAGGTTGGACTTGATGATCCTTGGGGTCTCTTCCAACCTTGGTTATACTGTGATACTGTGATACTGTGATACTGTGATTTTTTTGTCAGCCCCCCTGATTCCACTGACAGCTGCTGCTATTGGTGGAATTTTGGTTTCTTTGATCATGGGGAGTTTTACATGGCACTGGGCCTGATGGTGATGGAGTCCAGCTATCTCAAAGGGGAAAAATGATTCTTGCCCATAAGATGGCAGGAGTCATCGAGAGGGCTTTAAACTAGGTTTGATGGGGGAAGAGGATAAATCCAAATCCAGGCTCATTATAGGAGAACCTAGGGGTAGTATGCCAATGTTGGGGGTGAAATCGATAGTCCAACTAAAATGCATCTTCACCAATGCACACATCATGGGAAACCAGCAGGAGCTGGAAGCCATGGTGCAGCAGGATAGGTATGGCTAAGTCTCTATCACAGAAACCTGCTGTGATGACTCTCATGACTGGAGTACTGCAATGGATGGCTACATACTTTGTAAAGAAAAACAGGTCAGCAAGACAAGGTAGGGTAGTTGGCTCTTTACTTCAGAGTTCTGCCTTTTAGGGGGGACAAGAACAAGTTGAAAGTGTGTGGATAAGAATTAAGGGACAGGCTAATATGGGTGACATTATAGTGGGTGTTGACTATAGGCCACCTGATCAGGAAGATGAAATCAACAAGGCCTTCTACAGACAGCTAAGAGTAGCCTCAAGATCACATGCCCTGATCCTCATGGGCAACTTCAACCACCCTGATATTTGATGGAAAGAAAACATAGAGAGGCACAAACAGCCCAGGAGGTTCCTGCAGTGTACTGTATTGAGGAATTTTTGACACAGATGCTGGAGGATTCTAAAAGGAGAGGTGCACTGATGGACCTTGTGCTAGTGAATGAAAAAGTTCTGGTCACAGACATGAAGGCTGGAAGCAGCCTTTGGCTGCTCTAATTTTGAGATGGAAGAGATCAGGGTTATGCAAGGTAGTAGCAAGGAAGTAAGCAGGATTGCAGGCCTGGACTGTATGTTAGCCAACTTTGATCTCTTTAGAGACCTACTTGGAAGAATCTCATGGGATAAGGCTCTACAAGACAGGGAAGCTGAAGAAAGCTAGTTAATATTCAAGCAACATCTCCTTCTCGGGAGACTCTGTCTCTGGAGATCCCTTCACGGGAGAATCCTTCTGTGGAGACTCCTCTGGAGACTTTCGAAACCACCTGGATGTGTTCCTGTGCAACCTGATCTAGACAAACCTGCATTAGCTGGGAGGCTGGTTAAGATGTTCTCCAGAAGTGACTTCCAACCCCTACCATTCTATGATTCCATTTTTTGATAGCTCTAAACTATTCAGCTCTGTGCAGCCAAGGAGAGGTTTTCAGGCTACCTTGTAACATGCTTCCCATAGCAATATGAAATGGAGTGGGACCAAATCATATCCTTCATGTTTAATATTTCCCATTACTCTAACATAAAATAACATCTGATGTCTTGGGTACCATCTCAGGAAGCAAGAGATGAGAGCTTTGAACCTTCTGCAAATAAAAGGAAACAGAACTCAGCTGATCAGGGTGGTGGCAGAGTCCTCTAACCTTTCACCTGCTACAGAGAAAGGCACTGATATTTTCCTGGCCCTGGGAAAAAGGTAGAATTTTTGTCTCAGACCTAAAATAGAAGGATATTTAATCAGCATGTCTGTCTTAAATAGAAAAATAACTAAAACAGCTAGGATTTTAGATGCTGTAACCACTCCCCTCAGCACTTATAACAGGTTGTCAGGGTATTTCTATTCTTCAGTCTGTTCTGTACTGACACCTGCTTTGAAGCACCTGTCTCCTCTTTGTATTGTGAAGGCAATAATTATGAACCCACATCTTGAAATTCCACTGAAGACCTGATTATCAATCAGTTTGCTCACTATAACAAGTTGTGACAGGAGCAGGAAACTAAGGCAGGACTCCTAAATCTCATGCTAGTACCTGTCCCTGTACTCAGCACTGGTTTGGCCACACCTTGAGCCCTGTGTCCAGTTCTGGGCCCCTCAGTTTAGGAAAGATGTTGACTTGCTGAAATGTGTCAAGAGAAGGGCAACAAAGTTGGTGAAGGGTTTGGAACACAAGCCTGTGGAGGTGGTGGAGTCACCTTCATTGGAGGTGTTCAAGAAGAGGCTTGATGGGGTGCTTGGTGCCACGGTTTAGTTGTTTAGTTGTTTAGGTGGGTTGTATTATATTGCATTGTATTTAGGTGGGTTGGATTGGTTGATGGGTTGGATGCGATGATCTTGAAGGTCTCTTCCAACCTGATGGTGTATTGTGTATTGTGTATTGAGGCTGAGGGACCTGGGGTTGCTTAGCCTGGAGAAGAGGAGGCTCAGGGGAGACCTTGTTGCTCTCTACAACTGCATGAAGAGAGGTTGTAGCCAGCTGGGGGCTGGCAACCAGCACCAGAACAAGAGGACACAGTCTCAAGCTGCACCAGGGGAGGTTTAGGCTGGATGTTAGGAAGAAGTTCTTCATAGAAAGAGTGATTGTCCATTGGAATGGGCTGCCCGTGGAGGTGGTGGAGTCACCATCACTGGAGGTGTTTAGGAAGAGACTGGATGGGGTGTTTGGTGCCATGGTTTAGTTGACTAGATAGTGTTGGATGATAGGCTAGACTCGATGATTTTGAAGGTCTCTTCCAACCTGGTCTATTCTATTCTATTCTATTCTATTCTATTCTATTCTATTCTATTCTATTCTATTCTATTCTATTCTATTCTATTCTATTCTACCTGAACCACTTTCCCTTTATCTGGATTTTGGTCAATCCAGTCTCAAACACAGTAATAAAAGATAACATGGGACACCATGCTACAAATAAAAGGTAATAAGGCAAGAAATTAATAAAAATACAAATTATTTATTAATTTTGCTTTGTCTCCCATGTAACTGTATACAGAAGTTGTAAAGGTTTATAAAAATTCAGCATTTGGTTGAGAAATTATCTTCCCAATTGGAATGCTTGCAAATGTATTTGGAGAAAGATAAATCTGAAAAGCAGTGTGTTACCCCTCTAACAAAAGTTAGGAAGTTCCTGGAGATCTTAGGAATTACTCACAATCACTCAAAATGCTGCTTGCTTATTGTGAGAATTCTTTTGTCTCTTTTTATTGGAAAATCTTCCTGAGCTGCTGCTGTTGCTTGTAATCCATGTGTGTGTAGGGCAAAAAAAACCCCAAACAACAAGAAGGGCCTTGTGCTCTCTGCAGCTCACCTGTTTTAATCCAGCCATCTAATTTCAGTATCACACATTACCATCAAAAGCCAGAGCAGATAGCTATCAGTTCTCTGCACAAACATGCTCAAACATGCCCAGACTTAACCCTGCACAGGATCTGTGCCTGACAGGACAGGTGCCTTGGGGGAAGGGCCCTGGTGAATCCACCACTCCACAGGCCTGAGAGGGACAGTTGTGTGCTCTGTCTCCTTTCACCCTGCCTTCCACTTTTCCCCCCATTCTGTCTTTGTAGGAGGGGAAAGGGGTTTTGGAAATACTGCCAGACATGAACTGACATGCACGCGTAGAAAGATCAATGATTGTCTCTTGCCTTCTGTGGGGTACAGAGCAACAGTAGAGGAAGAAAACTGTTAAGATGTATTTCTTGGTTATAAACCTAGGAGTATCATTGTGAATGCCCTTGCTTCTGTATTTCCTTCTCATATTGGGAATGTATTACACAGGGGAGTGTGAGCAAGCGAGCAGACCCATCAGTCTGCCTTGTGCTTTCCTTGTCAAAGCAGTAGCTCTGCAGAGTTGGTATGATTCATCAACACTGCTAGCACATTTTTTCATATCTCTACATCTTTCTAAAACATACAGAAGGGAGGTGATAGCCCCATCTTTCGTGCACAGGTGAATACTTAAAGCTCGTGTGCTGCAAAAATACCTTGTGTATATAGCTTCATCTCTGTCATCACTTGATCCATAAATTACTTCCTCTCCGTTTGAGAAGGAAGTAATCTAACCTTCCACAGATGGTTGGAGCTGCCTAATGTTGTTCTCTCATGGGGTGACTTTTTTTTCCCCCTCACACTGTGAAAAAGAAACTAACCATGTAATCTTTCAGGATATGGCCAAAAAAACCCTCCACTTATGTTTTACCACAGCACAATGAAGATTTCATTTACCACAGAGCTCTGACTCCACATTTCTTCGCAGTACACCGTGGGTTAGATCTGTGCAGTGGCACGGATGATCGATTTGGTGTGAACACTGATTTCACAACTGGGAATAATGCCTTGCAACTTTTAAAAATATTAGTCATGTCAGTGTGTATTGTATGGTGTATGTTGAAGAATGATGCCTGATATTCTATACACCCCTCCTTCACAAATAAGGTAGACTATCTCCTCTTCAATGCCATTGCTCTGCTTTGCAGGGAATGTTTTTCTTGTAGACGTTCTCGGAGAGTTGGGACTTTAAAACTGAATTTCAATACTTTTATTGTTTCTATGACTATGGCTCTTGTCACTTCCCTGTTTCAGTGTAGGTATAAAAAATCATGGCTTTCAGATACTGCAGTAATAGGAACTCTGAGATAATTACAATTGATGTTTCTTTCTTCCATAAGTATGTTACCACTAGAATAAACAACAATAAATTCAACTTAAATTCTGAATTAAAATTTGCTGTTTACAAAAATGTGTACTTTTACATATACATGTACAGATCACAGAGTCATAGAATGGTAGGGGTTGGAAGAGACTTCCAGATGTCATTGAGTCCAACCTCCCTGAAAAAGCAAGATCACATAGACCAGAGTGCACAGGAAGGTGTGCAGACAGGTCTTGAAAGTGTCTAGGGAAGGCGCCTCCACAAACTCTATTTCCAACCTGTTCTAGTGCTCCATTGCCCATAAAGTAAGGAAGCTTTTTTTCTCATTATGAGGTGGAACTCTCTATGTTGCAGTTTGTGTCCATTGTTGCTCATCTTATCACAGGGCATCACTGGAAAAAGACTGGCCTGTAGATAATAAAATAAATTAGAAATCCATGTATCATGTCATACTGTGATCAATAAAGCAGGCTTTAATACACCTGTTAATAATAATCCCCATATCTCTCATATAACCTGGCCTACTTAATTTTCCCTGATGACCAGCAGCTGGAGAACTTCTGCTGTAAGGACTGGCTGCAAAGAGCTGGGGCTTCTCAGCCTGGAGAAGAGAAAGCTCTGGGGAGACTATATAGCAGCATTCTAGGACTTGAAGCAGGCCTACAAGACAGACAGGGTGGGACTTTTTACAAGGTCCTGTAGTGACAGGATAAGGGGGAATTGGCTTTGAGCTAGGAGAGAGTAGGTTTATCTTAGGCATTAGGAAGAAATTCTTTATAGTGAGAGTGGTGAGACACTGGAACAGGTTGCCCAGGGTGGTTGTGGACACTTCCTCCCTGGAGGTGTTCAAGGCCAGGTTGGACAGGGTCTTGAGCAACTTGGTCTTGAGCAACCTGATCTAGTGGAAGGTGTGCCTGCCCATGGTAGGGACATTTGAACTAAATAATTTATAAGGTCACTTCCAGCCCAAGCTGTTTGATTATCATTTGCAGAAAAACAACTTCAGTCTTTGTCCTAATAGCAAGACAGGAATTTTAGTTCAGTGTAGGAGAGCAGGAAGTATCCATGGAGGGTTTCAGGACAAGAAAGAACAACAGGCCACTGATAACAGAGCAATGGCCTGATGATAAAGAGGATTTGACTGCAGTAAACAGCCTGACACACGAGACAGAAGGACGTTTGGCTCCATGCAAGAACAGCTCAACCTTATATGGGATGAAGATAACAATGGACAGCTGCATATCAAAGCAGAAAACTCAATTAGAAACAGGGTGCAAAAATGTCAGAGAATTTCTTATCTTGCTCAGTTTTTCATATAAACTGCTTGCTCTGTACCAATAAATGGATTCCTGCTTCACCACCTCGGGAGTCCATGCATGTGTTCCAACAGTGCAGGTCATGTAAGTTTTGGAAGCTGGTGCCCTTTTCCAGAATGCTGTGACCACCACAACCCTCTTTCTGAACTGAAATCCAGTTTTACTGTCTGGATAAATAAAAGCATAATCAATAGGGAAAGGTATTTCAAAAGATTGCTTTAGAATATATGTGTGACTCGGACAAAATTAATTAGCTTAGCCTGGAGAGGAGGAGACTGAGGGGTGACCTTCTTGCTCTCTACAACTACCTGAAGGGAGGTTGTAGACAGGCAGAGGTTGGTCTCTTCTCCCAGGCAGCCAGTACCAGAACAAGAGGACACAGTCTCAGGCTGGGAGGTTTAGGCTGGATGTTAGGAAGAAGTTCTATACAGAGACAGTGATTGCCCATTGGAATGGGAGGTGGTGGAGTCACCTTCATTGGAGGTGTTCAGCAGGAGACTTGATGGGGTGCTTGGTGCCAGGAGGATTCTCACCTTTACAGCTATTCTAAGACAGGAATTCTAGCATGAAGGTTATAGTCTGATTACAAGTATTACTTCATATTTTCACTAAAAGTTTTTAATCTTCTGGGGTTTATATTTTTTTTCTGTTACCTGTCTCAGTCTGGACTTTTTATTCCCATCAACACAAAAAATGCTGATTTATGAGCCTATGATAACCTATTTACACTCTTCATTGCCTCACAAGATAACCTTTCAAGTTTCTTGTAAACATTTTTATAGATATGAGCATTCTGGGATCTCATAAAATGATAGTATTCCCAATGTTCAAAGAAGACACTCTGTGAAGGAGTGTTAAGGACAACATGCATTCATGGAAGTACTTGAAAAAGGACAAGGCATTTTTTGTTCTTGCAGGCTGGGTTATTTGCCTTTTGTGGCATGTGAAATATCAGTGTTTCTAAAAGAAATGCTGTCAGACTGCAACGTAGTAGAGTTGGGTCTATTGGGCAGTTTTCTAATATAACTAATGTATAAATGCTGACTTTCCTGATGTCATCAAAAATTCATTTCATTTTGCATTTGCTGACATTTAAAGTGCATGTACACAACAATTGATTTCTTTTGGGCTTCTAAACAACTTTAACTGGTGAAAATTGATCCTTTCTTCTTTCCTGGCATGTCAATTTAAATTCAGTTATTGAGCCAAATCCTCTAAAATTAACAGATTTGTCAAGGAAAATTACAATATATGTCTAGAAATTTCAAAGCACCTTGGAATGATAGTCTGAAAAGAATAAATAATGACACTGATATCTGTATTTAGCTTACGACAAAATTTCTGAAGTTAAATAGTCTCATGTTTCTTCAAGCATTTACTTTTCTTCTTCAGAATGTTAACACTCTGTACTCCGTATATCTAAATCATGTTGCATCTAAGAAACAATAACATTTTTACTGGAAAAATGCAAAAAGATATATCTATTGACAGAAATAATTATTACAGATACGGTTTTACTTGATAGACTTTAAAAACACCGTGTGTTACTATAGGAAACTTTGTAACAGAAAACAGATAAGTTTTAATCTGTTTTTACTGGCCTTCTGGAGAAATTTAAAATGTTTTCATTGAGCTAAGCCTAAGAGCTTTAGAAATTCTTGACTATCAGGAAAACACATGAGGAGTCAAATTCTCTTGCTATGTCCTGCATTTGCAGGGGTGTTAGTTTCATAGTATCAGTCAGGGATGGAAGGGACCACAAGGATCATCTAGTTCCAACCCCCCTGCCATGGGCAGGGACGCCCTGCACTAGACCAGGCTGGCCAGAGTCTCATCCAGCCTGGTCTTAAACAATTCCAGGGACGGGGCCTTAACCACCTCCCTGGATAACCCATTCCAGGGCTTCACCACTCTCATGGTGAAGAACTTCCTACTCACATCTAGCCTGAATCTCCCCACCTCCAGCTTCATTCCATTCGCCCTAGTCCTATCACTACCTGATAGCCTGAGAAGTCCCTCCCCAGCCTTCTTGTAGGCCCCCTTCAGATACTGGAAGAACTGTTTGCAGGTTACAACTTTGAAGCTGTTCTCCTAATCCACAGAGAGACTTATGTTTATTTCCAATGAAAGAAAATCAATTGTTTCTATATGGTACAATCAAAATTCAGTAGGAGAATATGTGTCTTTTTTATATCTACACAGTCTAAAACTTTCTCAAATTGCTCTGTGTTCTCTGAATACTCTGAACTATATCAAGCACAGTTATTGCATTTTGTTAACACAGTACTCATAGGTAAAGTTCCATCATTCCATTTACAAAAGAATGTGGTTATTTTCCCACATGATTTCATTCCATTTGACTTTGAATCAAATAATTGTAAAAAAGTTCCCCTGAACTTTTAACCTAAAGTTTTAGCAGCCCAAACCAGGCATTTTCATAGCTCAGTTTATCACATTATGAAAATTTTCAACATAATAAATACCTAATTGGGTGGGTGGTGGTAAAGAAGACAGTCAGTCATATCAAGAACAAGAAGCAATGGACACAAACTGAAATATGCAAAATTCAACTTGTGTGTACGAAATTTACTTTGAGAGAGATCAAATACTAAAGCAGATTTCTCACAGAACTCAGAGTCTCCGTTCTTGGAGATATTAAATCTCTGACTGGATATGGTCATGGATAACATGTTCCACTTGAATGTTTTAGCAGCAGACATAGAACAAAGATGTGCAGATGTTTCTTATAACCTCAACAATGTTAAGAATAATCCATTGTCTCCTGCAAATAATTTTATTTGTGCAGCTTTTTCAGTGAAGAAGTTATCAAATTCTGTTTCAAAGATTGCAAGATCTCACTTTGCCCTAGAAACATTCTAGATGGTTGTTGATCCAATCCCACTAATAGAAGACACACAGAAAACTGTCTTTTTACACTAGAGGTACAAGCATACATGCGGAATACAATCATACACGCCAAGATGTTCTGCAGGAAAATATTTTGCCTCACAGAGATTCGATGGATAACAGCTTCTCCTTGTTTTAGCAGTACACTATAGACACACCCCTGGCCTTGGCAGAGAGGATGATCAAGTCTCTCTTACCTCCCAGTCTTTTCAAAACTAGGCTATCAGACTGGTGCAATGGATAGCCCTGAAAGCACTAGGCTAACTAGGTGTATGTTTGCTCTATAATGGAGCTGTAATGGAGCTTGAATCCAACAACAGAAAGGGTATTCTCTGAAATTGTTTTCTACATGCAGATATTGGGAGGTGGGTGGAGTCACCGTCCCTGGAGGTGTTCAAGAGGGGATTGGATGTGGCACTTGGTGCCATGGTCTAGTCATGAGGTCTGTGGTGACAGGTTGGACTCGATGATCTTTGAAGTCTCTTCCAACCTTGGCGATACTGTGATATTACCCAAAGTTTTGAAGAAATTTAATCCACTTTTTCCAATTACTTATCTTGAATTTTACGTTAAAGGTCATTATAAACAGTTCATTATAAGCTTATAAATGCAAATGACAAGGTTCTGTGAGTGGATACAAAGTAAAGATTAGTATAAAGTATAAAGTATATAGGATACAAAGTAAAGATTAGCACTCAGTTTTAACCTCAAGACAGCTATATTAACCAAACTTTCTTAGTGGTTAACAGAGAAATATTTGTCAACTAGTAGAGGAATAATTTAGAGAGCAACTCAAGGTGGAAGTTTTTAAACGTGAAAATTAAACTTGAGTGACAGTAATTTTAAAAATCCAGAATTAATCAAAAGAGTTTTTGCAGTGAAAATTAAAGACTAAAGCATATTTTAAAATATTACCAAAAGAAAAAAAAAAATAGAGTGCTTTCTGCTGATGTAAATTCTCATTACTATATTTCAATTCAGAAGCATTTAGATATGTGCAGTCTCAGAAGAGCTATGTCTACATACACAACATCTGAAAAACTGTCTCTGTTTACTAAATTATCCTTTTTTTTTTGGTCTAGATCTCACATGAACTGTCATTAAATATTATGTCCTGTTTTGGCACTTAACTGTGATAATATGAAAACAGCAGTGATAAGAAATTATTTTTTAAGGATGAGGGATTTTCCTAATTGGAAAGGAATAGTCCAAAACCCAATGTTTAGTTGACATGGGTTTAACACCTGACTGACTTGATAAGGCAAGAAATACTCCCCAAAAAATCTAAAAAGGGTTGAAATGTGGGCTTCACAAAGGATAGAGTTGAATTTAGCTAAAGTTTTAGATTCTGTTATTAATTTCAAGAAAAATGCAATTATGCTTTATCATGCCAGGTGTAATCTATTCAAATGCTTAAATATTATTGTGCTTTAAAATGTAATTGCCATTGTGCATAGATGTTTGGGCCTGCAGACCGTTCACTGTGTTCATAAAAAAAAGCTGTTAAAAAGTGTAGAAAAATGGACTAGCTCATATAACATCAATTAATACATTTGGTTTGTTAGGGGTTTGTTTTATGGTTGATGTTTTGTTGGTTTTAGTTTTGTTTCTTTCCTTTCTTTTTTATTATTTCTGGTCAACTCCTTCTTGTTCTTTGGCCCAAAAGTGTCCAAAGGACTGTAAAATAGTGCAGATCAGAAGAGAGATTGCATGAGTGACAGGATAGACTTGAGAATGAAAGTGAATATTGAGGTCAGGAGTTTGAATGATAGCAAATGTTTGTGACTGTGTATAAAAAAAGAAAAAAAAATCAAAAGCAAGAAATCAGGGAAAAAAAAAGAAGAAGAAAGTATTAGCACAACTGGGAGGACCCTAAGAATAATAAACTACAGTTTCACATTGAAACAGTCATCAGCAACATCAGCTTAAATTATTAAATCTTCTCTCTTACTGCGACTCTATGTATCTCCCTACCATAGCTGTAATGAACAAGAGGAAGAGAAGTGTTAATTGATTTTTAAAAGGCCTAATTTTTATGCTTTATGAAATAAAAAACAGGTTCTTTGATCCAAATGACTGACTGAAAAGGAAAACTTCTTTTTTTCTCTGAATCTGCCTGCTGTTGATGTTTTTTTCAATGTGTTTCAGTCAATTTAACTTCACACAGCCTATTGCAGTGCAGAGAATACCTGCAGAAATTATATTGGGTAATATAACCTTTCAATTTTCCACCTATACGGAATTGCCTTGTACTCTTAGCTTTTAAATAGCTTATATGCGAAAAGACTAAGTTATTGATAGTCCAGCCACATATTTTTAAAGTTTAGATTTAAATTCCTTTTCAATTCTTCCTTCATGGCTAGAAATAAATTGTAACTTTAAAATGTTAAGTGGTAAAAAATGAAATTGTTTTCAGAATCTTCTATTCAAAAAAAGACAATCAGCTATGAATTCACAGTATTCTAAGCACTAATTTTGTTTCAAGAATGAAAAGAGCAAAGAAACAGAGCTATAATACAATACAATACAATACAATACAATAAACCAGGTTGGAAGAGACCTTCAAGATCATTGCGTCCAACCCATCAACCAATCCAACCCACCTAAACAACTAAACCATGGCACCAAGCACCCCATCAAGTCTCCTCCTGAACACCTCCATTGACGGTGACTCCACCACCTCCACGGGCAGAACATTCCAATGGGCAATCACTCTCTCTGTATAGAACTTCCTAACATCCAGCCTAAACCTCCCCTGGCGAAGCCTGAGACTGTGTCCTCTTGTTCTGGTACTGGCTGTCTGGGAGAAGAGACCAACCTCTGCCTGGCTACAACCTCCCTTCAGGTAGTTGTAGAGAGCAAGAAGGTCACCCCTCAGTCTCCTCTTCTCCAGGCTAAGCAACCCCAGCTCCCTCAGCCTCTCCTGATAGGGCTTGTGTTCCAAACCCCTCACCAACTTCATTGCCCTTCTCTGGGCACGTTCCAGCAAGACAACATCCTTCCTAAACTGAGGGGCCCAGAACTGGACACAGGACTCAAGGTGCAGCCTAACCAGTGCAGCAGACAGGGGCAGAATGACCTTCCAGCTCCTGCTGGCCACACTCTTCCTGATGCAGGCCAGGAAGCCATTGGCCTTCTTGGCTGCCTGGGCACACTGCAGGCTCATGTTCAGCCTACAATCAACCAGTACCCCCAGGTCCCTCTCTGCCTGGCCACTCTCCATCCATTCTGACCCCAGCCTGTAGCACTGCGTGGGGTTGTTGTGGCCAATGTGCAGAACCCGGCACTTGGATGTGTTAAATGTCATGCTGTTCCTGCTGGCCACACTGTTCCTGATGCAGGCCAGGATGCCATTGGCCCTCTTGGCCAAGATAAGATCTATGTGCAAATTTTTAAAAATATTTCTCTAGGAAAAAAATAATTTCCCAACCAATGTAAGGAAACTCAAGACACAAATCATCACATCAAGTATATGATTTTTCTGATCAGGACTATTAATTAACAGAAGACACCTTAAAATGGAGGGACTTGTTTGCATATATCTGTGGCAGAATGTACAAAAACATCATTCAGAAAATGGGAATTGGGAGAGGAAAAAAGATTAATTAATTATTCAGCAGTGAATAAGAGTATTCTACTCTATGAATAAAGAGCAAAAATAAAATAACATATGCTGGTGATCAAGGGTAATGAGTAGTCAAAAATACATATTGTATTGGATGTATGAAATACACAGGCTCAAATAATACAACTGCTGCACCTGGGAAGGCTTTCCATTGACACTGCAAAATACAGCACTACAAGCTGGCATTCACTTTTACTACATAGTTGTTTATCTATACACTACAGTTTCAATGCATAGTGAAATTCCTGATTTAATTCACTGGAATATTTCTGAAGACCTGTGAAAGTGAGGAAATGAACACTTGTTCATCAACACAGAGTGCAGACTGCAGCTTCAGAAACCTACTCTCAGTAGATTGTGGGATTTGGAATTGATTGCTAGCGTTATGATTTATCCCAGAGTTAATGGAAAAAGCCTTCTAGAGTGGACTGAAGGGACATTTTCCCCACCAATCCAGACTTAGTACTAACCAAGAATGCCTTTTTTTTTTTCTTTTCAAAAACCTATTTTCTTCTTTGCCCAATGCTTCACTTGATTACACAATTTCAAGCTATTCCCCCCTCTCCCAAAGAGGGCTATAGTCATAAATAGATTAACTTTCTTTCAGAGAGGAAAAGTTATACTATGTAATGATCTGAGAACTGAAGTAATAAGGAGGAAGACATTAGTGTTTTCATAGGCTAACCTGAGTCACAAAGAGGTGGAACCCCCAAACTGCCTGAAGCATATGTTGGGGTACAGATGGCATTGGCTGGCATGTAAGACATGCCCTACTGTGGCTCGTGGCCTCATGGCATCATTTGGACAGGGGCTGAAAGCATCAGGCTTGGAGGAAACAGCATTCTGGACCATGGGCAAGACTCAAATGTAGACATCTTCTCGCCACAGTTGGGCTGGGGAACCATAGAACGGTTTTGGTTAGGCAGGGACACCTCTCAACCAAACTCAGCTAGTCAAGGGCTCATCTAGGCTTGCCTTGAACACCCCCAGGGAAGAAGTATCCACAGCATCCCTAGCCAACCCGTTCCAGAGTCTCACCAACCCGCTCCCCCCTCCAGACCCTCACAAAAAACCCCAAACCAAAACAAAAACCAAACAGCGCCCTCCCCCCAAACACCAAACCCCAAACCAACCAACAAACAACAACAAAACAAAACAAAAAAATCCAAAGCAGCAACAACAGAAAAACAAAACCAGAAAAACAAAAATAAATGCTGGTCTGCTGTTTTTACATCATTTTTCTTTCTGGCAAGCACTTGACAACCAAAACCAAGTGCTTCTCAAGTGCAATACTTTATACAGTCCTGTTTCATTGCACCATCAGTTTTGTGCAGAGCCCTCTGGGTGTGACAAGGCAAGTGACCATGTTGTAGAGGACTCAGGTTTGGCATGGAAGGTTGAGCTGATGTTCCCTTGGTGTGATTGCTTTAACAGGGGAAGCCAGCTCAAGGTAGGATTTTGAAAGTAACCCAGCGCCTCAAGACCTGGCTTTCTGCTATTGCTGTGCAATCTTTGTATGGCTCAGAGCCTGCTTCTGACTGTAGAGCTTAGCTTGTCTCAGTCTCAGGCTGTGCCAGGGGAGGTTTAGACTGGATCTTAGGAAGAAGTTCTATACAGAGAGAGTGATTGCCCATTGGAATGGGCTGCCCGGGGAGGTGGTGGAGTCACCGTCAATGGAGGTGTTCAGGAGGAGACTTGATGGGGTGCTTGGTGCCATGGTTTAGTTGTTTAGGTGGGTTGTATTGTATTGTATTGTATTGTATTTAGGTGTGTTGGATTGGTTGATGGGTTGGATGCGATGATCTTGAAGGTCTCTTCCAACCTGGTGGTGTATTGTGTTATTGTATTGTATTGTCTTGACTCAAAAGTGATGAATTAAACTGACATTTCTTGACCTTCACCAACATAGTAATTTTATCTTTAGATCACAAGTACAAAAATATTTAAATTGAAAACCTAAACAAGAAGAAATGAAGTGCTTGTTTTCAACTTTATAATTTTTCTCCTAGGTAATATTTATCTGCAGACCTGTGGTGGGCTGACCCTGGCTAGAGGCCATATGCCCATGAAAGCTGCTCTGTCACGTTCCCTCCTCAACTAGACTAAATAGAATGAAAGGCTTATGGATCAAGATAAGGACTGTCTCAGGCAAACAAACTCAACTTGGGAAATTTATGTAATCTATCTCCAAGATCAGTGTAGGGTATTAAGGAAAAAAATCCAAATCTTCAAAACATCTTCTCCTCACCCCTCTCTTTTTGTCAGGCTGAACTTTGCACACAACTTTCTCTACTTCCATTCTCCACCAGTGGCATGAGGGGACATTGAACAGGAATTATGGTCAATTCATCACTCATTGTCTCTGCTGCTCACCCTCCTCAGAAGGAGGACTTCTCACACTCTTCCTTTGCCCCAGTGTAAGGTCCCTCCTACAGCAGATAGTCCTCCATGAACTTCTCTAGTGTGAGTTCTTTCCATGGGCTGCACTTCTTCATGAACTGCTGCAGCATAGGCCCCTGTTTTGATCATAAGGAGGCTATTGATATTCAATAAGCAGAACAATTAATAAAAATATTAATAACTATATTAATTTAAAAAAATCCCACAGAAAGTATCAATAAAACCTATTTACTGGTTCAAAATATTTGGTTGTGGAACAGATATCTCACCAGCAGGAACAAGTAACAACTTCAACAATATGAGCAAAAATCCAGAAACAACAAACAGCACTTTAAACTGTAAAGAAAAAGGGAGCATCGGCAATGGAGCTGGAGACTGCCCACAAGGGTGGGGGGAGGATCTCCAGAATTCCCTAGGGCAACAGACCTTTCACAGATGCTTATAAAAAATCAGATTTCATAGTTACTCACTGATCCTGGCACCCCATGGCACATGTGGGGATTTAAACAAAACCAAAATGGTGCTGACCACATGAAAGCTGCAGAAATAGTTTCACTTTCTGTTGGTTTCTGCAGCTTGTCACTGAGGCACATTCAGGATTTATCTCCAAAGGCTTTGTAGCTGAAAGCCTTGTAGAAAAGAGGTTGCTGCTGAAGCATGAAGAACTTGTTGGCTTTGTAGCTTTGACTATTTGGAGACACTCTTCTGCTGCAATTCTTCGCAGTGGTGCTAGTTCCTCCTTCCAAAAAACCAAAACTGTCACAGGGACTCAGCTCCTCCTGGGGTTCATCTCTCAGCCCAGCAAGACACGTCTGCCTGCTCCTGGGCTTTACAATGCTATACAGTGAGGGCTCTGTGCAGTCCTGTCTGGGTAAACTGAAACACAGCTCGGTTTCCAAGTGAGGCTTGTGATTTCTCCTAGAGCTTGGACAATTGCAAGGTAAGGCTCTGACTCTTTGGGCTGGAATGGCCAGTGACAACAAAGACGGAGAGATATAAGTACCTGACACTAACCTATAGAATGAGTCCTCTCCAAACGTGGCCAAAGACACAACACACCTGGCCCACCTGTACTCCAGGGCATGTTCAGACAAGCCTGGGCAACATGGGCATTTGCCTGAAAAAACCAGACCTGCTGGCTCCTGCCCCACCATCCAGCTCAGGGCACTTTTGAGGCTTTTTGTCCCTTCAGGACAGTCCCCTCCACAGGCTGTGCTTCCTCAAGAACAGAGAGAGTCAACATATGTCCCTTGCAGGGTCATGAGTCCCAATAGCAAACTTGCTCTGGCTTTGGCTTCTTTCTTCATGGGTCCACAGGTTCTGTCAGGAGCTTACTCCATCATGGGTTTTCCATAGGGCCACAAGTGCATCCACCTGCTACAATGTGGAGGTTGCAAGTGGTATCTGCTCTACTGTTTTAACCTTCATGAGCCTGCCTCACTGTGATCTTCATTATGGGCTACAGGGGAATGTCTGCTTTGGCACCTAGAGTTCCTCCTCTCCCTCCTTCTTTGCTGACCTTTGTGTCTGCAGGACTCTGTCATATATTCTGTCCCAGTACGGTTTGCTCAGAGGGCAAGAGATTAAGACATAGATGAATCAAATGTTGTCCAAGAGTTTATCATTTATCAAAAGAGAGGTGTAAGATAGAAAGGAGGAATGATAGCAAAGCTGCAGAAATCCAAGTGAAGGTGTCTTTACAGACTGCTAGGAAATCACTACTATGGAGGGTCTAATAGTGCCTTGCGGGTCTGGCATGCCTGATGAGTTGGTGGGAAGGGGTTCCTTCTCTGTTGTTGCCTGGGGAGATGGGTCCTGCTCTGTTGTTCCTGATGACTTGGTGGGTGGGAGAGAGTTCCAGGGAGAGGATTCTTCTTCTCTAGCTCCTTTTTAAACAGTCTGAGTCCCAAAATCATTGTCCAGTTCCAAAAATCTTCACACACATGCATGGTGGGTGCAGTGCCAGGTGATAGTAGATGCTGTCCAGTTGGGCTCAGGCTCAGTGTGCCAAGAGTGCTATTTCAAGGTTTGCATCACACAAGACCCTTCTCAAAGTCAATGACCTAGCACCCTCAAACTTGCTCAGTGGGCACTGAAAACAGCAAGACCTGCCTCAGCAGGTTGCTCAGGCACAATACATCTGTCAGTAGTGCTCTGGTGCAAAACAACCAATCTCCCCAAACACTATTTAAGTCCCTTTTTAGCTTGTTGTCCAGCCACCTCTGCTGCAAACACATTACCGTCTACGTGCTCTTATTGCTCTTTTTTGGCTGCAATCGCAGTTTGTTGCACAGGGGTTGTGTTTAGCCCCTTTTAAAATGTGTTATCACAGAGCTGCTCCTATTGTGGCTCATGGGTTCAACACTGACCAGCAGTGGGTCCATCCTTCAGTGTGTCCATCCTGCAGCTGTCTGGCAGTGACTCTATCAAACTTATAGCAGTACCTTAGAGAAGCCACCCCTGTGGCACTTGCACTACCAAAACTAGGCCATGCCAATACCGTGCCAGGGCCTTCAAAACTGGAATCAGTGAAAGAGGCTCACAGGGATGATGTCCTTATTTGGAATGGTATGCACTTGGGGATGGGAGGTTAAGGAGAACAGTAAGGCCCCTGAGAGTTGTGTAACAATTTTAAGGGGTGGACACACTGGATAAATTCAAATTTATTATTGGAATTAAATTAGAGACACATCTCTAAAGTTAGCTGGTCTGAATGCAGTTCTCTCTAAGAGAAATTAATGCAGAATGTGTGCTAACACTCCCTCAGGTTGTAACCGTACATTTGAACTCATTCATTAAAAAAAATTACACTAATGCATTTCTAGACCTGGGAATTTTTTTCCTTTTCAGATGTTTTCTTGTACACTTAGTGACAGATATACCTAGAAGACTATCTTTGTAAAAAAATTACAGGAAAACTGTAGACCAGTATGTTGATCTCCATCTTCAAAGGCTGAGGGACCATACAGCAGTGTACCATGTTTATTCTGGGCTCAGAGTGCTGACTTTGGTGTAGGTGGCTCTGTAAATGTCAGAAGATACATGAGTGATCTGGGAAGCTAGTCTACTGAGTTGGTGGTACGGGTACAGAGAGGAGCTGTACTCTGTGCATACCAATCAGGATACCACTAAGCTGTTTGAGCAGATTTATGAACAAATTGCTCAAATTTATGAACAAAGAATGATTGTTCACAAAGATGGTTACACCGAAACCTAAAGAGAGAGATGCTGAACTGGTTAGTGTCGACAGCTAGGCTAAATCTGCTTTATGTCTTTTTGTCTACATATTCAAAATCCATCTGTTTTCCTTTCATTAGTCTGTCTACACTGGATGTTGTTTATTAGCCATTTTTCACCTCTTGTTCAAGAGCTTCAACAGTGCTATCAAAAGACTTCTAAAGGGTAAATCTTTTGTCCAGGATCAGGAAGGGGAAGAAAGTTACTACTCTTTTACTGGGAAGAGTAATGACCACATCTATCATGTGACTGTCTTAAATCACAGTCTTCCCTTAGCAAAGGTAAAAATGCTGACACCTATAAAGTTTATTATCCATATTGTCTTTCATTTCTGTGGGACTAGAGCACAAGGCTTGAAGGAATAAGCAGCATCATAGAGAAGTGTGCTGCTCAGAGTGTGAAGAGTGACTTGCCACACTTCTTTTAAAAGAAGAATCTTTGTTGTACCAACGGCAGGCTACTTTCCTGTATTGAAGCAAACCTCCCTGTTGTTTATTGGCATTAGTACTATGCAGATTTTCATCCTACTGGTGCCCTGCGGAGCTCAATGTCCTTCATTTTTATCGAGAAGTGTATTGACATTAGCATGAGAACACCTGCTTTTGAAAGGCCATTGTTAGTAGCAGAGTTCAAGCAAGTCCCTAATGTTCATAAATGTTCAGTGAGGGTAAAGCACTAGAAAATGAATGAGTTGATGAAGTTTTAGAGGTCTCCAATGCCTAATTATTTCAAATTATGTCCTTCTCATAGGCTAATACTGGAGGAAGTTAACCAAAGTAATTAGCATGTACTTTGGCAGTCTGCTCAGTTTAATTATTTTGCTATATTATGTTGGGGCAGAGGATCCAGATAGCAATAATGATAAAAATGTCTTGTAAGAATGCATGCTTGGCTGAGGAGCTCCATACTATGAATGACTGCTTTTATGCTATCACTGCTGAGTAGCACGATTTTTATATGTTAGCTGAGCAGAGTCTATTGCTAGAGCTGCAGTCAGATATGTAACTGCCATGGAAACTAGAGGGCTACATAACAATGGGAACAGCAGTCTTACTTGATTGGGACAGTGTCCTAAAAAAAACCACATAAAAACCAAAAACCAACAGACAAACCCCAAAACATTTTGTGTGCTACCTCAAACTAAATGGAAGAAAGGAGCTTTGTTTTAATGGATGGGTTTTATGAGATTCACTGGGCCAAGATCTTTCTTACTTAACATTTTTGCACCAGTCAAAAGGGTCACTTTTTGGGAAAAAAGGAAAATTCTATTTGTGTATACAGCTTTGGGCAAGGGGCAGCCAGCATGGTTATAAGATATGACCAACGTAAATCCCAGCTGTGACTGGGTTGGGGTTTTTTATGGTATAAACTGAAATCCATCTTTTAATAATGGCTTTTTTATGAGGGTGAGAATTCAGACCAACACCTTTATCTGCCAGCCTGAGGAAAAAATTACTTGTATTTTTCTTTCACCTGTAAACAGCCCACAGAGAATGTTAGTTGTTTTTTGGTTTTGTCTTTTTTTTAATCATTAACAACAAATTACATATGACTATCATTTTACTAGGAAAAACTTAAAATAATTACAGTCTTTATCCATTTTCTCTCTGATCATAGTATACAGCTTGAATTGAGCTGACTTCCTGATTTCATTTTTACTGATGCAAATCAAAACCCTTGGCATTTTATGCAGGCATTCATAATGTCAGAGAAGCACACCTTGTACCAGAAGACTCCTCAAACAGGCTGTTTCTATGCTACATCTCTTCTCAATGTGTTTGTGTACCAGTTACAGATTATCACTCTCACCAGCACACAGGCAATAAGATAGACCAAAAAAGATTGTAAGATTTTTGAAATATGGTCATCTGTAAACCTTTCCTGGCTGGGTAAACCCTACCATGTTTTGAGCTTTAGAGATTCAGTCTTGATAGTAAAGTGTCCTTTCTGGACCACTTCTATTTTTCAGTAAGAAATGTAGAATGTTTTATTGAAAAGATGTCTTGATCATACATATGAGAATTTCCTCAGTCTCTCCTGACACCAAAGTTGAAGTGACATTATTTTTTCTTTGTTGATCCCCAGAACAAAATAAACAAACTCAGTTAGACAACATGCTCACATATGTGGCTTTGCACATGATATTGAGGGCATGATGCCAAATGGTGTTAAGATAAAGTTGCTCGGTTAGAAATAATAGCAGGAAGTAGGTTAAAAGTTTTACAGTTATAATGTTATTACAGCCCTTCAGACATGAGAATCTTCACATTTAAGGGATGACAAAACTGACGAATTTGGATCGGGACGTAGATGGTAATGAAAACATAATTCACGACTGCATGTACTCTACCTTTGTGAGCTGATTAATAATCATAGTCTGCAGCCATGAAGTCTAACACAGCTTTTGTGATCAAAGGTCTTCAGGGAAGGAAAGAAAGATCTGTCAGAGAGGTGATCTTACAACTGGCCAGTTGCACAGCTCAATGCTGAGGCATGACATTAGTTAAGTATAGTAGAATAGAATAGAATAGAATAGAATAGAATAGAATAGAATAGAATAGACCAGGTTGGAAGAGACCTTCAGATCATCACTTCCAACCTACTATCCCACCCACCTAATCAACTAAACCATGCAACCAAGTCTCGTCCTGAACACCTTCAATGATGGTAACTTCACCACCTCCCCGGGCAACCCATTCCAATAGGCAATCACTTTCTCTATGTAGAACTTCTTCCTAACTTCCAGCCTAAACCTCCCCTGGAGAGGAGCACTACAGCACTTAAAAGAGCTGACAGCAATAAAGACATGAGGATGATGATTTACCACAACAGGTGCAAATGTAAAGATTACTCCCTCCCATATTTGTTTCTTTACATTTGCTTTGCTGTGTATCTCTTCATGGTCTATATCTCTTCATGGTCTATCTATCCGTGAAGCATTTACTCACCCCAGGGTAGGTTTATACAAGTTTTTGCTCACTGTCAGCAGTCTCAAGGCTTCTGCTGTTATTTCTGAAATGATCAAACAAACAATAAATAACCTGACCAGCACTTCCTGAGAAACAAGGAGTACATGTGTAGTCATGACAAGTAAGGATAAACGCTAAAGGTGAATCTGACATTTTCTATTATATTGTGAAACAAAGGGGCAAGGCTGTGTCTTTGGAAAACAGGGCTTCAAATCTGCAACCAGTGCATTTATGAGGCAAAAATATAAAATTATTGAAACATTTTCTTTTTCCATATGAAATTGCTCTTTGAAAGGCCTCTCTTTCTGAAAATATTACCTTCCTGCTCTACAGAGTTCCTTGGTGTTCCCAACCAACCTAATATATAGCAGCTAAGGGGACCATTTTGGAAACATTTCCCGTTCATTAGCCTAGGACTGCCTTTTTTTGGTTTTTTTTTTTTTTTTCTTTCTTTCCTCCTCCCTGTATTCTGGAAATGAACTGCTCAGCTGTCACTCTCACCCATAATGCAGTCACTTTTTGAGTTTGTACCTCAACAAATGGGATGAATTTTTCCTCTTCTTCACATGTGGGCACATTTTCTACTTGGCTTCCATTGCAATCTTTTCCTTGTTCTCCATTAACATGAGGAAAACCTCTGGACACCTTTGAAGAACAGTACCAACTTGCAGATTTTGATGGAAAAAGAATATTTTCCTTCCAAGTAAATAATCTCCTCTGAGATGTCAGGCTGTTTTGACACTGGGTTGACTGACAACCATGCTCTATTCAAACAATTGCATTCTAAAAAGCCTCACTGACTAAAGCCTGATCCCTTGTAATTTTGATTTGGGACTGCCACATGTCTCTTATTGATTTTTTTGCAATGGAGCCATTGAAATCCTACATAAATATCCTTGTAAGTGTAAAAAGAACATGCTTGTAAATTTCCTTTGGGTCAAAAAGATTAATTTGTTCTATTAATTAGCATTCAGGCCACTGAGATTTGAATACAACTTGTAGAATGCTAAGCAAAATAGTCTACCAGGATCTAATATCTACTTTGTTCTACATGATTAAACACAACACAAGTGCCACTGGACCTCTTAGAAGTACATAATATACTTTTATACCCAGATGCCCCAGTTTCTCCTTCATTTGCATTTACTCAGACTTTTAAACTACAGTGCTTGCTATCAAATCTCCCATGCAGAGAGAAAGTCTGAAAGAAATTAGCTCTCTTCAGATCAATGCTTTTTATACTCTGGCCCCTTCCCCCCACTCCCTTACCCCTTTATGGCCTAAACTTCAAATTAACTTCAGGGAGAACTGATAAGCTATAGCATGGTTTTATTTGTATAGAAACAAAGGGTCAGATTTTGTCATGCTTATTCAGTCTAAGAGGTAGTTTAACTAACTCCTCTGCAATAATAGGGGACTTTACAGGCAATAAGATATTACTGAGAGCAAGTGTTGTATCATCTTAAAGTCTCATTCTAAAATAGTTACTTTCAAAAAAAAAACACCAAACAGGTGTTGAAAAGTGCTATGATTTTGTATGTTGGCTTTTGAGGAGGGAATAGTAGTCAAACTTGTTCGAAAGAAGATTTGAAGGAAAGACATATCACATTTGAAATGAAAGACAACCAATATCAGACAACCAATATTGTTTTAAAGTGCAACATTGCAATCATTGCTTAGCTGAGAAAACTTATTTTTATGCCAGTTCTAATGAGCTCTGAAAAGAGATGGCTATAGAAATAGTAAAAATATTACTCATGAGCATTCCTTATAAGCCTTTATATCAGTAGCAGAAACTAATATTATTTGAGCATTAAATGTAACTGTGGCAAGACATGAACAACTGTGGTGCTAACAAGCGCAGTGCAACAGGAGGTACTATTCTGCTAGGTCCAAAATAAGAATAAGCAGTGTAGCCTGTGTTTGTTCAAAAAGTGCCATCAAATAAGGAGTCAGCCTATAGGACTTGATGATCTTTGAGGTCTTTTCCAACCTTATTGATTCTATGATTCCATGAAATACCTGAGGATGTTGCATTATTCCTTTAACATTGGAAAGATCAAGGAGTACCTTGACATGAAATAACATCCTTACTATCTACCACATACATATGAAACTTGTTAGAAGACATCATAAAAGAAGTATACTGCAAAAGTATATCATCACTACTAAATGGTTGACTTACTGAAACCATTTAGAAAATAATTTTCCTTCCAAAACCAAATGATATAACCTTGTTAAGAACACTGAGCTTTGCAAGTAAAATATTAAGTGACCTAAGTTCTATGTTTCTGATTTATAATTTGAGGTTTCAGCTGTAGATTTTTTTTTATTTCTTTCCTGATCAATGGCAAATATTTTTCTTTCTGTATAAAAAAATAGGAGCAATTAAATTGAAAATAAGTTGATATTACAGTCGTGCAAAACCTGATCAATGCTGGAGATGAGAGTAAAGTATTCCGTTCAACCACATTAAACATGAAGAACACACATACTGTAGTCACAAGCTCTTGTCCCTTGCCATGCTATAAACATTTTTTGCAACTGAAAATGTAGCATCAAAGAACTGGTTGGGGGGAGGTTGTGTTTTGTTTGGTTGTTTTGTTGTTAGTTGGTTTGGTTTGTTTTTACAATAGCACACAAAACATTAAACATAGTTAATTCAACCACTATATCTCCTGCTAAAACATAATTCAAACCCCAAAAGTATGTTTGTGCATAGGGAGAACACAGTCTAGTTCATTCCTCAGTATTATGGAAAGCTGGTGAAATGCAAAAGTTATGCAAAGGGCTCTTTAACATTTATGATTTAAGGGAAACCTGATCCCTCTATAAACAGGAAGCATATTCTGTTTCTTTACCTCTTCACATGTAATAGCCAACACATAGCTTACTGTGGAGACAATTACTGCATGTATGCAAAACCACAAGGAAGTTATTACTATGTTCATTCTCCAGAAATGACAGAAGAACAGAATGAGACAGAAAAGAAGTATATGGGAAGTGAAGAGGTGGTTGGAGAAGCACTCTGTTGGTTATATTCTGTTTCTGTGCTTCCTGGTTTGAGAATGCCTTTTATTACTTTCACTGTATATCTTTGGGGAAAAAACAGAAGTCAACAGTTCATCATCATATTCTTCATCTTTCATTCACAGAATACAGGCAACCACTAGGGTTCTTAACCCATTATTCAGTTGCATGCAGATTCTGCTTGTAAGATCAGGTAAATATTTTTTTTCTCCTTTTCTTTTTAATCTTTTATTTTTTTTAGCAGTTCTATCTATCTAGCCAAAATATCTCCCCTACTTTATTGAAACTCCTAAATTTATCATCATCCTATTTTAACAGCTAGTGAATGGATTCCCGGGAACATATGAAACAGGCTAATGATATGGGGTGAGCCTCTGGGCACGTAACTGAAATAACTGAGACCTTATTGGCTGAAGGGAGGTTGTAGCCAGGTGGGGGCTGGTCTCTTCTCCCAGGCAACCAGCAACAGAACAAGAGGACCCAGTCTCAAGCTATGCAGAGGGGAAGTTTAGGCTTGATCTTAGAAAGTTGTTTACAGAAAGAGTGATTACCCATTGGAATGAGCAGCCTAGGGAGACAGTGGGTTTGATGTCCCTGGAGGTGTTTAAGAAAGGACTGGATGAGTGTGGAGGGTTGAAGTTTCCTCCCAGCATTGACTTTTAAGCCAGACCAACTCAGTTAGAAACAAATGAAGTTGCATTGACAAGCAAAATCTACACTCTACAATGGAATGCAATGAATCTGTACAAAATATACAGCATTTACAGTATTATACAGATATTTATAATCAGCAAACAACACGAAAACCACCCTGGTCAAAAAGACCAGGGAAGCTGCTTCACTGTCCCACTCCCCCCTCAAAAAAACCTCCCAGGTCCCACAGTACCAAGAGAGAGAGAGAAGTTGAGAGAAAGCAGTGTTAGTCTTATCTCAAGGCCAGCCAGAAACAGCACATTGTCTCCCTGGCAAAGCAAAACAGCCAAGATCAGAAAAGAAGAGAAGAGGGGTGGGTTGGAAGCGAAATGTGAAGAATTGTTACGATACAGCTTCTCTTATCTCAGACAGTCATCCAATGAATTTGTTTAGAATAATCTTTTGTTTTCCTTTTTAAACCCAATACTGATTTTATTTATACTTTTCTGCTCGATATCTGCAGCTAAATTTTAAAGGCATAGGCTAAAACTACCACAATGAGGCACTTAGTGCCATAGTCTCATTCATTAGTTAGGGTTAGGTGATTGGTTGGACTTGATGATCTTGGAGGTCTCTTCCAACCTGGCTGATTCTGTGATTCTGTGAACAAATTATTAAGGACTAAGCTACTGAGAACACCACTGCTGACAGTAAGGATCAGGACATGAAAAAAAAAAAAAGAAGAATAAAATATGTCTTATATTTGCAGAGTACAAACCAAACCAAACCAACCAAATGAATGAAAAAACTGAAACTAACAAACAAAACCACACTATGTGCTTATAAATTCAAAGGGCTTTATGAGCTTTAAGAGTTAAGGCTGTATTTGTACATTTTCATGATTGTATTCATTACTCTGCTACACGGGAAAAATCTCCATGAGTTATACTCATTAAAGATACATTTGTTTTATTTTTGACTTACTGGTTTGGGGAAATTAACATTTTCTTCAACTTAAAATGTTACAGGAACAAAGAATTAATTAACTGGTTTTTAATGGTCAAATAAAAATGAGAGGTGAGCACCTCAACCACTCAGAACTGAACCTGTCATTGAAGGATATAATCATTACTAAGTAATCTAGGTTTCCCATGTGTTAGAACATCTAAAAAAAAAAAGTCTCTTATTTAATTAACAATTCATTCATGTCAGCCTGAGTAGGAAGTAATTTAGATAAAATTGTAGTGTGTGTATTATATGGTTCAGTTTTGAATTGTAAGTGAAAAATGTCCTTGGAGATGTATTCAAAAAAGGGTTCATCTTAATATTTTACTAGGTTCTACAGCTAAAAGATAATCTGCACACAGTCTCAGCTGGTATAAATAGGTACAGATCTACACTGCCTCACTTGTAATTCAGTATTTGTGAAGATGTGAGGAAGTAATATGCTGCCTATTATTTGTGTGATCATGTATGAAAATGATATTATGTTCACCAAAACACAATATCCTCTTGGTCTTGGAGAGTCACAGAATTTGTACAAATGTATTTGGTAGGTGCAAGCTCTTCTTTCAAGAAGTATAAGAAAGTAAATATCCCTAAAGAACATTACCATTTTTACCAGCTGTAGATATTTTGTGGATTTTTCATTCCACCAATACCAGCTTGATTGGTCTACTGATCTCCTCATTTCACTTGGTAAAGCTAATAAAAATGGAAAAACATTATTTATTGATGTATTACTATAGTTGTTGCAGTGACAGCCTTAGTCATACCTTACGCTGAAACAGTCATTAGCCAAATGGAAATCTCAGGCCAGAAAACGTTTCTGATGTTCAACAGGATAGCTCAGTTATTCAAAAAACAGTGTATATTTCATCACAAAAGTGTCAAATTCTTCCCCAGGATAATTTATTTTCAATCAAAGCTATCTGCACTTCAAAAAAAACCCACCAAAAACCCAAAACTAGAAGGTTTTAAAAAATTGAAGTAGTGCTACTCAAGCATTCTCATTGCTTCTCAATGTTGAAATGGTTTATTATGACAGCACATTCTTTCTGTCCTGATCTCTACACCTGCAGGCACCATGTGAGTATAAATCTGTGTTGCTTGGACGCTGTCATATTCGCTGGGTTGTACTTCCACGTTTTTATATTTACTTTATATATGTGCAAGAGCCAACAATCAGAGTAAGTCTTTATAGTTTACTGTAATGCCCAGTGAAATTATTTGGAAAGTCTGTCATGAGATGTTTTTTTAATTTGATTTCAGTGTTATTTCTTCATGTGTTAGCAAAGAATATCACCAGAGCATGAACTTTAACTTTAGTAGAAGCATAACTACAATCTGCTGCTTCTGCAATAACTACAATCTTGTTAAGCTCCCAAAATGTTTAAAATTAATTTGAAAAAGAAATATGCTTTGTCATATCATGCTGGACACAACCAACACACAATGCCTCATTTGAGTGATATTGATACTAAATTAACTGTGTATTGTATTTTCAGAATATTTAAGATATTCTTTTTCCTCTAGCAACCTTTTTTTAGTTATGTCTTCCTTTGAACACTGGATAATTAAATATCATATCTTTAAATGCCAAAATAATGGGTAAGTAACAGGCTGCAGGGCTGAGCCCAGAGACTGGTGATGAATGGTGCCGCAGCCAGTCACTAGTGGTGTCCTCCAGGGATCAATGCTGGGACCCATCCTGTTCAATATCTTTATTGATGATCTGGATGAGGGGATTGAGTCCACCACTAGTAAATTTGCAGATAATAGCAAGCTGGGGCAGATGTTGATCTGTTAGAGGGTAGGAGAGCTCTGCAGAGGGACCTTGACAGGCTGGACAGATGGGCAGAGTCCAACGTAATGGCCTTCAACAAGTCCAAGTGCTGCCTGCTGCACTGTGGTCACAACAACCTACAGGCTGGGGTCAGAGTGGCTGGAGAGTGGCCAGGCAGAAAGGGATCTGGGTGTACTGGTTGATAGTAGGCTGAATATGAGCCAGCAGCATGCCCAGGTGGCCAAGAAGGCCAATGGCATCCTGGTCTGTATCTGGAACAGTATGGCCAGCAGGAGCAGGGAGGTCATTGTGACCCTGTACTCATCACTGATTAGGGCCGCACCTTGAGTCCTGTGTCCAGTTCTGGGCCCCTCAGTTTAGGAAAGATGTTGAGCTGCTGGAATGCGTCCAGAGAAGGGCAACAAAGCTGGGGAGGGGTTTGGAGCACAAGCCCTATGAGGAGAGGCTGAGGGAGCTGGGGTTGCTTAGCCTGGAGAAGAGGAGGCTCAGGGGAGACCTAATTGCTATCTACAACTACCTGAAGGGTGGTTGTAGCCAGGAAGGGGTTGGTCTCTTCTCTCTAGCAACCAGCACCAGAACAAGAGGACACAGTCTCAAGCTGCACCAGGCCAATTTTAGGATTGAGGTGAGGAGAAATTTCTTCCCAGAAAGAGTGATTAGCCATTGGAATGGTCTGCCCCGGGAGGTGGTGAGTCATCATCACTGGAGGTGTTCAAGAGGGGACTGGATATGGCACTTAAAGCCATGGTTTAGTTAGTCATGAGGTATTAGGTAATACGTTGGACTTGATGATCTCTGAGGTTTTTTCCAACCTTATTTATTCTACAATTCTATGATACTATACCTCTGCAAGGCCATGGGAGAGAGAGAGACAAGTTGCAAGTGGAAAGAACAGAAGAACAAAGAACTGTTTATACCACTACTCTATAGCCCATTAGCAAGCCAAGGAATTGTATAGATATTATAATTATTTTTCTTTTATATGCAATTGTAATTTATTTTTACTTTCAGTCTTTACAGTCATGTTCTAGACTAAAGCTCCCACTTCAAACTGTAGCATGTTTAAAGTAACAAACATTGAAATTTCCACACCAGGAATCTAAGAATGAAAAAAAATAAATCTTTAAATTTGGAAATGTTGCTTTTCTTTCCCAAATGCCTTAAATGTATTTTATTCAGGTTTGGGTTTGTTGTTGTTTGTTGGTTTGCTTGTTTGTTTTTAATGTTTAATTGTCAGAAGTGTTGTAGTATCATGCTGTATTTATGAACTTTTCATCATTTTGCATTAGAAAGATATCAAGTTTACTGAACTCACTTCAGACATTCATTTACCCAGATTAAAAAAGATCCAAGATGTCTGAGGTAGAAGACTAATGTGTTAATCCATTACAACAGTAGACTGCATAGGAAAATTCTTACGAATTTTCAATACCAATGAAAGATTTCTTCCAAGGTGGCCTTCTGTCTTGTTCAGCATCTTTCAGAGATGCTTCTGGGCTTTCCAGCTATTTGCAAGAAGCATAATAATCTGATCTGCATAAAATACTAACATTTATATTAGAGCTCCTTAGAAGAAAACATATTAAACATGAAAACATCAGCCAAAATAAGAAGCTTAGGGTCTTATCCAGTAGAAACCAGATGTTGGTCTACAAAAGCTTAGACTCACACCCTCCCAGGGCCCCCTGCTCTTCCAGAAAGACTTACTGCTTTGACAGTGATCATATAATACTGTACTACTAAGGACTGGAAATATTGTTTCCCCAAGCAGTTCTTCTGTATTTCACTCATTAGATGTAAAAATCAATTTTATGCCTGTGAATAAGGTAAATAACATGTCACAATACACTAAGCTGGAGATATATGTTGGACACCATGTATTTTTGCACTGGCATGACTTCAAATACCTTTAATTGAGAGTCTTAACAATAATTATCACAGGTCTGCAGACATAGCGGAGGAAAACAAGAATGTGTTACCATCAAACCAGGGACCTGCTACTAACCAAACCAACAAGACAGAAGCTCCCAAATCCACTTTATTCACCAAGACACCAGGTTAGGCATAAGATTTGTTTTAAGTGGGTTGTAAAGTTCATCAGCTAAATGACAAACTTCCATGCTTTCTCTTTCCTTTGCTTTCTGACCATACCATTAGAAACAATCATTCATATGCACCCTATGTAGAAGATGACCCTGCAGATAGCTACTCACTCCAACATGAAAGGATCTATCTGTTGCCATACATAAGCAATGGTTTATTCTTCCAGTACTGTACCTGATAGCTAACTTCTGTTTACGTGCTGCTCAATGTTAATAAACCCTTGCTTCTTATAGTATTTATCTCTGAACTATTTTCTACAAGATAAAAGCTATCTAAGATGAGAATTCCCTTGTTTTTACTGTCACCCACTTTCATTGCTATCACTTCCAAAACTAATTGAAGGAAAGAACTAAACAGACCACTGGGCCCCTCACTTTAAGAAGGACATTGAGACTCTTGAACGTGTCCAGAGAAGGGCAACGAGGCTGGGCAGAGGCCTCAAGCACAAGCCCTATGAGGAGAGGCTGAGGGAGCTGGGGTTGTTTAGCCTGGAGAAGAGGAGGCTCAGGGGAGACGCCATTGCTGTCTACAGCTGCCTGAAGAGTGGTTGTAGCCAGGAGAGGGTTGGTCTCTTCTCCCAGGCAACCAGCACCAGAGCAAGAGGACACAGTCTCAAGCTGCACCAGGGGAAGTTTAGGGTCGAGGTAAGGAGAAAGTTCTTCACTGAGAGTTGTTCGCCATTGGAATGTGCTGCCCAGGGAGGTGGTGGAGTCACTGTCCCTGGAGGTGTTCAAGAGGGGACTGGATGTGGCACTTGGTGCCATGGTTTAGTAGTTGTGAGGTCTTGGGTGACAGGTTGGACTTGATGATCTTTGAGGTCTCTTCCAACCTTGATGATTCTGTGATTCTGTGAAATGTCTTATTTACTACTTTTGTGTATACATTTTAGTAATTTTATAGGGACAAAGGCAGTTTGCATAGTCTACATTTACAAAACTTAACCAATATCTATCTATTTATAGTAGATTAAACATTTGTTAATTTTTGCCCATTGCTAATTCACTAGTAAATGCTATCCTTTGGAATTAATAAGAATTTCTTAGATTTCACTAGAAAATATTTTTAATGAAATGGTGCCATTGCTGTTACAATTTCTTGAGCTGTTTATTGGAAACTTGTTCCTGGGGAAAAAAAATAAAATTGCTCTGCTTTTAAAATAAATGTAAGGGTAAGATTTGGCAGGCATTTTCTTTGTCCATTAGAAAATTTCTTTTTATAATTCTTTGTAATTGGATTGCTTATTATGTTATATTTTATTAATGGTTAAAATGCTTTCATTTTCCACAACAACAGAAGAGGCATGTAGGACTTGTACAGAGCTAAAACCACCCATTGAAAGGTATGACATCCTGCTGATTTCAGAAGTGGCTGGAAAAACAACTTGGCAAGATATTGTGAGCAGAATTAAACTTCCACACAGTATATCAAAGAAATATTCCAGGCTTGCAATTTGAACAACTTCAAAAACCCTGAGATTGTCCAGAGCATGTGCTTAAAGTTGCTCTTTGGGTATCCTTCCAGCAAAGGCAAATAAGAATTATGCTTCTGAACCACAGAAGATTCAGTACCAGGACGCAGTGGCACATTTAGTATGAAAGAGAAGTTGGCACACAGTACTACTATTTGGCCAAATGTTGTTTATTTATTTATTTGTTTATTTTTATTTCAGGTTAGGTGTAGTATAAGTTTGAAGGTTTTTTATGTGACTAACATCTCTGTCTGAGAATCCACAGGGAATCTCGAAGTGCAGAGATTTGTGAAAATAAAAGTTGAACAGAAAAAGCTAATCAAAATGTGGCAATCTCCAACATAGGCTTGGTCAAAATGAAGAAACAAACGTTTGGGTAATTTCAATTACTTTGTCTTTGTTTGGCTTGTGTTTGTTGGTTTATGTGTTTTTTGGGGTTTGTTCTGGTCTTGGGTTTTTGTCTCTGCAGCACATTCACAGTGATAATCAGTTATTCCCTGACAAAAAGAATTGTGAATTCTCAAATGAGGACAGAGATACAGGGGCTGCCAAATTAACATCCATCTATTTCTCCTGTCTGAAACTGTCTGAAGCAGCAGCAGGTTTGGAAGTGTACACCATTTCTATTGAAGATAAAGATTGCACATTATATACTAAGCTCCAAGAGAGCACAACAGCATTGGGTTTACTCATTTATCCCAGTCTTGTCCAAAAAATTCAGAATCCTCCATCTTTCAGCATGCAGCTACCTCTAAATGCCAACGTCCCACCCCACTGCCTTCCCTCACCACTCAGCACTGACCTACTCTCCAGAGGCAGTCTATGCTTGTACTAATTACACAGCTGGGCACAGCTCTGCATGATGGCTGGGAGAAATCAGCTCCATTTGATTAGTAACAGCCTTTGTAGTACAAATCACAGAAATAATCTACCAAGCTTAAAATGTTATGAGAGAAATGCTATCTCTCAAGACAGATTTGGATTTCTTAAGGAAATATGAGAAGAGGTCAGACTCAAGTGCAACTTGAAAATAAGGAGGTGGAAAAATAGTCTTATGGAAAGATGCAATGCAAAATAGTGAAAATTCCTGGGCTATCAACATAGGACAAGGATGGCACCACACAATAACACAGTTGGTCTGTTCTTACCACATTTCTCTATCTTGAATTCCTTACTAAGAGCTCTAGGGATTTACTCCAGCCAGGAATTGCTGGAGCAGAAAGGAAGCAGTGTCATCCATGTTTCATTTTTCCCTTTATAGCTATTATGGATGGCAATGACATACTGGAGCACCTGTGACAGTCTTGCATATTTAAGGACCTTGCTACATAAAGGATGCAGTCCTGTGCTGTAGAGGTACTATAAATCTCCTTTTCCAGGAATATTTCAGCATATTTTATGATAACATTGTCAAAATTTGCTAGATCATTGAGAAGTTCGAGGCAGAGTACACCCAGTTTTTGAAGTTAAAAAATTTTTAGCTCAAAAGTTTCATTTCCCATTTGGTGCTTTTTAAATGTATCAGGAGGAAAGAAAGTCTTTCAAATAAATACAGCTGCTTAACACACAAAAAAAATATAATTACAATTTAAATGAATGAAATCAGATATCTATTTAGTTTCTTTATCTACTTTTACAAATTTTAGCATTGGGTATATATCTTTGAAGTACTGTGTATGTTACAAACAACTATTCAGAAACTCTTGTCATTTAGGTGTTCTTGTCATGACTTCTTCAATGACTTCTTGTCATTTAGGTGTTTAAAGCCAGGCTGGATGAGGCTTTGGCTGGCCTGATCCAGTGTGAGGTGTCCCTGCCCATGGCAGGGGGGTTGGAACTAGATGATCCTTGTGGTCCCTTCCAGCCCTGACTGATACTATGATTTTATATCTATTATTATTTAGTACCTGACTTCTTCAGTGCTCAGAAAATTTTCTAGGCAACCTAGTGAGGACAGATTTTGTCCTTAGAAAGTGAAGAAGAGCATGTGCAACTGTTGTGTATTCAACAGTGTTTTGGAAGCAATATTTCTTCATAGCTCTTCAGCTTGACCTAAGTGTTAAGTTTAAATAAGATCAGCTATTTAAAATGGACTCCGGAAAAACACATGCATAGTTTATCACAACAAAGTTCATCAGAATAAAGATGCTATGTCCCTAAGCTACAGATCTTTTGTCACAGACAAGAAATTATTAATTTTCCCAATAATCATAGGATTATAGAATGGCTTAGGCAGTCACAGTTTGTACTGGACCACTACTCAAGCCTGTCATGATCCTTCTGGATGGCACCTCTTCCCCCACAGAATCACAGAATTAACCAGGCTGGAAAAGACCTATCACCCAGCATCATCTAATCAACTAAACCATGGCACTAAGTTACTCATCCACTCTTATTTTAAACACTTCCAGGGGTGGTGACTCCACCACCTACCTGGGCAGCCCATTTCAATGGTTAATCACTCAGTGAAGAATTTCTTCCTAACATCCAGCCTAAACTTCCCCTGGCACAGCTTGACACAGTCTAAGTTGTAAAGGTCTATGTTCTCAAATGAGTTCACCACACCATACAGCTTGTAGCCAGGTGGAGGTTGGTCTCTTCTCCCAGGCAGCCAGTACCAGAACAAGAGGACACAGTCTCAGGCTGCACCAGGGCAGGTTTAGACTGGATGTTAGGAAGAAGTTCTATACCGAGAGAGTGATTGCCCACTGGAATCAGCTGCCTGTGGAAGTGGTGGAGTCACCTTCATTGGAGGTGTTCAAGAAGAGGCTTGATGGGGTGCTTGGTGCCAGGGTTTAGTTTTTTAGTTGTTTAGGTGGGTTGTATTGTACTGTATTGTACTGTATTGTACTGTTTTGTACTGTATTGTACTATTGTACTGTATTGTACTGTATTGTATTTAGGTGGGTTGGATTGGTTGATGGGTTGGACGTGATGATCTTGAAGGTCTCTTCCAACCTGTTGTTGTATTGTATTGTATTGTATTGTATTGTATTGTATTGTATTGTCATCAGCAGACTTGATGAGGGTGCACTCAATGTCACTGTCCATGTCACTGACAAAGATGGACTACACCAGGCTGAGAACACACACCTGAGGAACCCCACTTGTCACTGGCCTCCACCTGAGCATCAAGCCATTCATCACAATTCTTTGAGTGTGACCATCTAGCCAGTTCCTTACCCACTGAGTGGTCCATCCATCAAGTCCATGGTCTCTCCCTCCTAAAGACAAGGCTGTCACATGGAAAAATTACAAATGCCTTGCCCACGTTCACACAAATGATGTCAGTTGTTCTTCCTATATCTTACAGAGCTGTAACTCTATGATAGGAGGCCACCAGATTCATCAGGCATAATTTACACTTTGAGAAGCCATTTTGGCTTTCCCCATTCAACTTGTTATTTTCTATGCACATTATCTCAGTTGCCAGGAGGACCTGCTCCATGATTGTCCTGAAGGGACAAGCCGCAAAACATGCCCTAACCCAGATAATGGGTTAAGCACCTGTGAATGTGCAAACCTGGATACTTCCTGGCATTCAGATGGTCCAGGCACATGTAATTAACTGTGTAATCCTGTGTGCCCGTGGCCATATTTGGATATGCCCCATCTCATAAGTTCAGCTTTCAGGTTTCTCTGTTACCAAAGGGCATTAATTGCCTTTGGACAGTATTTAAACCAGCCAATATGATAGGCAATTTGCCTTGTTCTCACCCAGAAAGCAACAAGAGCCAAATGCTGCCAGAGTTGCAGCTTGAAGAGCAGTCCTAGCATGCAAACCACATCTGGGCCATGCACCTGGACCAAGGCAGCCAACACTCCAAGAACCCAGCCCTGGGGCAGAAACAGGAAAAGCCCCAAGAGAACTGAATCCCAGAAAAGCCACAGAAAGGCTAGAACCCCAGTGACAGAGAGCATGAGAGAGAGAGGGCCCTTAACCCTCTCCAAGATGTGCAAAGCTCCAGACTGTGAACTGGGCACAAAAAGAGAGAGGCCCCTTAACCCTCTCCAAGCCCTCTTGAATTATAGTTACAGTGTCTGGTAAGTTATTAGACAGAGGAGCAAGCCGTGAGTCTCTGGCTAACTCGCTACAGAATCCCCTTTGTGGGGAACACAAAGCCCTTTTTGGGGCTGTTCAGTCTGGAGAAGAGAAGGCTCCGAGGTGACCTCATTGTGGCCTTCCAGTATCTGAAGGGGGCCTACAAGAAGGCTGGGGAGGGACTTCTCAGGCTATCAGGGAGTGATAGGAGTAGGGGGAATGGGATGAAGCTGGAGGTGGGGAGATTCAGGCTGGACATGAGGAGGAAGTTCTTCACCGTGAGGGTGGTGAAGGCCTGGAATGGCTTGTCCAGGGAGGTGGTTGAGGCCCCGTCCCTTGAGGTGTTTAAGACCAGGCTGGATGAGGCTCTGGCCAGCCTGATCTAGTGTAGAGTGTCCCTGCCCATGGCAGGGGGGTTGGAACTAGATGATCCTTGTGGTCCCTTCCAACCCTAGCTGAAACTATGAAACTATGAACCGCAGATCATGGCACCAGAATTTCCAGTTGAAATCACTGTGTTGGAAACTCTCAGATTTCTCTTTAAATCATTTAACTGTCTTCATATGTGAAGGGTATCACTCACAACCGAATAACAGAAACTGTAAATATACATTGCAAATAAATTACAGCAATATTTAACATAAAATAAATAAATATTTTATTACCTGGCACAGAGGTAAAATTGACTTATCTGTAGTTCCCTGGGTGCTCATTGCTCCCTTTTTAAAAAATGGGGATTATGTTTCCCCTTTTCCACAGTATCACAGTATCACCAAGGTTGCAAGAGACCTCAAAGATCATCGAGTCCAACCTGTCACCACAGACCCCACAACTAGACCATGGCACCAAGTGCCACATCCAATCCCCTCTTGAACACCTCCAGGGACGGTGACTCCACCACCTCCCTGGGCAGCACATCCCAATGACGAATGACTCTCTCAGTGAAGAACTTCCTCCTCACCTCGAGCCTAAACATCCCCTGGCACAGCTTGAGACTGTGTCCCCTTGTTCTGGTGCTGGTTGCTAGAGACAAGAGGCCAACCCCTTCCTGGCTACAACCACCCTTTAGGTAGTTGTAGAGAGCAATGAGGTCACCCCTGAGCTTCCTCTTCTCCAGGCTAAACAACCCCAGCTCCCTCAGCCTCTCCTCATAGGGCTTGTGCTCAAGGCCTCTCACCTGCCTTGTTGCCTTGTTCCAATCTGAGAGAACCTCAACAGACTGCCATGACTTCTCAAATACGATGGTGTGATGGAGTGGTTTTTACTTATGATTTATGCAATTTGAATTATGAAAATTGATTTTTATTAATAATTGAAAGTTATTAGTAACCAATTAATCAATATTTCTAGCACATGATTGTGAGATACATCCCATAACTGAGCTGCTGGTGGGCCTATGGGGTAGGCTTCCCTCACAATGGTGATGGTGGGAGAGGCCTTCTCCTCCCACAGCAGCAGGAGAGATGAGACTTTTGTTGGTTGATGGGCTCCCGTAGCAGGGTTTGGGTGATCCCTTGGCACAGTTGTGGCTGCCAGCTGCTGGACCTTGCCAGAAGCTTGGGGCCTGCAGGGTCGGTGATGGCTCCCTGGGGAGTGTCCCTGGTGGGGTTGGCCCAGCAGAGCAGGGCAACAATTCTTTGTATGCAGGCTCAGATGTCTCTTACCCTGTGCTGTGGCAGGCAGTACCCTTCAGGATTGGCCTGATGCAGCAATGGTCTCTTCCAAGGTTGGCCTGCGCTATACCATGGCCAGCAAAGCAGCTCCAGATTGGGGGGTGTGAGGGAGGGGCACAGCTGCATGGAGCAGCAGCTTCCCCTTGGCTCAGAGGAGCTGGTGGGACTCTCTCAGGGTGGTCCTGGCTTTGTGTTACCCTGGCATTTACATGGCTGGGGAGCGGGCACAAGTGGCAGCTCCCTTTCTCTTCTAGTGCAAATGGTGGGGTCACACAGGACACAGCTAGGCACTGTTCCTGCTTTAGCACACTCAGTTGTGGCTCATCATCTGCTGCTTTGTGGCTATGGCAGATGTTTGGACTGCCAAAACTCAGGCTAGTCCTGCCTCCCCATCAACTGGGCAGTCTAACCCTGAGGGGTATAGTCCTCTTTAAGACACAGCGGACTCTCTTCTGATCCAGTGGGACTGTCAATACAGCACTGGCTGCCTGTAGCTTCAGTGATGGACCCTCCTTTGCAGATTTCTGGGGTCTGAGGCTCAGTGGCCCTTCCTGTTGTTGAATTCCTTCCATATTGCAGAGGCTGTTAGTATGCTTGTGAACAGAGCTTGACAGAAGAGATAGCAAGGAGCTTGATAGCTATGAAGCTTGGTAGCAAAGAGAGAGGGTGACTTGTTTACAAATTGGAGTAATACTTGTAAGTTTCTCCAGGCTGGATTTGGCCAATAGAATAGAATAATAGAATACAATAACCAGGTTGGAAGAGACCTTCAAGATCATCGCATCCAAACCTATCAACCAATCCAACCCACCTCAACAACTAAACCATGGCACCAAGCACCCCATCAAGTCTCCTCCTGAACACTTCCAATGATGGTGACTCCACCACCCCCCCGGGCAGACCATTCCAATGGGCAATCACTCTCTCTGTATAGAAATTCTTCCTAACATCCAGCCTAAACCTCCCCCTGGCATAGCCTGAGACTGTGTCCTCTTGTTCTGGTGCTGGCTGCCTGGGAGAAGAGACCAACCTCTGCCTGTCTACAACCTCCCTTAAGGTAGTTGTAGAGAGCAAGAAGGTCACCCCTGAGTCTCCTCTTCTCCAGGCTAAGCAACCCCAGCTCCCTCAGTCTCTCCTCATAGGGCTCGTGTTCCAAACCCCTCACCAACTTCATTGCCCTTCTCTGGAGATGTTCCAGCAGGTCAACATCTTTCCTGAATTGAGGGGCCCAGAACTGGACACAGGACTCAAGGTGTGGCCTAACCAGTGCAGCAATGGGCAATCTTGTACACAGGCAGCTTTAGCCTATAGAAAGTGTGAAGCTAGAATTACAGCCTTACTTGGCAGTAGCACAAGCATCCCATGCGATGGGTGCATGTTGCTGTTTACTCCTTAGAAGGCAAGCTGGGGTTGTTTATGACATCTGTCTGCTGCCCTGGTCTTTGTTTCCCTCAGATCTGGAAAGGAGGGTGGAAGGGGGGATGTGGCCAAACATGTTGGGACAAGTTTCATAGTGTTTGGGGCATAATTCTGGATATATGGTGCCTTTACCACAGATGGTTAGTGGCCTGTCAACCTCAGCTGCCAGTTGCTTCAGGACCCATGGATGTACTTCATCAGGTCCCATGGACTTGCACACCGTCAGGTTCTTTAAGTGTTCCTGGATCTGATCTGCTCCTAATGTGGGTGGTTCTTGACTCTCTCAGACCCAGCCACTTCCCTTTGTGGCTTGCTTGGTGTTTTAATTCATTAAGGAAACAGAGGACAAGGTACATTTGACTGCTTAGCCATGTGATACTCTATCTTTCCACTGTAAGGTACACATTTATGAAAAGACTTTTATGTTTTAAAGTCTGATTCCAGGAGTTCTGATGCCAGCAAAACAAAACACTGACCCAGCTGGAAGGACATCTCGCACCTGCAAGAAGATTAATGTCTGTCCTTTCTTACCTCGACAGTTAGTTAAGAAAAAGCACTGTACAGACTACAGAATAAGGGCCTGATCCTCTGTCAGGCCTTTTATGGCAATAAGGCACTTATGGGTGTAGAACTTTTCTGAAGTAATGACTGTGAATAATGCTTAACTTTTATTCCTTTAGGGATATGTCAAACGTGTCTTCATTGTGCTACAGGACTTGGGTGTGGGGAAGTAACTATTGTTACTCAAAAATTGTACTCAATTTTTTTTTCTATAAAAGCTACTGTGTTGAACAGCAAGAGAAATGCCTAAAAATCTTTAAATGATGAGGTGTTTGCTTGTTTGTTTTCCCAACTTGGTTCTTATCCTAAGATTGACCTTATTTCTTCTTTCATATTGTGTTTTGTGAGACTCTTTAAAGAAGCAAAGTTTTTATTACCACCAGCAGGAGCTGGGCTTAGGCAATGGATCACAGGGAATGATCTCTTGTATTATTCAGTGTGCACGAAATGGAGTTTTCAAGGGTGCTCCAAGATTGCTGAATTCTGAAGTCGGTGGAATGTTTATTATTGACTTCAGCAGCAAATGCCTATAGTGAAGCTGAATCACTATGAAAATCCCACAGCACATTAATTATACACAGTATACTGAAAGCTTTTGTTTTCTGGACTGGGCATCTTTTTAATATGGACATACAAATCATAAATTTGGATCTCTCAGGTGGTTCTCTTGGAAAACTATGATGGAAAAAATGTTACTACTAAGAACATGAGCAAAACATTTTTATATTCAGAAATAACCAACCAAGCAACGCAACCAAACAAACAAAAAACCTCAAAGCCCACAAACTTTTAAGTAGTTCCATTCAGAATGGTAAGAGGGACGTAAACATAATCATCTGCAGTGGGGGAAAATACTGGGCTTTAAACACTAACAACAAAAGAAAAATAATATCAAAACAATGGCACCAACTAGTCTTTGAACTTATTTGAAGAGTTCAAAGCACTTAACAAAGACAGACATAATTTTGTAAGTACTGTATTCTGATTACATGATCACACTGGGAGCCCCATTGTTGTGGGGTGTTTGTTTTTATCATTATGCATATCAGCAGGGTGCTTTCCAAATCATATTTTAACAAAAACACAACAAAAGAAAATCAATTAAATTTCAGAGTATTTACTTTAGATATCTTCAAAAGTAGTTTTACCTATAAAATTTAGCAAAAGATTATTTTAACTCATATTATACTTTCTTTTAGAGCCTTAATTTATCACTGTTGTGCCAAACTAAAAACAAAACCAAAACCAAACCAACCAACCAAACAAAACCTCCAAAACCCCCAAAACAAACAGTTATAAGTCAAACATTCAAACAACTTAAAGATCTTTACTTTCTTTAACATTGACTTGCTTTATTCTTGAGTGCAATCACACAGCACTTACAGGATGGCCAAAGGATCAGGCCCAGCCAGCATGGATTTAGGAAGAGCAGGTCCTGCCTCACCAACCTGATCTCCTTCTATGATCAGGTGACCCGCCTGGTGGATGTGGGGAAGGCTGTGGATATAGTCTGCCTGGACTTCAGCTAGACCATTGACACCACCCTCACAGCAAACTCCTGGCCAACCTGTCAGCTCATGGCTTGGATGGGAGCACTCTGCACTGGGTTAAGAACTGGCTACAAGGCCAAGCCCAGAGAGTGGTGGTGAATGGTGCCACATCCAGTTGGCAGCCAGTCACTAGTGGTGTCCCCCAGGGATCAGTGCTGGGCCCTATCCTCTTCGATATCTTTATTGATGATCTGCATGAGGGGATTGAGTCCATCATCAGTAAATTTGCAGATGACACCAAGTTGGGAGCAGGTGTTGGTCTGTTAGAGGGTAGGAGGGCTCTGCAGAAGGATCTTGACAGGCTGCACAGATGGGCAGAGTCCAATGGCATGGGGTTGGCATGCTTAGCCTGGAGAAGGGGAGGCTCAGAGGAGACCTTATTGCTGTCTACAACTCCCTGAAGGGAGGTTGTAGCCAGATGGGGGTTGGTCTTTTCTCCCAGGCAACCAGCACCAGAACAAGAGGACACAGTCTCAAGCTGCACCAGGGGAGGTTTAGGCTGGATGTTAGGAAGAAGTTCTTCATAGAAAGAGTGATTGGCTCTTGGAATGTGCTGCCCGTGGAGGTGGTGGAGTCACCATCACTGGAAGTGTTTAAGGAGAGACTGGATGATGCACTTGGTGCCACGGTTTAGTTGATTAGATGGTGGGTGATAGGTTGGACTTGGTGTTCTTGTAGTTCTTTTCCCACCTGGTTAATTCTATTCTACTGAAAATTATTCAGATGTTTGATCATTGGGTTAACATCTAAAAATATATAAATAAAGCCTCTTTTACAAAGTTATGCAGTTAGTTATGGTTAAAAGCTTACAGTATTTCATCTTGCCTTCTTTACATAACAGCACACTTGGAAGTGGTACTCATTTTACAGAGGAAAAATCTGAAACCTAACTTTAAAATTTTCATACCAGAAATGGCAAAGGATCTGCATGTTAGATATTTAAATCACTGAAGCATAAAAGACAAAATTTAAGATGAAGGTACATTTCTCAATAGCATAATATTACTGGAAGTACAACACCTATTGGAAATAAAGGTATTTTTCAGCAGGTGGATCTATGGTCAATTCAGCACGATTTGCATTAACAAATACTATTATGCATTGGTCATTGCATATGATGAATAATATACCTGAGTGTAATGCCATGGAAAATTCCCTGTCAGGATATCTCAAGATAAGTATTTTACTATTTCAAACTTTTGTTCAAAAATAACAATAATTTCTAAGAGTAAATTTAGGCAGGGAGCATGACTTAGCACATAGTAGAAGCTTCTGAAATTGCTTGAATCCAAGAAACCCCATTATTTATAGAATCACAGAATTGTTAGGGTTGGATGGGACCTCAAGGATCATCTAGTTCCATCCCCACTGCCACGGGCAGGGACATCCCAGTACACATATTTTGTGAGATTTTTTACCTGCCATGTACTATTCAGAACAAGAGGCCACAGTCCCAAACTGCATCAGGGGAAGTTTAGGCTTGAGGTGAGGAGAAAGTTCTTCACTGAGAGAGTTGTTAGCCATTGGAATGTGCTGCCCAGGGAGGCGGTGTCCCTGGAGGTGTTCAACAGGGGACTGGACATGGCACTTGGTGCCATGGTTTAGTAGCCATGAGGTCTTGGGTGACAGGTTGGACTTGATGATCTTTGAGGCCTTGCCTAACCTTACTGGTTCTATGATTCTATGGTTCTATGCTGCATATTTGAGTACAATAATGTAGCAGGACCTTATCAGCTGCTGCTAATCAGATGAGTGAATCTGTGCTTTCTTGCTTTCTATATTCTTATGCTGAACCAACTTATATGAAACAGAGAAAGACAAAGGTGGGAGGAAAAAAAACAAAACAAAACAAAACAAAACCCAAAAAACTGGACATGCAACATATATGGGAGGATGGATAGCAGTTTAGAAGAAAAAAAAATCTATTTGTGTGGAACTTATTGCTGGTCACTGATGGGGCAGAGTCACCTCAGAGGAAGAAATAGGAATAGATGAGCAAAAAGGTGGGGAGTAGACATGCAGAAAGGAAACTGAGGCAGGAAGCATGAAACAAAAGACAACGCAGATCAGACTGATCTTGGCAGGACAAGATTTCACAGGATTACAGGTGAAATGAGATGTACAAAGGCTAATATTTACCAACCTAAGACTCATCAGGGTATGCCCTACTTGTGAAATCTTCTTTCTCCTTTTAAATTACTGTAGGAAAAAATTATCATTCTGATATTTATATAAGTGAGCTGAGAACAGAAGGAGGATTTCTGAGGGTGGGCTAATCATGCCTCAGGCACATTAAGAACTTAATTTCTAATTTAATTCTAAGCCATTGTGCATTCATTTAAAATAAGCTATTTCTCATGGAAGAGTACGCTGAAAAAAAGAAAAATGTCAGAAGAAGTCCTAAAGCCAATTGGGTTTAATTCAGCAAAGACATCAAGAGAAAGAAATAGTAACGCAGAGCAGCACTTTCAAGTAAATATCTTAGAAGTTAAGTTCAGAAAATATTGTTCTGGCAATAAGTAAAACATATCCAAAGTTCAGGATTAATATTCTGAAAGAGTCACCCAAATCTAAAATGTGAAATGTGCTCAAGCCATAAATTCCATCTCCAAAACAAAGAAAAAGATCTCGGACTTGCTGATGAGTCTAAATACAGGGAATTTAAGAAGGATTTTCTAGATTTTATCTTCAAGGGTTTGACTGAATGATTCATTAGAAAAGCAGCAAGAATTCAGTAATGATATAATGGCCTATTTAGAAATCTTTCAACATTCAACTTTCCCTCTTTAAGAAGGTTAGTTTTGCTTTAAAAAAAAAAATCCTTTCATTTTTCCTTTTGTCTTTGCTTTTATTTCTTCAGATACAGATTTTGATTGATACGGAAAGTTACAGGGGTTTTTGTTTTAGGATTCTGTACAAAGATTTCCAAAGATGTATTAAACAGCTGCTAAGTCCTATCAGTTCAGAATGATGAATGTTTTTCTATCAGAGTATATCCCAAAGTTAGAGCCAGAGAGAACATTCAAGGTCTGATTTATTTTATTTTACTTTATTTTAAATTTTTTGAGATACTGAAGATATGTGGGGAACTCATAAACTCCCTTGATTCCCAATGACTGCAGAGATGGGCCTTGATTTGTTTTATAGATTATTGCACAGGGCTTGATCCCATCAAAGCCCCATATAGTGAATAACAAAATCTCCCTGCCAATAATGGGGTTTTGAATAGTCCTTTTGCCTGAGATTGCTAAAACAGATTCTAAAAAGGAATGAAGTGAAGATTTTCCTTACAAAGTGCCTTTGGTATGCATTACTGAGATGAATATCACAGCAGTGAACATTTAGAGACTTTACCAATGAGAAGAAACCACTTTGTAACATAGATACAGACGCCCTGAAAATGGATTCAGGGAATTAGCAAGGATCTGCTTTGATTTATCAATAAGAAATGAAGAAAGCATACATAACAACATAATAATGGCCTTACTGTTTCACATGGAATATAAAGAATAAAGCCAAGTATGAACTATAAAAATAGCTCATCGCAGCTAACCAAGTACCCTGTCTCTGATAGTAGTCTGTAAATGTTGCTTCAGAGGAAAATAAAACCAGGTCATGCACATATAGCGTGCTTCCCTATCTATTAGCAAATAAGGTTTAAGCAAAGACAATAGTATGTCTTTGGGTTTAAATTGCTTTTAATGAACTTTTCCACCACAAATTTCTTGGTGCTTCGTTTTGTTGCAGATGCACTGCAGCAAGCTCTCTTCTTTTATTTTGATCCTGAGGTTGTCTGGATATTTTGCAGTTTGAAGAATGACATTCAAAAGCAGACAAAATGGGTGATGCTTTAACTTAAAATTCTGTGCACTGGGACTCACACATAGCGTGATAACCTTATTCTCTGTCTTCAGTGTAAAGTGACCTTGCCCATCAGTCAAATCTCCTACAAGTAAAAGCACTAACTTTAAAACCTCCCTATTCTCTGTCTGTATGCTCAGATATTTAATTTCAACTCTCATCACATATTTCGCAGCTAATAATCTGAAAACACCTGGCAGATCAGCACTATCTTTCGGATTTTGATGGAATTTAGCAGATGAGCTGGCCATGAGGATTTTCTTTACTGTAGATGGTGAGGAAAAAAAGGAACAATTCATCTCATCCTTAATCTAAAAGCTCATCTAACTTAAAGTAGATTAGATGATTTAGATGACTATGTTCTGCAAGTGACTATTTCTCTCCTTTGGCTAAAAAGGGGAATGCTAGCGTCAAGCACTGCAGGCCTATTAAGTTATGGATGTGCCAGGGTCAGTGGAGTGTGGAAGAGTGATCTATGTTTTCTCTAAATCATTTTATAGCTAAAAGTGTTGTAAAGCTGATAAAAAGAATGTGACCTATTGCCTTTTCCTGTCAACAACCTTAAATTTCTTCACACCTTTTGGTATTTTTGGTTTCTTAAGCTGTTATTCACATCTGTGCATGCACATAGACACAGACACACATGCATGTGCATAGACACATACCCACAGCTCTACAGAAAACTTACTTATGGGCAAAACTCACATGTACATAACCTTTTTTCTGGTTTTTTTTGGTTTGGTTTGGTTTGGGTTGGGTTCTTTTTTTTAATGGTAGATTAGTTGGTTGGTTTGGGGTTTGTTTTTTTGTTTGCCTGTTTTTGTTTTTCTTGTTTGTTGGATTTTTGTTTATTTTTGTAAGCAACCGTTGTTTTAAGCATAGAGGAAGAAATTATGTTTCCCTTAGATATAAAATCATTCTGATTTAGTGGTTTCTACATAGTGTGCTGTTAGTTATTTATTGTAGAAGTAGTGATTTGCTTTAGGATTATTTTAGGCTTCTATTCTTCCTCAAAGAAATCTTTAGGGGGGGGGACATATTTTGTAGAATAATAATCTGCTCCAAATTTTATTAATAGGTTGCTGTCTTTCACTTGTTACATCTCAAGTAAGAATGCAGTACTTGGACTCAAGAATATTACCAACAATTATGCAAGTTAAAATAGAATTACATGAGATTCCTGACTTCCTAAACCAAAGCACAAGACCATGTGAAGAGCTGCAGAGGTCAGGGGAGATTTTCTTCCACAGCATGGGATTTTCCAAGCTCTTCACATCACTTTTTTATTAGGGGGTTTCAGGTTTTTTTGGGTTTTGTTTGTTTGGTGGTGGTTGTTGTTTTAATCTCTGATGTGTTTGATGACAACCTGAGACCCAGTTCTGCAGTGAGGACATTTGATCATTTGTTTGAAAATTGTTGATGTTTTTGATAACAACTTTTATGGAGTAAGTTCCTCTAAATGACGTATTATCCAAAAGTATAGCTCTGCTGCGACATACCTTGTGTCCTGAAAGACAAGCAGTCAATGCTTGCTGATGGAATTTTGCTTCCAAAATCCATGTATTTTGTAGGCCGTTTTTCCCCACAAGTGAAATGAGACATAGTCACTTTTCTGAGACATTTTACAAAATTAGAAGGACCAACATTTTGAATCATTCAAAACTATCAGCTAAGCACTCAACACAATAGATCAGCATTGATACAATTTATCTCAAAGAAGACAGAGAGGGGAATATGTGGAAGAAACAGAGCAAGAAAAATATCTAAGGTTCCTATAAAGACTACAGAAGAAAAAGTGTTAGAAATATTGATTTGTAATAATTAAATAATGTAACTAATGGGAAAAAAATAATTTGCTTAGGTAAGGTTAATTTAATAGGGAATGTTTGATCCTGTTAACAGACTCTTTACCATGATGAAGTATATGATACAGAAATTATTCTTGATTATTAAGTCAATAAAAATGTTAAGAGGAAAAATGTAGACAGAACAGTGAAGAAATAAGCATGAAAGATTTTATGTCATAAAGATTCCTGGTGGTGCATAAATGAGGATGTGTTTACCGTGCACACTGTATGCAAATATGCATTGCCATAGCAGAAATGCTTGTGTTACTTAATTTAACTCATTTGGCATTAAATACTCCATCCATACAACTTCAGCATGTACTGAAGACATATACAAAAGGAAAAAAAAGTTATCTTAATTAAAGTTTTATTTTCTAGTGACATTTTTAATTGGCATAAGCTATTCCTCCTAATGTTTTCCCATTTATTAGGCAAGCAGTGGCATCAGACTTCCCAGGATCACCTCACAATGGTCTCATCCATACAATAAGTCACAAAACCTCCATTAGCATCACTGAAAGTGCAATTGAGATATAGAAGTACAATTTCTAGATCATAAGCTATACTGAATTAAGTATATTTTTATTTAAAGTTCTATCAACATATGTGTTAAACAGCTACCATAAATGAGTATTTCTCATTTATCAGGAAACAAGGCCTCCATTATATCATTCACTCATAAAAATAACACTTAGCTACATCCTATTTGGGCATCTCTTTCACAAATAGGTTTCAGAATATGCTTAATCTTGGTGTTACTATAAAGTAAGATCTTGTGTGTGTGTGTGTTATTCTTAACCTCAAGATATCCTCATAAAGCATTTATTTTCAAATTTTATGTGCAAAGGAAACAGGGGTTTATGATATAACTGAGAATTTTTAATCAAAGTAATTCATTCAAATTTGATGTTAACCAAAAATTACCTTTCATAAAAGTAGTTTGTTTCATCATTTTTAAAATCTATATCACAATGTTCTGGTTTGAACTAGACTAGAACTAATTCCCATCAGTGATTTCACTTTTCATCTCAGTCTCTTCTAACTGCACTTTCTGAAGGTAATGGCATGTTTTTGCAGACAGTGTCTGCCTCTAAAAGCGGTAACACTGATGTTTAGATTTACTACCGAAGACTGATGTGCAGAAAGTCTTTTGCTTGTACTTGCTCCTGTCTTGCAAGGTCTCTTCTAAATATTCTGTACTACACTGAGTATGCTGAAGCCAAGAGATCACAACTGCAGAGAAGTTCAGATAGGACAGTTGACCCTAAACTGTCCAACAGGCTATTCCATTGCATATACATTATATTCAGTATAAAGCTGAGAGTTCACCAGGGTCAAGCCTCTTCTTCAGTGGTAAATATCAGACAAAGACTCTTCCCTTTCACCCTTTGGTCTCAATACATGTGTTCCTGAATCCAGTTCCCATCTGCCACTGAGCCCAGTCTGGGACTTCCCCAGTGCCTGGCCACATCAGTGGTGGCAATGGTCATTGCAAGTAGGGTTTGATACTAGTTTTGTGTGTTTGGTTATAGGTATTATTGTTGTTGTTGTTATCATCATCATCATCATAGTATCATAGTATCAGTCAGGGTTGGAAGGGACCCCAACCATCATCTTGTTCCAACCCCCCTGCCATGGGCAGGGGCACCCTGCACTGGATCAGGCCGGCCAGAGCCTCATCCAGCCTGGTCTTAAACACCTCAAGGGACGGGGCCTCAACCACCTCCCTGGACAACCCATTCCAGGCCTTCACCACTCTCATGGTGAAGAACTTCCTCCTCATGTCCAGCCTGAATCTCCCCACCTCCAGCTTCATTCCATTCCCCCTAGTCCTATCACTACCTGATAGCCTGAGAAGTCCCTTCCCAGCCTTCCTGTAGGCCCCCTTCAGATACTGGAAGGCCACAATGAGGTCACCTCGGAGCCTTCTCTTCTCCAGACTGAACAGCCCCAACTCCTTCAGTCTGTCCTCATAGGAGAGGTGCTCTAGCCCTCTGATCATTATTGGTTTAGTTTTCTTCTCCAGCCCATCAGTCTCTCACTTCCCCTTTGGAAAGGGAGAGGGATTAATAGAGAGCACCTGCCAATAAATCTTGACACAGACACTGTCATGATTTTTGAAATAACTTTCAATGTTCTGCTATAACCTAACCATATTTTTCTGCCTGAGACAGGGTCTTCCTGAAACATAGTAGTTCAAGCTAAAATTATGTTGGGTGAACTTTTACTTCATTTCATAACAACCAAAAGTACCTTTTTTGGGGGCAAGTGGGGGTGGGGTGGGGGTGGTGTTCTGTGCCAGCAGTACAACTGGAAAAAAAATATGAAAATGAAACTGAAGAAGAATAAAAAAAAGCTAAAATGTGCATTTTTATAGTAATATAATTTCATAAAATGAAAAAAAAAACCAACAAACCTCCAAATATAAAACCTCATAAACGGGTGATAACATTATGTTCTGCAATTTTGTGTTGCTGAAATAACATTTATATTTCACTGCATACTGCAAAGGACAAAAATCTGAAGTAGGAATTTCCTGATATCATAAATTCATTTCAGGCTATCTTCAGAAAAATATGATATTAGGTCTTGTAACTGAGCTTGAATGTATTATTAAAAATCATCTGCTTTCATTTAAATTGATAAAATTAACAGAGCTGTGTATGTTTAGGATGGCTGAAAGTTTAAACCACATCCATGTCTAAGTCTTCCCACTTCCTTAAAATTTCAAGGGATTATTCTAACTTGTAGATTTTTCAGGACTTCACTGAAAGAAAGGAATGGACCTGTGCAAAATTAGTTTCATTCAACATGTGTTCAAACTTTGTTCTTCAAGCACTATTTGATTTGCATCAACAAATCCAAGTATTTACTTTAAAAACACTTTAAAAACTCATAGCCAAACCAATTTGTTAAAACTGTCTGGAAGTTTGTCCCATAATCAACAGTCAGCAACTGGTCCTAGTGGTTCTCTGTACGATTTCTGTGGAAATGCATTGTCCACAATTGTCCAGTCACAAAATCAGTAGGAGTTTACAATTTCAGTTTAAAACATGCACCATACTTTAGGGGGAAATAAACTTAAACCATTGAAAGACAATGTTCCCATTGGGTTTACAGGGCCCATCTGCTTTAGTCATTTAATACAAACATATCAGTTACCTATTTCATAATGTGGCTGGTGAGAGGTTTGCAGCACAAGCCCTATGAGGAGAGGGTGAGGGAGCTGGGGTTGTTTAGGCTAGAAAAGAAGAGGCTCAGGGGAGAATATATTGCCATCTACAATTACCTGAAAGGAGGTTGTAGACAGGTGGGGGTGGGTCTCTTCTCCAAGGCAACCTGTGACAGAACAAGAGGACACAGTCTCAGGGTGTGCCAGGGGAGGTTTAGGCTTGAGGTGAGGAGAACATTCTTCACAGAAAGAGTAATTGGCCATTGGAATGTGCTGCCTAGGGTGGTGGAGTCACTATCCCTGGAAGTGGTCAAGAAAAGATTGGGTGTGGCATTTGGAGCCATGTTTTATTTGTCAGGTGGTGTTAGGTATTAGGTAATAGGTTGGACTTGATGATCTGGGAGGTCTTTTTCCAACCTGGCTGATTCTATGATTCTGTCATCATCATCATTTTTAAAAGCTACTGAATAAAAATCATGTTAATTACCCCTGTCTGAATAAAATTCTGAAAAATTAAAACAAACATTAAGTACTTAACTCCTTGTGATCTTCAATAAGAATTCTGTTTAACTTACCTCTTTTCTTTCTACCATTTCCTTTCCTTGTATTCATAGTAGTTTACATGAAAATTCCTAAGTTATCTCACTTTTCCTTGAACCAGAGATAAGCAAATGCTCTCCAACTGGGATAGAACAAAGCTTCTGAAGACTTGTCCTATGGCACAACATGAAAATTTACATTTTCACCATCAGAAAAAAACTTTCAAATAAGGAAGGGGAGGGAAGAGAAAGGAATCTATGAAATCTTCTTCAAGAGTATTGGACAATAACCTGTAAGCATTAAAATCCCATAATTCCATCAACTGTGTAACTCTTCTACCCTACTAAGACTTACTGTGTCACAGAAAGCTCAGTGAGGGCTATTCAGAGGAACTTCAGATCCATCTTAAAGAACAATTATATCCAACATGTCAGACAGGTTCCTGGACCATTGTACTCATATGGGTTAGTGTACCCTTAGCATGGTCAATAAAGTGACATTCCACTGAACATGATATAAAAGCTTGCACCAAGCACCACTATGATATCTAAGAGGAAAATCAGCAAATTATTTCCTGAATATGACTGGACTGGACATGAGACTTTATATATCTATGCATTCTTTTAAGTATGTTATCACTTTTGGTATTAACTTTTCTGCCTGCAGTTACACAGGTAATTGGTAGCGTGAGGTCTGAAATAACCACTTCTACTATGATGGCAAAAAGATTCATAGATTCATAGAACAGTTTAGGTTGGAAGGGATCTTCAAGATCATTTAATTCCAACCCTCCTGCAACCTGGCCTTGAACATCTCCAGGGAGGGCACTTTCATGACCTCCCTGGGCAGCCTGTTCCAGCACCTCACCAATCTCACTGTACAGAATGTTTTCTTAATATCTAGTGTAACTCTAACCTCTTTAAGCTTAAAGATGTTCCTTCTCACTCTATCACTACAAGCCCTTTCCAGGTTTCTTGTAGCCTGCTTTAGGTACTGGAAGGCCCCTGCAAGTTCTCCCCAAAGCCTTCTTTGCTCCAGACTGAGCAGCCCCAACTCTCGCAGCCTGTCTCCACAGGGGAAGTGCTCCAGCCCTCTGGTCATCTTTATGGCCCTCCTCTGGACCTGTATCTAGATTTTCTGCTTCAGAAAAGCTCACATTATATCATACTTTACTACTTCATTCTACAACTTGTTATGAAAATAAAATTTGATCCCAGGATCAATAGAAGAACATCAGTGTGTCAATGTATTTGAACAAATGCATTTTTCCAAAGTGTTCATTATCCCAAATGATTGGTAGTTATTTTATTAACTTGAACATTGCATTGTATAACCTGTAGCAAAGCAATGCGTGCACCAACACTGCTGTATTGCTTTCAGTTTGGTGGCTGTGGGAGCTTGAGTTGCTTAGCCTGGAGAAGAGGAGGCTCAGGGGAGACCTTCTTGCTGTCTGCAACTACCTGAAGGGAGGTTGTAGCCAGGTGGGGGTTCCTCTCTTCTCCCAGGCAACCAGCACCAGAGCAAGAGGACACAGTCTCAAGCTGCACCAGGGGAGGTTTAGGCTGGGTGTTGGGAAGTAGTTCTTCACAGAAAGAGTGATTTGCCCTTGGAATGGGCTGGGTATGGAGGTGGTGGAGTTGCCATCACTGGAAGTGTTTAAGGAGACTGGATGGGGTGCTTGATGCCATGGTTTAGTTGATTACATATTGTTGGATGATAGGTTGGACTTGATAATCTCGAAGGTCTTTTCTAACCTGGTTAATTCTATTAGATTCTTTCTATTCTATTCTATTCTATTCTATTCTATTCTATTCTATTCTATTCTATTCTATTCTATTCTAAATTTGTTCTGGCTTGGGCACAGTGGGATGTCTAATGTAAAATGTGAAATGCTCCTGTGCTTGCCACAGCCTTAAAACGTTTACTGCAAGCAGAAGCCAAGTCAGGCCTATCTGGAGAAGAGCATCCCTACATCAGAACTTCCTATGACACATGAAATGTCAAGATGTTGGGAAGCATCTGCTGCAGAAGCTGTGTAACAGTATATAAAAGAGACTAGGACTCTAGGATATTGTATGCCTAATTTCCAAAGATAATTTGAAAAGGAAAAAGAAGGATTATATTTTTTTTAATTAAAAAAAGAATCTACTACAATAATTTACTACAAATTATCAAAATGTTATGATCCAAGCAGGAACAAATGGCAAATTAAAGCTGCCATATCTCCTCTCTGTTCAACAGGAAGTAGAAAACCAATTTACAGTACTCCAGTAAAGCATTTAAAATAAGTCACTAAGATTCTTTTCTATTGTTTCATAGTTTCATAGTATCAGTCAGGGTTGGAAGGCACCACAAGGATCATCCAGCTCCAACCCCCCTGCCATGGGCAGGGACACCCCACACTAGACCAGGCTGGCCAGAGCCTAATCCAGCCTGGTCTTAAACACCTCCAGGGACGGGGCCTCAATCACCTCCCTCGACAACCCATTCCAGGGCCTCACCACCCTCACGGTGAAGAACTTCCTCCTCACATCTAGCCTGAATCTCCCCACCTCCAGCTTCATTCCATTCCCCCTAGTCCTAGCACTCCCTGATAGCCTGAAAAGTCCCTCTCCACTACACCCCACTACAAATACAGACATAAATCTTTTATAATGGCTATCCAAATGACTCAGCTAACTATGCTAAAGTTTCTAAAAAGGGGAAAACACCTAAAACAGTAAATACATATAAAACAGCTCCATAGAGACTACTCCAGCCTCAAAGAGCAAGGAGCATCAGTTGCTCTGAAGTTCTTTTGCGCAGAGTATCAGAGGAGAAAATACTCTGTTTAACACTTGAAATATTAATACATATAGTTCTACTTTCCCAAATCTCAGGAACTCCAAATCACACTTTGAACTCCCACATTAATGGCCAGTTCTTTACTGTGCTTCAATAAGAGCAGTCTTTAACGTATTTGGTATTTGACTCCACAACATTAGGCATTCACAGCTAACCTGAAACAAAAATTATTATTAATCAGTCCTTTACATAGAAAATGCATCCTTCAATGAGCCTGACCCTCTCAGTTTTGCTTGTAAGAGTAAGTAATCCCCTTTAAGGATAGCTAAGCAATATTCCTAAGCTACAGATCAGGCTCTTTTCCTGCACATATAAATACTGTCTGCTGTCTATATTTTCTTATACAGCAAAAGTAATGCCTCATTAGACTCTTGACGTCAGTGGAGACAAGATATTTCCTTATCTAAGCACACTGAATTTTTAGAGGCCTGGGAATTGTTTTCTAACCTGAGTGATGGAACTGTAGGTTTTAGAAAATATGTGTGATTCTCAATGAATTATTCAACGATAGGAAAGAGCTGATAAGTTTTTCTACAGATAACTTTAAGAAAAGTTCCCTTTTTTTCTCTTCCCTTCCTCTTTTTCTTTTTTTCCCTCCTTATCAATGGCTTCCAGGTTGCATTAATTAATTGCTATTAAAAGCTTCCATAATCTTTTAATGTCTTCTAGAGAGACAGCATTTCTCCTTTTAATGAAAGGACTTAGACTTTTGTCTTTATTTAACTTGGGAGGGGGACATGTTTTTATGTGGTTTTTGAGACTTACTGAAGATGTGGAGTTACTTAGGCTGAATCCATCATATGATGTGAAAAGCCTTATATTTTCCAGATACTCCTTTTTGATTAAGCAGTGTCCTTATAAAAGTAATGACTGGTTTACTTGTTTTTATGGTAAGCACTGGTTCAGTATAAGAAAACATAACAAAACAAATTAAGAAAAAAAAAACATAAACAAAACAAAACCAAAATAAACAAACAAAAAAAACCCAACAAGATAAAAGTTTAATTTTCCTTAAAGGAATTAGTTTCTCCTTCATCCAAAGGAAATCTCAAAACAGGGCAAAATGGCATCATAAAACTAAATAAAATAAATGGTGTGAAACAGATTTCTGTACTAAAAGACTTCATGTCATACAAATCAGTGGTTTATATGGTACATGGGAGTATGTAATGTTAGAAGGTGCCAGCTGAAGGAGGAAGGGAAAATGGATGGGGAGAGGAAGGAGAAAGTGCAAGTCCAACCATAAAAGCAAAAAGATTGACGTGTCCTGTTCTTCTATACTAGAAGTTCAATGGACAAAGTTCCTTCAGTACACCAGACTGCACAAACCCAAACTGTTTTCAAATACTCATATGTAAGGTTGCTAACTGTTAATGCATCAGCAGAAGTGCTAATAGTTTTGCTTCAGCCTACAGGGGAATGTATGAAATAATTTTGTATTGGGGTGTAAGTTGGAAAAAAGTTTGACAGTAAAAACACAAACGAAAGTCTGAAGATTATATGTTAGGAGAATCCACAGTTTGTGTTGTGAACAAAGATCATCAAATCATTACTGAGTTGTGTCATCCACACTAATAAGTTGTTCCTGTGTTTCTCTGTAATTTGACTTTATGACTAATGACAAATGTTAATGATCACTACCCAGGGTAATTTACCAGTTAAAAGCAATGTATAAACGTTTACCTTTTGCTTGTCTATTTTCATATACTTTTGCCAAGAATTAATTAATCTCTTGACAATCAGTTAAGCTAAGGAAAAACATCAACCTAAATCCAGTAGAATAGAACAGAATAAACCAGGTTATTGATGATCTGGATGAGGGCATCGAGTCCATCATCAGTAAATTTGCAGACAACACCAAGCTTAGGGCAGGAGTTGATCTGCTGGAGGGTAGAGAGGCTTTGCAGAGGGACCTCGACAGGCTGGACAGATGGGCAGAATCCAAGGGCATGAGATTGAACACATCCAAGTGCTGGGTTCTGCACATTGGCCACAACAACCCCATGCAGTGCTACAGGCTGGGGTCAGAGTGGCTGGAGAGCAGCCAGGCAGAGAGGGACCTGGGGGTGCTGGTTGATTGTAGGCTGAACATGAGCCTGCAGTGTGCCCAGGCAGCCAAAAAGGCCAATGGCATCCTAGCCTGCATCAAGAACAGTGTGGCCAGCAGGAGCAGGGAGGTCATTCTGCCCCTGTACACTGCACTGGTTAGGCCGCACCTTGAGTCCTGTGTCCAGTTCTGGGCCCCTCAGTTTAGGAAGGATGTTGTCTTGCTGGAGCGTGTCCAGAGAAGGGCAACAAAGTTGGTGAGGGGTTTGGAAGACAAGCCCTATGCGGAGAGGCTGAGGGAGCTGGGGTTGCTTAGCCTGGAGAAGAGGAGACTGTCAGGGGTGACCTTATTGCTCTCTTCAACTACCTGAAGGGAGGTTGTAGCCAGGCAGAGGTTGGTCTCTTCTCCCAGGCAGCCAGTACCAGAACAAGAGGACACAGTCTCAGGCTGTGCCAGGGCAGGTTTAGACGGGATCTTAGGAAGAAGTTCTATACTGAGAGAGTGATTGCCCACTGGAATCAGCTGCCCAGGGAGGTGGTTGAGTCACCATCATTGGAGGTGTTCAGGAGGAGACTTGATGGGGTACTGGGTGCCATGATCTAGTTGTTTAGGTGGGTTGGACTGGTTGATAGGTTGGACACGATGATCTTGAAGGTCTCTTCCAACCTGGATTTATTGTATTGTATTGTATTGTAAGATCTTCGAGATCATCATGTACAACCCATCATCCAACAGGGTGACTTGTTTACAAATTGGAGTAATACTTGTAAGTTTCTCCAGGCTGGATTTGGCCAATAGAATAGAATAATAGAATAGAATAACAGAATAGAATAACCAGGTTGAAAGAGACCTGCAAGATCATCGCGTCCAACCCATCAACCAATCCAACCCACCTAAACAACTAAACCATGCAACCAAGCACCCCATCAAGTCTCCTCCTAAACACTCCCAATGATGGTGACCCCACCACCTCCCTGGGCAGCCCATTCCAATGGGCAATAGACAATATTATGGTGAACAGCCTGAAACTACCAAAGCATGCTTACCAGAAGTTTTTTCATCCCTTTCATAATGAGGATGGGGATCTAAGCAAAGGTCAGACAAACAGAAACACTTCCAGTGCCTGCAGTGACATCATAGAATCATAGAATTGTTAGGGTTGGAAGGGACCTCAAGGGTCATTTAGTTTCAACCCTCCTCACACTAGATCAGGCTGTCCAGAGCCACATCCAGCCTGGCCTTAGAAAACTCCATGGATGAAGCTTCTACCACCTCGCTGGGCAACCTGTTCCAGTGTCTCACCACCCTCATCATGAAGAACTTCTTCCTAACATCCAGTCTGAATCTACCCAATTCTATTTTGGTTCCATGCCCCCTAGTCCTATCATTACCTGACACCCTAAAATGTCCCTCCCTAGCTTTGTTGTAGGCCCCCTTCAGATACTGGAAGGACATCCATTTTCTTATTCTAACACCTCTTTTAATAAGCAGTAGAAACATTTGTAGATTTCATACTTTATACAATATTACCAGCAGTATTTATTTAAGAACTGTTTCATTCTCTCCTGCCATATGTTCAGCAAATAATATTCAAAAATCTTTAATTATTTGTTTACACATTTCTGAAACTCTGTTTAGCATATTGTCTGCCTACTGTCTGACAAGACATAACAAAGAATCTTATAAATCATTAACTGAAAAATACATTAATCATACATATAAGACATTTGGACGAGAGAAAGATATTGATACTAAAGCATGAATCTGTCAACATCTTCTTCTGAAAATAACCAATCTCTCAGAGAGCAGAGCCAACTTTTTAGTAACAAGTTTCCTCATATATTTCAAAGTGTGATCCTGACTAGTAGCATCTATGTGCTAGCAACAGGAAAAGCTTCATGAGTTTCATCCTAAATTCAAAGGCTCATGAGTTTCCTCTTAAATTCAACCTAACATCTCAAGCCTATTTCAAAGAAGCCACTAGCTGAGGATTAACATTACTTAATTTCTCATTAAACAGAAATATATCCTTTTAATGTGACAAGCTAGATGATACTTTAAGGTCAGTATTTGACAATACTTGCAATATTTTTACTCTTCCTGCATTGCCACAGCTCTCCTAATAATTTTGCAATAAATACCTATGAGAAAATACTTCTATGTTTCTTTAAATGTAGCTTCTGAGAGTCTCCTATATATCTATTACACTGCAAAAATCTTTCTGCCTGGTCAGGAATCAGTACCATACCCACTTACAGCAAAGAGTAGGCACACAGAGGATGCATTTATTTTGTCCATAGTAGGGTGATAAAGAACATGCTACAGCATACTGGTCTTTCTGACCTTTATTTTGTACTTCTGCACTTTACTATAAAGAGGACATTTCCATCACAATAGCCTCCAGTGACTGCAGTGAGACAACCAACAGGTGGAGGTGACATATATTGTCCATGCCATGTGGTTAAGTGATGCTCCTAGAAAGCCCTGTGGGATATGTCATATCTTACTGCATGACATCAGGAGGGTATGTATTGGTTCTCTGTAGCAGCACGACTTTGAGTGTTGCTTCAGGTAGTCCAGGTAGTTCATGGCTTCATTTTAGCATGCATCTAAGCAGTGCTGACCATTCCATTATGTGGGTGGTAATTCACTAAACACCTCACAGAAACTCAGAACTAGTGACATTAGTCTCCAGTTTGTTTCCTAAACACTGAATGAACTCATCTTCTACAATTATTGTTGTCTTCTTGTAAATCACCTCTTTTAGAGACAGATTCTCATGAAGAGCAGCTAGATGGAAAAAAAAAAAACTTTATGCAGATTACTTTGAAGTGCAGCATTTCCAGACCTCCCGAGGGATCAGAGGATGATGCATATATATAGCTATGCAGGAAATGCAGCATTAGCATACTTGTCTCCCATGTATGCAGCCATGACAGTTTGTCAGGTATGAGAAAGGAGCAGTCTCTTAATTTGCATCATGGAAGACACTGTCAGAATGTCAAGCAGGCAGAAGGAAGAGGCAGTGTGATTTTTAACATGGCTTAAACACTTCCACTTTTGTGGCTTGGTACAAGTAAAGCAAGTGAGGGGGGTGAGAATTAGCTCTACAAGGCAATTATAGTATATTTCAAGCCTGGGGAAAAAAAAATATAGAGAGAATTGAACTGAAAATGGAGATAAAACATTTACCTAGCTACATAAATTGTTACCTAAATACTTGCCTTGAAAGAGGGTCAGGTACATTTTTATCTGAAAGTGGTCTATGGTTTTTGAAGGTAGGTCTCTAAAGAAGTCAATCACAGGATGTTAGGGGTTGGAAATTACCTCTGGAGATCTTTGAGTCCAACACCCCTGCCAGAGCAGAACCATATAATCTAGTCAAGGTCACATGCAAACACATGCAGACAGATATGGAAAGTCTCCAGTGACAGAGACTCCACAGCCTCTCTGGAAAACCTATTTCAGTGCTCTGTGACCCTTGCAGTTGAGGTGGATCTTCCTGTGATGTAGTTTGCATCCATTGCCTCTGGGCCTATCACAGGGCACAAGTGAGGAGAGGCTTTCCCTTCCCTTCTTACACCCAGTCCTCATACATTTATTAGATCTCCTCTCAGTCTTCTCCTCTCCTGTCTAAAAAGCCCCAGGTATCCCAGTCTTTCCACATAAGACAGTGCTCTAGTCCCTTAATCAACCCTCTTGAGTAGATCTCTGTCCCTCTTGAACTGAGGTGCCCAGAACTGGATGCAATATTCCCAGGCGCAGGACTCTGCACTTGTCCTTGTTGAACCTCATCAAGTTCCTCTCTGCCCAGCTCTCAGTCTGTCCAAGTCTCACTGAATGGCTGCACGGCCTTCAGGTGTATCAGCCAATCCTCCCAGTATCCCAGTATCATAGTTTCACAGTATCACAGTATCTTGGAAGTTGGAAGGGACCGCAAGAGATCATTCAGTGCAACCCCCCCTGCCAAAGCAGGATCACTTAGGATAGTTCATACAGGAATGCATCCAGGTGAGTTTTTAATATCTTCAGAGGAGACTCCATGACCTCCCTGACCAGCTTGTTCTAGTGCTCCGTCCCCCTCACCATAAAGAAGTTTTCCTCATGTTGAGGTGAAATCTTCTATGTTCATGTTTGAACCTGCTGTTCCTTGTCTTATTACTGTGCACCAGTGAAAACAGCTTGGCCCTCTCCACTTGACAGCCCTCTCAGTCTTCTCAAGACTAAACAGCCCCAGTGATCTCAGTCTCTCTTCATAGAGGAGATGATCAAGTTCTCTAACCATCCTCATGGCTCTCCACAGGATTCACTCTGTCTTTCTTGAACTGGGGAACCCAAAACTGAATGCAGTATTCCAGGTGTGGTCTCACCAGGGCAGAGTAGAGAGGTAGAAGAACTTCCCTAGACCTGCTGGACACATGGAGGAAATTATATGGTGCTACCATGGAAGCATAATGGGGAATGACTGAGACAGGAAGCTCAGTTCCTGAGCTTCTGTAAAATGTCTATGAAGAGGCAATCCTGCCTTAAAAAACAAACAAACAAACAAACAAACAAACAAACCAAAACCCAACCAATGCACTCAAAGCATGCAATAAGCAACGAGCATAATAACTTAACAAAATACAGCAGTTACTAGCACTACCTAAATTATTTCCATTTAAGAGAAGTTTTCATTAAATGATACAACTGGGTGGGGAAAAATTCTAAAATTTTCCTTCCTATTGGCTTTAATTCAGAGGCATGTCTGAGATTCTGCAGGGGAATCTAAAAAGAGTCCTGCAGACTGGAATCCCTTTATTGTCCCCTCCTGCAATGGCTTCCAAGCATCTGGCATCTGTGTGCCCCAGCATTTTAGGTATTATGGAAGTCTGTTACACTTCAATATAACAATTCCAAACACATAATACTAGATACATGGAAAAGGTCTTGTAGGGTAGATAGAGATCACAGATTATTTCCAGACACTTTTACAGCAACTTGTTTTCTTCCTGTTTCAAGACTTTTCACACATCTAAAAGCTAAAAAATAGCAGTGCTTGTTTTCTTAAAAGCAATTTCATCCTCTTAATAGCATTTATGAGAAGTCTACAGCACAAACAAATTACAATGTGATGTTTCATCCTTCTGAAGAGAATGACTGCATTTCTCAGTTATGTTTTCACTCATGAGTAGAATAGCCACAGCAAATGAGGAACAATTAGGTCTTCATTTGCTCCAAGAGATGCCACTGTGCATTCCCTCTTTCTGTGCAAGAAACTGAGGAAATTTGATCAATGTAAGTTGCTCTCAGCAACATTCAAGAAACAAACAAACAGGCAAATAAATCCCAGATTGAAAGTACACAAGGAGAAAGTTGTGGTTGTGTTAAATTGTGCCTTTTCTACTTTTTCTTCTTCTTAATAAGCCATCAGAAACTTGAAGCAATTGCTACTTCAGATGTATCCATGAGGTGGACTATAAAAATTGTTGCATCAGCAATCAGATTTGATTGAGTTGGATTTTTGTAGATGGTTGTGGAAGGACCTTTTATTACTAATCATTTTTGTAGACAACACTTTTAAAGGACAAATAGTTATTGTGTAGAGATTGGAAACTGGTGATATACTGGAATGCAGCAGAACTGAGAGTTTATTAAGTTAGAGTTGTACAAACTATTCATCTGATGTTGAAAGCTTTATCAGTTGATCAATATATCATGCAGTGACCCTCCCTCTTCTGAATAATTCAGTTTTTATTGAACAGCTTTTCTTATTCTTTTTTTCCTGTAAATTTAATTCCTGTCTGTAATGGCTTCATGGAAAAATGAAAGAAACTGACCACACAAAATAAAGGAGAATAAATGCAAACCTAAGGGCATTGTTTTGCAGCTGCTAATTAGCATTTAAAACAAATAAATAAAATTTCATAGTGCTACATGGGTTTATAGCAGATGTTGAGGAATGCCTATCTTTTGCATATGTTGTATGTATGTCATAAACATCCTCAGCCTTGTCTGTTGTTAATGAAATATGGTTTCATTCATTCATTCAGTTTGCTTTTATTAGGTTTTAATTTGATTGAGTCCTCTGCACACTTATTTCAACACCATGTGTTACATTCATTTGTATGTGGATTAAGAAATACAATCATAGAATGCTTTAGGTTGGAAGAGACATTTAAAGGTCACCTAGTTCAACCCTCCTGCAGTGAGCAGGGACACCTTTAACTGGATCAGATTTCTCAGGGACCTGTCCAACCTGACGTTCAGTGTTTCTGTGGATGGGACATCTACCACCTCTCTGGGCAACCTGGGGCAATGTTTTACAACTCCTACTGTAATAAAATTATTCCATGTATCTAGTCTAAACCTACCCTCTTTTAGTTTCAAATCATTAACCCTTGTCCAGTTGCAGAAGGTCTTGCTAACAAGTCTGTTTCCATCTTTCTTATTAGCCCCCTCAATACTGAAGTTTCTATGGATCCTTCTCTTCTCCAGGATGGATAATGCCAAATCTCTCAGCCTGTCCTAGTAGGAGAGCTGATCCAGCCCTCTGATAATTATTTTGACTCTCTTCTAGACCTGTTTCAACAGGTTAATGCCTTTCTTGTGCTGAGAACTCCAGATGCAGTACTCCAGGTGAGGTCTCACCAGAATAGATGGGAAGAAGCCCCTTCCTTGACTTGCTGGCCATGCTTCTTCTTCTAGAATGCGATTGGACCTCTAGGCTTCAAGTGTACATTGCTATCTCATGTCCAGCTTTTCACCCACAAGTACTTCCAAGTCACTCTTCACATGGCTGATAAAAATCCCTTCATCCTCCAGCCTATATTGATACTGAGAATTGTCCTGACCCAGGTGCAGAACCTTGCACTTGGTCTGGCTGAACCTCATGAGGTTCACATTTTACCCCTTCTCAAGTTTGCACAGGTCCCTATGGATGACATCCTGTCCTTTAGGCATGTCATCTACAGCACTCAGCTTGCTGAGGATGCACTCAGTCCCACTCTCTATGACACTGAAGAAGATATTAAATAGATGACAAGATAAAGACATGCTAAGGGAAGCTATTGATCAACTATCGATCATTCAGTCAGTAAATCAGGCTAGCTTTCAAAGAACAGCAGAGATAAAAGGCGGGTAAATCACAGGTGCTAGCAAATACACAATCTCTCATCAGGGTAGGCTTTACATTAGGGAAGGACTGTAAGAAAAACTGCTCTCCTAACTTCCCCAAGTACTGTATATTACTCAAGTAAAATCAGCTTTTTGTTTGCCATTATGCTAGCTAATTTCCATGGTGTAGAATGAAAAATAACCACCTGTGCTTAAACTCCAGGAAGGAATTTTGATATCTTGTTACTCAAATATCCATTTCTCATTTAGAGATTTGATTTGCTTGATTATTTGTAATAACACATATCTCTTTCTTGCAATCAACTGCAAGTATTTTTAAATTTCAGTACTGGCAAATATATTTAAGATGTTGCTAATATCCTTGCAGTTTAAAAACTGACCAACTAAACCAAACACTTCAACTTTTAAAATCAATCATATTGAAGAGACTGTCAAATATATCAAAGATATCAAAGATGGGAGAAAACCGCTTTTTTTTTTTTCCAGACAACAAACACAGTAATTGCTACTTGTGTATATTGTTTGCTTTGAAAGATGTTCAAAATCTCAGTCATGAATGTCCACATGATTCCAACTCATTAACTGGTGGTGCTGTTAAGCAAATTCTTACCTTTGCTTGTTTTCTTGGCCTTCTGCCTTTAAATATTGCAAAGCATTACAAATGTGTGCCCAGGCGGCCAAGAGGGCCAATGGCATCCTGGCCTGTATCAAGAACAGTGTGAGCAGCAGGAGCAGGGAGGTCATTCTGCCCCTGTACTCAGCACTGGTTAGGCCATACATTGAGTCCTGTGTCCAGTTCTGGGCCCCTCAGTTTAGGCAGGATGTTGACTTGCTGGAATGTGTCCAGAAAAGGGCAACAAAGTTGGTGAGGGGTTTGGAACACAAGCCCTATGAGGAGAGACTGATGGAGCTGTGGGTGCTTAGCCTGGAGAGGAGGAGGCTTAGGGGTGACCTTGTTGCTCTCTACAGCTACCTTAAGGGAGGTTGTAGACAGGCGGAGGTTGGTCTCTTCTCCCAGGCAACCAGCACCAGAACAAGAGGAAACAGCCTCAGGCTGTGGCAGGGAAGATTTAGGCTGGAGGTTAGGAAGAAGTTGTACACACAGAGAGTGATTGCCCATTGGAATGGGCAGCCCGAGGGGGTGGTGGAGTCACCATCATTGGAGGTGTTCAGGAGGAGACCTGATAGGGTGCTTGGTTGCATGGTTTAGTTGATTAGGTGGTGCTGAATGATAGGTTGGATGCAATGATCTTAAAGGTCTCTTCCAACCTGGTCTATTCTATTCTATTCTATTCTATTCTATTCTATTCTATTCTATTCTATTCTATTCTATTCTATGTATTGTAAATCACACTGCTCTTTGTACTGACTTTTTTGGGGGTAATAACAGTGGATATATTTGAAAATCCTGAGGAATGATGGCCTTATGTTCTTATTCAGGAAGTTCCAGATTTTGGAAATTAATCTGATTACTTTAGTGAAAACAAGGTACAGGAGCTGCTCCTCAGTTCATAAGAAAGTAGTTCATACTAAAGCTTCCCTGTTTGCCCTTTAGAAAAAGCAATTCTGAGTCAAACAAAAACATATAAAGAGGAGATGTCATCATAAAATAATGAGCTAATAATGAGCTAATGGGTAACTTTTTTAAGTGGGTGGAAAAGAGAAGTGATAAAACCAAAAAAAAACAAGCTGCAAACTGAGTACAAAAAGCATTTAAAGTTCAGCTAGAATGCTAATTGTGTACTACAGTAAATGGTTGTCACCTATATTGTTAGAATAGAATAGAATAGAATAGAATAGAATAGAATAGAATAGAATAGAATAGAATAGAAAAGAATAGGATAGAATAGAATAGTAATGGTTACTCCACCACCTCCCTGGGCAGCCCATTCCAATGGCCAATCACTCTTTCTGGGAAGAACTCCCTGGCACAGCTTGAGACTGTGTCCTCTTGTTCTGGTGCTCATTGCCTGGGAGAAGAGACGAACCCCCTCCTTAGATGTGTTAAATCTCATGCCCTTGGACTCTGCCCATATGTCCAGCCCGTCAAGGTCCCTCTCCAGAGCTCTCCAGATTCTCATCCTCTAACAGATCAACATCTGCCCACAGCTTGCTGTCATCTGCAAACTTACTGATGATGGACTCAATCCCCTCATGCAGATCATCAATAAAAATATTGAACAGGAAGGGGCCCAGCACTGATCCCTTGGGGGACACCACTAGTGACAGGCCGCCAGCTGGATGTGGCACCATTCACCACCACTCTCTGGGTTCAGCCCTCCACCCAGTTCCTAACCCAGTTCAGAGTGCTGCTGTCCAAGCCATGGGCTGCCAGCTTGGCCAGGAATTTGCTGTGGGGGACAGTGTCAAAGGCCTTGCTGAAGTCCAGGTAGACCACATCCACAGGCCTCCCCACATCCACCAGGCGGGTTACCTGATCATAGAAGGAGATCAGGTTGGTCAGGCAGGACCTGCCCTTCCTGAGTCCATGCTGGATGGGCCTGATCCCTTTGCCATCCTGTAACTGTTTTTATTAGAGTGGTTATAGGATAGGATAGAATAGAATAGAATAGAATAGAATAGAATAGAATAGAATAAACCAGATTAGATGAGACCTTTGAGATCATCGAGTCCAACTTATCATCCAACACCATCTAATCAACTAAATCATGGCACCAAGCACCTCATCCACTCACTTCCTATACACCTCCAGTGATGGTGACTCCACCACCTCCCTGGGCAGCCCATTCCAATGGCCAGTCACTCTTTATATGAAGAACTCTTCCTAACATCTAGCCTAAACCTCCCCTGGTGCACCAACTTTATATGTAATAGTTTATGTGTCATAGCTTTAGTCTTTAAAATTTTTGGCTAAATGTGTATTTCTTGTAAGTGATCAAAGTGTTAACATTTTGTCATGGATAGCATGTCTTGTTATTGCAGATAAAAGGCAGAGAAAAACATTTATTCTGTCTTGTCTACAACCAAAAAAAATACAATTATAAAATTCATTGCATTTACATTTCCAAAATATCTGTATTAAATAGGAATAAAAAAGTAATTTCTCTGAAAGCAGTAGAACTAATTTAACCTAGTTCTCTACATATGCTATGGAGTCTCTTCATTTATTTTGTCAAAATCTACTTCACTCTCTCTAGGTGAGACCAACCGTGATGATCTCTGTTCTCCACATTGCAGTAAAAGCACACTGCAGTACCACCAGGTCACACTCTCCTAATAATTTATTAATATTTCTTCTCCAAAACACAGTATTTTATCCTCTTTTGGGTTACTTTATCTCCTCTATTTATTTTTCTCAGTCTTCGATAATATTTCTGATTACTTCCTGTGGTCTTCCAAATAAAAAGTACCTCTAGTCCTTCTTCTGTTTTCATCAGTGTGAGCAACTGCTGTCCAAATTATGAGTGTCCCTGCCCAGGGAGAAACAAAACTGTCTCTTTGGCAACTGATCTTCCTAACATTCTAGAATCACAGAATCACAGAATCATAAAGGTTGGAAAAGACATCAAAGATCATGAAGTCCAACCTGTCACCACAGACCTCATGACTAAACCATGGCACCAAGTGCCACATCCAATCCCCTCTTGAACACCTCCAGGGATGGTGACTCCACCACCTCCCTGCATAGCACATTCCAATGGCTAATGACTCTCTCAGTGAAGAACTTTCTCCTCACCTCTCGCCTAAACTTCCCCTGGTGCAGCTTGAGACTGTCTTCTTTTGTTCTGGTGCTGGTTGCGTAGGAGAAGAGACCAACCCCCTTCTGGCTACAACTCTTCAGGTAGTTGTAGCAAGCAATAAGGTCTTCTCCAGGCTAAACAACCCCAGCTACCTCAGCCTCTCCTCGTAGGGCTTGTGCTTGAGGCCTCTCCCCAGCCTCATTGCCCTTCTCTGGACACATTCAAGAGTCTCAATGTCCTTCTTAAACTGAGGGGCCCGGAATTGGACACAGTACTCCAGGTGTGGCCTAACCAGAACATGCAATAATCTTTCAAATAGTTGGAGTCTAGAAGTTATTGTCAGTGGTTCAAAAGAAAAATCCTGGTGTTACTGCATGATGATCTTGAAGGTCTCTTCCAACCTGGTGGTGTATTGTATTGAACTCTTTCTTCATAGTATCATAGTATCAGTCAGGGTTGGAAGGGACCCCAACCATCATCTAGTTCCAACCCCCCTGCCATGGGCAGGGACACCCTGCACTAGATCAAGCTGGCCAGAGCCTCATCCAGCCTGGGCTTAAACACCTCCAGGTATGGGGCCCCAACCACCTCCCTGGACAATCCTATCCAGGGCTTCACCACTCTCACAGTGAAGAACTTCCTCCTCACATCCAGCCTGAATCTCCCTACCTCCAGCTTCATTCCATTCCCCCAGTCCTATCACTACCTGATAGCCTAGAATAGGATAGAAGTCCCTCCCCAGCCTTCCTGTAGGCCCCCTAGTCTTCCAGAAGTTACATGTCCAACTGGAAAATGGGTTAAGAAATATGGATTAAAAGAATATTGAACACACAGTCTTGCTCAGAAAAAAATACCCCAGAAGGACAGAGGAATTTTAGAGCAACTAACCCGGATTGAAGGAGTAAAGCTTTGGGTGACTGGGAAGGTTCCTGAGTAGGACTTGAAGCCATTCAAACCCACATTTTCTAAAATTTAACAAAAAAATTCTGTTTTCAATACAAAGTGAACATACTAAGTTATGTGTTTGTTTTGTGGGGTTTTCTTGTTGGTTTGGGTCTTTATTTTTTGGCGGGGTAGGGTTGTTTGGTTTTGTTTGGGTTTGGGTTTTGGGATTTTTGGTCAAAAAATTAATAGATATTCTTATTTGGATAATCATTGCTTTTGAGCAATATGAACTAGGTAGCTGCATCAGATTTCTCTTGTGCGATTCACAGAGTAGCAGGTCAGCCTTGGGAGGCTCCAGTAGATCATGTACAGGTGTAACTTTTATTATCGCTGATGAGGATTTGTTTCATTGCACCCCAGTGTAAAGAATGCATTTTTTTTTCAACCTTACAACAAAAGAACAACATCTGCAGAAACAAATGAACAGGATGAAAGAAACTCCTCTCTCTAAAGGAGTGGTTGGGCCACTGCTTTGATCTCTAGGGGCTTTAGTTGCCAGAAGCAGGAACAACATATGAATCAACAACAGTTTGGCACAGAAGTACAACTCTTCTCTGTCCATCTAATAGAATGTGACTTTTCTTCAGGCTCGAAGGTCATAATCTTTTCATATTTCAGATACAATATTCTTCTATTAATCTAAGGTCTGTAAAAGTGAATTTAAAGCTTGCCTGGCTGAAAAAGTTGGTTTTCCTCCCCCATCCTCCTCAAAAAAACCTGTAAGTGGGCCATTTCTACCTGCATGGCATATATATATGGTTGAAAAGCTGGATTCTAATCATCAACTTGTCAAAGGTTAATCATCAAAATGTGTTTGTGGATTGTGTCTTTGGCTGCTCTTATCAGCTTCAGCATTTTTTATTCTCCTTCCCCCATCACACAAACAGAGATTCTGAGATTGGACATTCTACTTCTCTGTGACTGCAGTGGCCCAATATTTGCTATTTGATTACTCAAGTTACAAAACTATACTTTTGAGATTAGTCACCATGGTATCTCTGGTGAATGGATATACAACGTTTCTAAGATGCACCCTAATTTGCAAGATAATGAAATATTTGACTATTTATATTTTAAAATACCTCAACAAATAATATGCTTCCATACTATATCTATCCATATTTTATAATTGAATTTTGTAGTGGTAATTAATCTTCCCTGTTTGGCTGACTAGAGCCAAAGGACTTGAAAGAAAACTACCTTTCTGAAAATTCTAATTCTTGAGTACCATATTTTAAAATAAATACAAACAGATTATTCCTTTATCATACTCTTCACTTTCATGTTCTTGTCTAAGGAAAGCTCTTCAACAGGAAGCTTTCCCAGAGTGACTAAAGTGAAGGATGGAAATTACCCTTCAAAGTATTCTTCTTAGGGGACAAAACTCCCAATTATAAATATTAAACAAAGCTTTTGATGTGACAAAACCAGCATTAAAAGTAGTCCTTCAGGATATCTAAAAGGAATAAGCAGAGGGACATATGTAAAAATGTTGGAGGAAAGAAATATATGTGTGAAATATTTTAATATAATTTAGTTCTATAGTTTCATAGTTTGTTAAGGTTGGAAGGGACCACAAGGATCTTCTAGTTCCAACCCCCTTGCCATGGGCAGGGACACTCTACCCTAGATCAGGCTGGACAGAGCCTCATCCAGCCTGCTCTTAAACACTTCAAGGGACAGGGCCTCAACCACCTCCCTGGACAACCCATTCCAGGCCTTCACCACCCTCACGGTGAAGAACTTCCTCCTCATGTCCAGCCTGAATCTCCCCATCTCCAGCTTCATCCCATTCCCCCTAGTCCTATCACTACCTGATAGCCTGAGAAGTCCCTCCCCAGCCTTCTTGGAGGCCCCCTTCAGATACTGGAAGGCCACAATGAGGTCACCTCGCAGCCTTCTCTTCTCCAGACTGAACAGCCCCAACTCCCTCAGTCTGTCCTCATAGGAGAGGTGCTCCAGCCCTCTGATCATCCTCGTGGCCCTTCTCTGGACACGCTCCAGCACCTCCAGATCCCTCTTGTAATAGGGGCTGCAGAACTGGAGGCAGTACTCCAGGGTGGGGTCTCACCAGAGCTGAGTAGAGGGGGAGAATCACCTCCCTTGGCCCTTGGCCACACTTTCTCCTGATGCAGCCCAGGATCTGATTGGCTTTCCGGGCTGCAAGTGCACATTGAGAGCTCCTGTTGAGCTTCTCGTCCACCAGCACCCCCAAGTCTCTCTCCTCTGGGCTGCTCCCCAGCCAGTCACTGCCCAGCCTGGATTTGTGCCTGGGATTGCCTCGACCCATATGCAGGAGCCTGCCCTTGGTCTTGTTGAAGCTCATGAGGTTGGCTTGTGCCCACCTCTCCAGCCTGTCAAGGTCCCTCTGGATCAATGATATTAGAAACATGTAGTCATAATACATTATAAATTCTGTTGTGTAGTATGGTCAGGACACCCATCCAGAGGTTACATAAATGTCTGTTCTACATGCCTATACTTAAATATATTTCTAGCTTTCTGAATGTCTTTTTTATTTTCTTAATAATAATAATAATAACTATTATTATTAATATATAAATATTAATAAATATTTATTAATATTAATATATAATATATAATATATATAATATATAATTATATATATTATATATAATTATATATTATATATATAATATATATAATATATAATTAATATATAATATTAATAAATATATAAAATAATAACTATTATTATTATTATTATCATTATTATTACTACTACTACTACTACTATTGCTATTACTATTAGTACTGTTGCTATTAGCACTATTACTGTTATTAAAATTGACAGTTAGTGTGGTAAACCAGCACTGTAGCAAGCTCCTGATCCCAGGAGGCACATCCTGATTTTGAACTCAAAACAAATTATGTTGGTGGTGCTCTGGGACCTGCACAATCCTAAAAAGGTTCCCCCTAGGGTACAAATGTCAGTCTGAGGGCTGAAGGAGCTCCTAGCTCAGATAACTCAAATCATCTTCAAATTATTCCTATCCCAATATCTGTATCCAATGCAGTTAATACCACAAATAGAAAAATAGTTACCTGAATATATCTCATTTTATCATAAAACTTTTTTTTTTCCTCCTTCACTTTGTTTCTCTCCTGTATTTTGTGGGTTTAGCTGTAACTGTAAATTAGGAACCCCTAGGGAAGGAGCTTTGGCTGCAACACCTTGGCAGGGTTTCTAAGGTGGTGCAACCTCAAACCCCAGGCTTTACAACAGCTACTTGAAAAATATGCTTTGACTGTCAATAGGGATAAATCCAAAGGAGACAAAATGAAGATTTCTCCAAATTATCATAAGAAACAGACTACTCATTTGAAAACTGTAGTCCCTGAGCAGAAGCTAACAGCCAAGATATTTAATTGATATACCATAAAGCCAGATGAAGCAGCTGTACCGCTGGAATCAGAGTCTGGGTAGGAGTCTCAGCATCTTGGGTCAGAGAAGTTTTCTGTCTGCTGTGTCACTAACAATCTAAAAAGAAAAGAGCATCATGTGTCTTCCTTAGATGAGTATGCCCTTTTCCATCTTGTAGAAAAAGATTCTACTGGTCACGAAATATATTACCTTTCTGAAATGTAACTGGACCCAGCATTGTTTTTTTGTTTGGTTTGGTTTTGTTGTTGTTGTTGTTTTGTTTGGTTTTGCTGTGGGTTTGTGTGTTTTGGGGGTTTTTTTAGTGATAAAAATAAATTTCTAACAGATCACAGTATCACTAAGGTTGGAAGAGACCTTGAAGATCATCGAGTCCAACCTGTCACCACAGACCCCGTGTCTAGACCATATCTCTAGGTCTTACCTCAAAGGGAAAAAAAAGAAACAAAAAACAACCAAACAAAAATGCATTGGAAACAAGCAAGCCAACAACCCAGAAAACCCCACCCAAACCAACCATAAATCCATAAATACTTAAACATAATTTTATATGACAGGGAAAAGTTGTCATATGCTGAGACAGGGTGGCTTTGTCAGTTCACTGCAGTGGCGTGAAAGTGTTCTTAAAATCTCTCACATTGTCAGATTCCAACCTGAATGATTTACAAAATGTTATGACAGGCTGCTTGCTCATCAGAAGACAAAAGAAAAAGTTTTGGTTAGTTGTCTGCTTGTTGCAGACAAAACTAATAATTTAAACATATTAAGTGCATGAAATGTTGATTTGAAAAGCATTGCACCTTGAGAGACCAGGTGTCAAAAGTCTTCTGGCTCCAATAATATTCTCCTATTTTGAAATCACAAGATCTTTGGCTCAGTTTGCAGTTAAGTCTCTGAAATGCAGATGGCACAACTCCATTAAATACTTTATTGTGATTTTAATGGCTCCTCCCCTGGGTTCCAAAATTCAGTGTGAATGAGCTGTTAAAACTAACTGTGCAATACAAATGCTGAAAGTTAAGACAAAATAATTTTTAAAATTATGTCCCACGTGGTTTTTTTCCTCTATCAGAATAAAAAAAATCTAAAAAAAAAAACAAACAACAAAAAACCCCCACATACAAACAAACAAAAAGAAAAGGCATAAGCTTTTCTTACTTATTGGAATGATCTGCAGCAGCACATGTAGGGAAAAGCAGCATGACAGTTTAAATGGTTAAAGCATACCCTTGCTAAGATGAAAGTATCTTTGGTAGGTATGTGAAACTAACTCTTTCACCAAGATAATTTCTGGTGTTGTCCTTGGAATTCTAATATAAATAACTGTAGGATGCAGACCTTGGTGTAACACATTTAACCTTGTAAAATTGCAACTTCAGCATTTGTGCAGCAATAAACAAAAAAAAATTAAGACAACAAACAAACAAAACCAAACCCCAAACAGCACCTTGATCATTACAGATTTAAGGTCATAACGTCAGACTTGCATTTAAAAATGGTATTTGGGACATTAGCAGCTTTCTTCTACCACTCTATTTTGCATAAATTTGGCTATCAAGTGATAGAAACATCAGGAAACACACATTTCAAAGACTGCAACATTTATTCATGCAGTCATAGGTTCACAGACTGCATTAGGTTGGAATGGGCCCTCAAAGGTCATCCTGTCCAACCCTCCTGCAGTGAGCAGGGACATATTGCATGAGAATGAATCAAGCCAGCTTTTGCAAACCTGGCTTATTGGACTGCACTTCATAGATGTTCCTGCAATGATTCAGGGAGCTAATAGATCCTAATATAGAGGGATGAAAGGAAAAGTGAACTATGATAGAAATATCAAAGAAATTATCTTCCCTTTTGTCTAAATAGCTGTTTAGAATGGTCTAAATGTTTGATAGGAACTGTACACTCTCATTAAAGATCATGATTTAGCTTTGCCATAAAAGGGACTACAAACAAGCAGGGAAGAATAATCTTTACTAGTGCAAGGCAGCCAGTGTGCACATGGAGAAAACAGGAATCATTCACCAATGGAGAAAAAGGCAAGCTAAAAGTACAGATGTGTGAATTAACTTGCTTTCATAAGAAGCTGTGTTCTGTTCAGTCAGGCTCTCTTTCAGTTATTTTCTTTAAGTAAGAAAATTTGTAGCTGGAAGTGGGATGTAGGCCATGGAGGGCACAGAAACAAATATCCTAGATGCCTGTAATACTACTTTTCACTATCAAGTACAAAGACATTATATAAACTGATGTAGGTGACAAAGCATGGGGTTAAACACCGTCATGGACACTCTGGGTGATTACTGTCCACTGCAGCACTTAGGCTGAGGAAATTGCACTCACTTGATAACAGCAATAGGGAAGAAGTGGGTCCATTGTTAAGTAAGGTGGGAGGCGTGGAACCAGATGAAGTGGAGATGGTGGAATTACTGAATGCCTTCTCTGCCTCAGTCTTTACTGCTAAGACCACCCCTCAGGAATCTTAAGACACTGGAGGTAAGAGCAAAATTGGAGGGAGGAAGACTCTCCACTGGTGAGTGTGGACTGGGTTAGACATTGCTTGGATAGGATGAAAATGCACAGATCCTTGAGTCCTGATGGTGTGCATTATGAATGCTGAGGGACCTGTCTGATGTTGTTGCTATACTAGCCTCCTTTTTTGAAAGATCATGGGAAACAGAGGAGGTGCCTGAGGACTGGGAAATAGCCAGTGTCACTCCAGTCTTCAAAAAGTGCAAGAAGGAAGACCTGGGCAGCTGCTGACAAGCCAGCCTCACCTCCATCCATGAAAAGCTAATGGAGCAGCTTAATTCTGGAGGCCATCTCTAACCACATAAAAGAAAAGAGAGTTATCAAGAGTAGCCAGCATGGACTCACTAAAGGAAAAGCTTGCTTGACCAAACTGATAGCCTCCCATGAAGGCATGACCATGAAGGGAGAGCAGTGGATATTATCTATCTTGACTTCAGCAAGGCTTTTGATACCATCTCCATAACATCCTCTTAGGTAAACTCAAGAAAAGTGAGATAGATGATTGGCCCATGAGGTGGATTGGAAATTGGCTGAACAACAGAGTTCAAAGAGTTGTGATTAGTGGTGCAGAGTCCAGTTGGAAGCCTGTGGCCAGTGGTGCTCCCCAGGGATCAGTAGTGGGTTGAGTTTTGTGCAATACCTTCATCAATGACCTGGATGAGCAAATTCACTGATGAAACAAAACTGTGGAAGGTGGCTGACAACCCATCAGGCTGTGCTGCCATCCAAGGAAATAGGCTGGAGGACTGAGCAAAGGGGAGCCTCATGAAGTTCAATAAGGACAAATGCAGAGTCCTACATCTGGGGAGGAATAACTCCTTAAATACTGTGGGTCAGTTTTGGACTCCCCAATTCAAAAGACAGGGATTTGCTAGAAAGAGACCAATAGAGAACTCTGAGGGTGACTGTCAGACTAGAACGTCTCTTCCAGGAAGAAAGACTGAGAGACCTGGGGATGTTCAGTCTTGAGAAGAGAGTGCTGAGAGGGGATCTTACCAATGTCTATAAATACCTGAGGGGTGGGTGTCAAGATCAAGGTGCCAGTCTCTTTTTGATGGTGCCCAGTGATAGGACAAGGAACAATGGAACAGTGGAAGTTCCACCTCAATATGAGGAGACATGTCTTTACTGTGAGGGTAATGGAGCACTGGATCAAACTGATCAGAGATGTGGAGTCTCCTTCTCTGAAGACTTTCAAAACCCACTTGGATCTGTGGCCTGCTCTAGGTGACCCTGCTTTGGCAGAGAGGTTGGACTCAATCTGGAGGTCCCTTCCAACACCCTAACATTCTGTGATTATCACCTGCTGCTGCAGAATCTTGAGCAGATACCAGTTTGCACTCACATCAGAAGATTCACCATGTGCAGCCTGCTGTGAGTGACTACTGGGGTGCATCTTTGCCTTGCTACTTAAACATCAACATTGCAAACCTTCCTGTGAAGACTGTAAGGGAACCACATGGCATTGGTGACAAACTGTTTCAGAGGCAGTGAACAGACATGCATTAGCACTTGTCTCCTACATGTCTTACTGCTGCCAAAAGAGCCAGCATTCACTGTTCTCATAAACCTAAATTCCTAAATTTCTTCATTTCACAAGTGGACAGGGAGTAATTTCAGCTGAAATCAATTAGCATTTAGTTCCACAATTTCAGTGGTGAGCAGAAGGAGATGCAGAGCAAAACGCAGGAATACTTCATTTCAAGCATTGCTCTCACACCTTAGCCTGTACAACTCTCTTCCTCCTTTATGTTCTTGTGTGTGCTACACTTTCATATTATGGGATTCATTTCAAAACATACTTAGAGCTCTAGCCTATGCATGGGATTCTTAAGTATCTGTCTTCTATATAAAGTCAAGGCTTATTTCAAGATAAGAGAAAGGAAATCAAACCCAGTTATGGCACTGACTCTGTTGCCTCACTCCTATAAATAGTCAAAAAGGAAAAAAAATCCTATACTCCAGAAGATGGAAAGGCAAAGTACTTCTAAACAAAACAACAATAAGAAAAATATTTTGCTTCCCTGTCTTTCACAGCCATTTCTTCAACCCATCCCTGTGATGCAGTATTACATGACACTCTTTTTGAACCAGAAAGTTTTGAGGGAAGCAGGATCTTCCATGCTTTGTGCAATAAAAACCCCCACATTGACATAACCAGAAACCTTGCATGCTGAAGAAGTGATGGATCAGGCTCTGCTCGGGAGGAGATGAAAGGATGAAGTGTTTCCTTTTTTTTTCAGAGGCAGTGTCAACCAAAAGGAGTCATTCTGGCAGTGATGTGGTGGCAGTGATAGACAGATATAATACCTCTTCTCTTCTCTCTGGCAAGTATACACCAATGACTTGCAGAATCAGAGTAGCCGCCTATGGTGAATAGTGTATGACAAATCCCTGATGAGCAAAGAATGTATTATTAGAAAACATTATGGAAAGTTCTACTGCCTTTGTGTAGCAGTGGGCTTTTATAGTTCTAATTATAACAGAGATGGCACTATAATCTCTGCCTGTACACCAAGGGCTTTGAGGTTGTCCTGATCTCTCGCTTTAAGAAGGCTCAAATCTGGCCAGTGCCTTGATGGGAGCCAGTGATAAAGCTAATCTAAGCAAAGCTGGTATCCAAGATACCCTAAAGGTGTCAGAGGATAACTGACAGGTTACATTTAGGTTTACCAGACTACTTCTAAAATTGGCAAGAGGTTGGAGAATAGCAAGGCTAAACTCTTACTTCTTTAGTACTGCAGCAGAGGTACTGCAGCACCTTTTGTGCAACAAGTATTAGACCTTGTGTCACTGCTGTTAAATATTAACCATCATTCTGTTTCTTATGCTAAAATTATGTGTTCATATTATCTATTCAAGATTCATCACTGTTATTGCTTTAGCAATAGCCTTTTATCTATAGGGAAGTGTGGCAAGTGCTATGGCTGCTTACATGTCTAATGGCTATAATTTTTTTCTATTTAAAGTACTACAAAGCTTCAAAGGGTTAATTTTAGCATCTGGGGTAGGACAGGAAATAATGTAGACAAAAGATGAGGAAAAATCAGGTACTAGTGAAAGAAAGATGAAGATAAAAATGGAGACATTACCAGATGTGGAATTGTTAGGGTTGGAATGGAACTCAAGAATCAGTTGTTCCAATCCCCCTTCCATGGGCAGGGACACCTCATACAAGATCAGATTGCTCAGAGACACAACCAGCCTGGCCTTAAAAACCTCCAGGAATGAGGCTTCTACCAACTCCCTGGGCAACCTGTGCCAGTGTCTCACCACCCTCATGGGGAAGAACTTCCTAACATCCAATCTGAATTTACCCATGTCTAGTTTTGTTCTATTCCCCCTAGTCCTACCATTACCTGACACCCTAAAAAGTCCCTCCCCAGCTTTCCTGTAGGCCCCTTTCAGATACTGGAAGGCCTCAATAAGGTCTCCTTCCCTTCTCCACACTGAACAGCCCAAATTGTCTCAGTCTGTCCTCATAGGAGAGGGGCTCCATCCCTCTAATCCTCCTTGTGGCCCTTCTCTGGACATGTTCTAGCACCTCCAGATCCTTCCTGTAATAGGAGCTCCAGAACTGGATGCAATACTACAGGTGGGGACTCACCAGTGGAGTAGAGGGGGAGAATCATCTCCCTTGACCTGCTGGCTATGCTTCTCTTGATGCAGCCCAGGATGTGACTGGCTTTCTGGGCTGTAAGTGTACACTGCTGGCTCATCTTGAGCTTCTCATTCACCAGCACCCCCAAGTCCTTTTCTTTAGGGCTGCTCTCAGGCCAGTTCCTGCCCAGCCTATATTGGTGCTTGGGATTGCCCCAACCCAGATGCAGGACCTTGCCTTTGGTCTTATTGAACCTCATAAGGCTGTCATGTGCCCACATCTCCAGTCTGTCAAAGTCCTTCTGCATGGACCCTTTCACTCCAGCGTGTCTGCTGCACCACACAGCTTGGTGTCATCAGCAAACCTGCTGAGGGTGCCCACAAAGATGTTGAACAAGACTGGTTCCAGGACTGATCCCTGAGGGACTCCACTTGTCCCTGGCCTCCACTTGGACATGGACCCATTGACAGCCACTCTTTGGGTGCGGCCATCAAGCCAGTTCTTGATCCACTGAATGGTCAACCCATCAAACCCATACTGCACCAGCATGGAGACCAGGATGTGGTGCAGGACAGTGTCGAAGCCTTTGAACAGGTCCAGGTAAATTATGTCAGTTGCTCAGCCTTCATCTATTAATTTTGTGACCTTTTCATAGAAGGCCATCAGATTTGTCAGGCAGGATTTGCTCTTGGTGAAGCTGTGTTGGTTGTACCCAGTCACCTCTGTTATTCTTCTGCCTCAGCTGTGCCTCCGGGAGGATCTGCTCCATGATCTTACCAGGCACAGAGGTGAGACTGACTGGCCTATAGTACCCTGGGTCATCCCTCTTTTCCCTTTTTTTGAACATTTCCCCTTTTCCAGTCAGTGGGGACTTCCCTGACTTTTGGAATATAGTAGAGAGAAGTTTAGCAACCTCCTCTGCCAGTTCCCTCAGCACCTGTGAGTGTATCCTATCAGGTCCCATAGACTTGGAACACTTTCAGGTTCTTCAGGTGGTCACAAACATGATCTTCTTCTTTCCCAGCTTCAAAGATACTGACAATACTCTGTTTTCCCTTTGAAAGGCAGCAGTTGCTCTGTCTCCCTGCTCTGTCCCTTCCATTCCAGAAGATCAATAAAGATTCTCATCTTAAGAATGGGGTGTCACAGATTTGGATAGTTTTCATGGTCCTTGTCTGGTAATTCTTTTAATCAGAAATTCCTAGTAAACAATGCTGATTATTTAGAGAGAAGAAGCCAGAAAAAAATAGGGGTGAAAGGCTTCCTGACCCTGAGTTGTTAACAAACAAATAAAATTGATATTTGGGTATTGAATTGAAGCTGATTAAAGTTCATCAAAATTATCCTAAAGTCTGGAAACAATTTGGAAAATGAAAAGTGGTCTTTGTGCCCTCTGTTCATGAAAGGAATGGCAGAAAAAAAAGATGAGCAAGGAGTAATATCTAGAACCTCTTGAGGCTACTTCATTACTAAATTCCAGATCATGATGCATATCACATGAATTCACATGACAGAAAGGAGAATTTTGCATTACAGATGAATATCAAAATATGAAACTAATATTGTAATATTTATATGTTGCATACAAACACCAAAATTCATGCCAAACATGAGAATATCAGCTTGTCCTGCAATGGATTCTGCCATTCTGGTTCAATCTTGTCCATATTTCAGCCAAGGGCCTTTGTTGTGGGAAGTAATTTTTGCAGATATATAAGACAATAAGGGAAGAATAACCTTCAAGATTTCTGATATGAAAATGACGTCCATATACATACAATACTTATAAATGGTAGCAGCATCACTAGTTATTCTCTCAGTCAAGTAAGGCAGTTGTCTCAAGAAAGGTGTATACAACAAATAGCAAAAATCCACCATTTCTAACTTTAGAGAAAAACAAAGGACATCAGGTCAGCTTCTTCACTGTAAAGATCAGGTCAGGGAATGGTCACTGCACGTGGAGAGTGTTATGACATGCTGCAACCACAACCTTAATGACAAAGCTGGAGATGTAGCACTGAAAAACTGCAGGCCCATAGTACAATTACAGAGAGACTTGAGTAAAGCTTATGCTAATCTGTGTAAAAGTTTGGTTTATACAGATCAGAAAATCCATATTAAGAAAACCAAGATGCAAGCAATACTATATTCAAGTTGGAGGAAAGAACAGTCTGTACCCTGGAGTGGTCTTCACACCACTGAGGTGGAGCAAGGTATTTTTTTGCTCCGTATTAAGATAAAAGACTGGGCTAGAGTGAAGGTACTGGATGAAGGGGAACTCTCCCAGCATCCCCACACCAGGGTCCTTCCCAAAACAGAGGGGAACAAGCAGAGGAAACCAGCATGTGAAGAGGATCTTGGCAAAGAGGAGCAGCAAAAAAAGCTGCAGGAACAGCCTGACTGCTCTGAAGTGGGGAGACAGATTTTGTTAAATAAAACTTATTCAATATCTGAAAACAAAAAGGGCATTGCACTGTAGGTAAGAACCAAACATAAAAACCTTTTAGTTGTTTCACCCCTTTTGGCTGAATAAACAATGCTTGGCTTTGAAGAAGCTATTTCTGTGTCATTCTAATCAGCTGCTAGTCACAGGCTCACAGTGGAACAAGGCTTGCTAGTACCAAGCATAGTGAGGCCCTTTAGATTCATCCTAATTGGGGAAATAAAGAGGCTGCATTAGTGGATTATTCCCCCAAGAAAAATAAAGTAAAGAAAAGGCAAGCCTGCCACTTGGGGGTGCCGGCATGCTGGGCTGCCACAGCAGCTGAAGTGCAGCTTGCCTTGTAATTATGACAGCTGGATTCTTGGTTGTAAACCAGAGATAAGCAGTAAAATTAGCACCGTTGTGGAGAAAGGATGCATTAATATCAGGAGCTTTGTTAAGGCTTCCTAAATTTCCACTATCTCTGTACTGATAATAAAGCAACCCATGAGGAGAAATAGAAGTCTTTTCTTTCCAGACAGTAGTTCTTCAGGGGGATCTCTGGCACAGAGGCTGACGTGTAAAATCCAAGTTGCTGTAGAAGTAGTGATGCAATCACAGAGCATGTCTGTGCAGCAGAAGGAAGGCATGACTGTAGTCCATGCAAGCACTGCCAGGTGAATTTCACTAGCACACAAAACAGCAAAAGTTTTGGTGAATGCTACCAGCTACTGCATGTCCAGAGAGATATGCTGGACTGAAGCCCATGCTAACATATCTTCTCTGCAAACATGAGCTTCATTAGTGTATGGGGTATTTCATTTTCCTTTATCTGTCCTAACCTGCTGGATGATTTTTCAGTGCCCCACCACTGATGGCTAAGTGCCACCAGAGAGGCTTGCGCCTCTGTGATGAGTGAAGAGCATGCTTAGTGTGTGCACCTGTGCTCTTTGTGCAAGAAGAAAATGCTCTGTGATTCAGGGTGTAAAGTGCTTTTTATTGCATGTGTGTTATTTCTAGTAATTTCATAGGTTAACTAACGCAAAAAGACAGATCCTTTTAATTCTTTCCTGACAATGCAAGGTGTTGAAACTGAAATACTTCCAGTGTCAGAGAAAAATGTGATTAATTCCAAGCTCAGATGTAAAACTGGAGCTTTAGGGAAGGGCTGTCACCCTGCCACTTACACACATTTATTGGTCGACAAAAGGCTTGCAAAATGAAATGCTGGAAATTATTGTGAGATGCTAGTCAAAGTAGCCAACAGATTCGATGATTTATGCGGTCATTTCCACTCTTAATCTCATGATGTCTCCCCTTGTTGTCAAACAACCATCCCAGACACTCAGATTGTATCAATAGAAATGCTTCTCTCCACACTCTAATGCTGTTAAGTGCATTCTTCATACTTAGCAATATCATTAGCATTTAATATAGTATTAATATGGGCTCTTTTACTATGAGGGCATATAGAGGGGATGCAAATTAAAGATATAAAATATCTGAAGAGCCTTTTGTCTCCTTTTGAGCAATTAGTACTTAGTTCACTCTTGTAGCTGTATATATGCAAGTAGAAAAAAAAATCAAATTGTGAGTAGTGGTCTGACATGGGACCTCAAAGTACTTATGAAATTTCACCACATCTTGCAGTCTTCCTTTGATTTTCTTCCAGGCAGTGTGGCATCCTACCTGGAGAGGGAAGTGGAAGAATGGACTTTTTATATTTCATGTAAATTCGTTATCTGGGTGTTCAGAGAGGATTTTAATTTGGCAGGTGAAGCAGTGCACAGCAAAGCACAGGGTTTAGACAACACCTACAAGACAAAAGTTTGTGGAGGGTAAAATTACTTCTGTGAACTGTGTCCATTTCCCTAATAGAACACGACAGCTGCTCACAGGGCCAAGAACTAAACTACAGTCACAGAATTACAGAACGGTAGGACCTCTGGAGATCATGGAGTCCAACTCCCCGCCAGAGCAGGGTAACTAGAGTAAATCACATAGGAACACGATCAGGCAGGTTTCGAACGCCTCCAGAGACTGACTCCACAACCTCTAATGTCTCATGCTAATGAGACACACTGATTTGTCGCGGATCTCTAGGGGTGCAGCCCTGATCCTGCTCCCTAGACCGCCGTCCGGACAAATGTGACCCGGGGGCAGAGGTTGCACGGGAGCGGCCTTTGGGGACAAGGCTGTGTCGGAAGCCTCTCTGCCTCGCCTTGCCGCGGTACTTCATCTCACACCACCTCTACCCGCCCCGCCGCCGCCGGCCCCCGCATCTCCCTCCGCAGCGGCGGGGGAGGCGCGGCCGGGGGAGGGCGGAGCAGGTGCCCGGGTGTGCCGAACAGCACCGCCCGCCGCCGGCGCCTCCCCCCCCCGAAGGAGCCGCTTGTGGGGCGCAGAGCGGGAGGGGGCGCAGGGCAGAGCGGCTGCGGTCGCGCAAGAGGAGGAGGAAGAGAAGGAGGAGGAGAAGGAGGAGGAGGAGGAAGAAAAGGAGGAGGCGGCGGCGGGACGGAGGCAGGCGGCCGGGCCATGCTGGAGGCGCGGCGGCACCTGGCGGGCGCACAGAGCCGGTGGGCGGCGGGGCAGCCTCCGAGCTGCTGCTAGGGCGGCGGCAGCGGGAGCCGCACTGAGCTGGGAGAGACCTTCTTCGCTTAGCCTCGCTTCGCCCCACCTCGCCTCGCCGGGCGAAGGAGCAGCCGCCAGTCGCCCGCCCGCTTTCCTGCTTCCTTCGGTAGAGGCGGCGCGGCCGCAGGAGGAGAGGACCATGAGCCGCCCGGTGCTGGCATGGCTGGTGCTCTGCGGGAGCCTGGCGGCGCCGCGCCTCGCCCGAGGTGAGGGGACGGGGGAGCGGGCACCGGCGGGGAGTGGAGGGGACCGGGATTCGGGGCCGCGCCAGAGCTCTCACAAAGTCAGAGACGAAGTGCGCTAGGGAGCGGGCAGGCGCGACCGGCAGCCCGGAGCTTCTGTCTGGGCTTGCCTTCATTTATTGTTATTAGTAATAAAAAGAAAAAAAAAATACTTATCTCTACATTCTAAATAGAAGCCGACGAAAGATCCATCCTGAGGCATGGTCTGTTTTGAAACTACGCTTAATTAGTGGGGGAAAGAAAAGCCGTGAGAGCTTAAATGTAATCCAGATGAGCGGCTGGGAAGATTTAATAATATCCGCAGAGCTGTCCACATCTCTTTTCCCATCCTCTCTACACCCCTTCCCACTTCCCCCCACCCCCACCCCCCATTCCCCCACCTCCACCCCTCACTCTTCATTTTAATTTGAAAGCTGCTAGCTCTGAACCGGAGATCCAGCAAACCGCGGAACAGTTTGCAAACACGTTCGGGGGCTTTAGCATCATCTCGGCAGCAGTGAACAGTCCTTGTCAAGCGACTCTTTTCCTCTCTCCCTCTAACTAGGGCATCTCCATCTGACACACCAACGGCGCCTTCTCGGTATCTCATTCCCTTCCTCACACACGCACGAAAGAAAAATTAAAAATCAAAAAAAACCCCAAACACCACCACACACAAAGCCCAACCCTATCTCAGAATAAATAACTTCAGAGCTCTTGGAGTTCTCTGCATTATTATTTAGAAAATCATGTAGTGCAGGCTAGTTAGGTTTTCCTTCCTTGCATTAAAAAAGTTATCGGAGCTTGTCTTGCAACGAGCTGAACGTCGTGAGATGGTGCTGGAGGAGGAAGACCTGTTCTACGGCAACAGCACTTGTGAAGGCAAAGGGGTCTGGGGTTGCCCGGGGGGAGTTCACCTGCCACCCGTCCCGTCCGCTCCCGATGACGCCCCGTCACTCCCCCGCCGAGGCAGCCGCAGAGCCGTCGGGTAAGGGGCACAGTTCCGGGCACAGGGGCTGCAGTGTATCCCTTCCGCATCCCCTCGCTCCACAGCGCCAAGTGCTTCGTGGTCGGCCCCCGTCCCATTTGGGGTTTACCCATTTTCCCCGCGCCCTAGAGCCTTTCACCCACTGCGAGCTCCAGAGGTGTCCCTGTGCCGGCGCTGTATCTGTGGGTCCGTGCAATACCTAGGGTGGGGGCATTCTCTTGGGGTCTGAGACCTTTTTATCGTCCTAGCTGTATTTTCTCAACACATAGTAGAACAACTACTATCCTAATGAGTAGTGGATTATTTCAATTGACTTTTAGACGTGTTCCTGTCATTAGTCACGATTTTTATTTTTAAATGACACCAACGTGTGAGTAAAATTCAGTATTTTAGTAGACCTTCAGTTATTTAGCACGGTGGGTTCTCAAAACCCAGTAACACTCGCACAGTTTCAGAGAGCATGTGATAGCTTATGCAATATGTCCTTGTATCTGCCGTTTATGCCAAAAATCTTTTAAGCAAAAGATGCTGTTCTGTCACAAAGCCTGCTCTTGTCATAAATACTTTGCATTAGGTGCTGTAGGACTTGTCATAGTTCACATCTGAGCCATCCTTTTCATTACAGTCCATGGTCTTGCCATGTTCTTGGGCAACTTCAGAAAAGAGAGAACTTCACAGTGAAATAGGAAGGGGGAGAAAGCTATTTGCCCTGTAACTGCTTAGGCTGTGATTCTTCAGTTAAAGGTTTGTCCTTGGCTTTCAAAATGAAGTGGAAGAAAATTATATGAGTCTTTTTTTTTTTTTTAATGCTGAAACAGACTAAAATGCTGCTTGACAGGTCTGATATACTGGGTTAATTTTGCTTGCTGTCATAAGGTTTACTTTTAATAGATCCTCTCAAAGTTATGATGACTGCAAGCACTGTAGGTAACTGAAACTCTTTAGAGGGCAGAATTTGAACAGTACAAAACTTTCTGTGCCATGTTTGAATGCTACTTACTGATAAGTCCATTTACATAATGGTGTATAATGGAAACCCATGGAGTTGCCAGCTATGCGGTGGCCAGTTCTTCCCAGCCTTCTTTTGGGATAAATTGCAGCTGCAGATCTAAGTTAAATCTTACAGTTCATCACTGATCCATGTTCCAAGTAAAAGTACTAATTGTTTTTTTCATTTGAGCTCCGAAAAATAATGATGGAGGTCAAAGTCCTCTTTATTCATCACATCTTAAAACCCCTCTTTTTGCATGCAGAACACATGCATAGTGTATCAGCACTCATTTTCTTTAAAAACACGAGAGAAAAGGGAGAATGATTGAGAGAGGGAGGTGATGGTGATGGAAAAAAAGTCATCCCAATGGAAGACTGGAATTTTCTTCCTAATGGTCAGTCTGATAAATTTGCAATCTCATGCACTGTAACAGGAGCCTGATCTTCAGAGATGTGTTTATATGCATGTATATGATGAAAGTATGCTTTAAGGGTGCAGTGACTTCTGCTCCTTGGTTTAAAGGAAAGATGTAGGTACATTTATAAGAAGGACTGTTCTATACATATTTCAAAACAACTGTAATGTTTTACAGTTACTATTGTGACTGTTCCTCGGTCAGACTGGAATGTGAACCAGCCTGCTCTTCTAACTGTGTGGTAGACAGACTGTAACTACAAAAGTGACTACAAGAGATTATTTCAGGAGGAAGAAATGTACCGCATCTCATCCTTAGGAATACAGGTTCCTGAGTCCCACTGTGTAATTTTTTTATGAACAAAGAAGCCAATGCCTTTCAGATCAGACAAGGAAGGTTGGGGGTCAAATAAAACAAAGACTTGGTTTAAATCTGGTGGCTGTTTTGGCCCCCACATTTACTTTATGGAATGGAGTAAGCTGATCGACTATGGTAATGGTACTATAAGTGCATAGCAAATCAGTATATTCCATGTCTATGTGCTGAATCTTTGACACAGGTTCTTCTGAAGATTTACTATTTGAGTTTATTGTGAAGCTGATCCTTAGATGGTATCAAGCTTTTTGACTTGGGTCATTAGTAAATTTTTATGCAGTTTGCCTAAAAATTGTACTGACATTGCCAAAACACAAATCTGATTCTTTACTTTATGCCTGTGTCCTGTCAGCCTGAGATAAATATTTTGGAACTTTGAAAGAACTGTTTCTCCATTACAGTGGGAACCTTCACTTTCTCTGAGGCTTAGAAGTGTCTATAAAGCCTCTTTCTGCAGCTGCCATGAGCTGCAAGGAGCAAAAGTGCTGAGAAACAAGAGAGGCAAACTGTAGCTTTGTTCTCATGTAGATATACCAAAAGACTGGAAAGATCACAAGACTTGTAAAGACCAAGATTCTTCTGTTTTACTGAATGCCTTTGTATCTTTGGATGGCATCTGCTTCTGTACACACTGCTGACAGTGTGACCCTGCATAACGATTTGCACTGTTCTTTTAACAAATTACATTTGTATTCAAATTGATTTTCCATGACTGCTCATATAACCTCCAGAAAGCATATAGCAGATATACTGTTGCATCCTGTACGTGTCTGGTCATCCTAGGACACAATTTGCTGTCCAGCCATGCATTATTGTAAGTGGAATTAATAGTCCTAGTGGTGTTAGTTGAGTTTTTGTAAGTGTCCACCCTCCTCTTTCTCTGTCCTTTATGTCTTTACCCTTTGTACTTTATGTCTTTTTTCAAAGGATATACTTCATACGCGGCTGTGTATCAGTGGTTGCACACTGAAAAGGGTCATTGTCTTATGTTCCCTCCTCTGCATTTTTCCAGTTACCATCCAGTTGAAGAAATCAAGGAAATGATCTACTTTGAAAATTATTTCAAAAGACAATCAATTTTTTATTAAAAGGTTGATTTTAATGCCTTGAATTAGCTATTTATGAAGCACATGTCCGTACAGCAGCAGTGACAAACTCAGCCTGATAACCCTTCAACGTAAGTAAGGCTATCTGGAGAAGTAGCATTTAATAAACGTCAAGAGTCAGAAATAAATCTGTTATTCTCCAACTTACTGTGAGTCACATAGGAGATAGCATGCTAACTGTTTTCTATTTTTTTAGGTTTTGACACATTTCAAACTTACATAAGCCACAGATCCATTATTTCTGAAATCTTAAAAGATGGTCAGCATTGTAGTACAAATGATGTTGGGCTTGTTTGTAGCATCCTTGAAATCAAACTGCCTTGAGTTTGAAAGAATATGAGTTGAACATCAAAACAGTATTAATTTATTTCAGCTTTTGAAGCAGGTTCATGGTGAAAATATCAGTTTCAGTTTTCTTCATCAGATGATGCCTTAGAAAAGAAAACATTAATTAAAAGGTTCAAAATCAAGTGAGGGCTTTAAGAATCGTAACATCTACAAACTTAAAAACCTCTGGAAAATGCTGTCTTATATTGAAGGACCTACACATATTTTTCTTTTAAATGAGATGAAGAGAGAATGTAGGGGAAAGCCAACATCATCCTAAATTCAGGAACAGGTGGTAATGGGTCCTTCTGTATAGGAAACTTAGATCTTGTGTTAGAGGGGCAGCTACTCACTGTGTGTAGTAACAGTAGGGTATAGCTAATTTTCTAACAGTGTAGAGTGCAGGGGGTAAAGCAGCTTTGTGCCATTTGAGTTTCAGGGCCAGAGCATGGATCTGTTTGGAAACACTAACTGCTGTTGTGGACTTGGATGTTGGATGTTACTGAAAGCAGAGGCTGTGTTAGCAGCAGGTGTCCCAGAAATTCAGAGGCACAGAATTTGTGCATGTCTTTTTGTGCTTTAGGATTTTATCAAATCTCAGTTGTGGTGCTGTGGGAATATACTTGCACGGTTTTCCTGTTTTCTGTTTGTGTGGGGTTTTTCTCTTTAATCAGCAAGCTGTGCTACCTTTCATCACAGTGGGGGTGTTCTTCTATTTTAAGTTTTAAAAGCTGAGAAATGAAACAGACCATGATCATCTAATGAAAGTCTCTAGCTAATCTAGTTAATAATTACAATATGTGCCGTGTGAGTGGATGTGTTATCAGATGAAACACACATGAAAACAAATAAATTTTATGTGCTATAAGGGGACTATATATATACATAGTATGCTGTGTGTATAGCCACACTTCAGACAGTGTACAGAGGAGTTCCATACATTTATATGCCTCACATCTAGTCAGATACTTCTTAAAAGTTGGATAATCCTCCTGGGAACTCAAGATGCAGAGATATGTATTTCAAGTCAAACTGTTATATTCAACAAAAGCAGTGAAATTCTAAGACTAATTCACTCCACTCCCTCCAAACTTTTTAATAAGGTGGTATTTGCAAACAGAGAACTTTTATGACTATAAGATTTTGTTCAAGTTGTTTGAAAATACAAAATATTGCTCATTTGTCTATGTCATTCAAAGGGAGAATTCTGGAGTATCTTAGCTCTACCACTTGTGGCAGCAGAGCAAGTTTGCAGTTTTGGAAGTTGGGGTTTTAGCCACAATATTTAAAGCAGGAAGCTCAAGTATGCAGATGACAGCAGGAAGGAGCAGCATATGGATAAGAAGGTGCAAGAAGATCTTTCCTTGCAGAAAGTCTGGCCAGGAGCTCTGAGCAACCCAACAGAAAACTAAAGGTGTGAGCAAAAGATGTTCAATTGCTTCCGTTTCATGAGTCATGTGTGACATTGGAGACCAGACACGGAAGAGGGAGGAGAGTAAGGACCTTTACTGGAGGAGGTGGGATGTTCAGTGTGGGTGCTCCCTGACTGGTGCCTTTCATGCCAGGTGGTGCGTGGGAGAGCAGGGGCAGATCTGGAGGCGTAACCTGTCCAGCATGCAGTGTCTGCATGAAGTGATGACTCTTGATTAAAGCTATTGAGAAATTTGCCAACCAAAAATACTTTATCTGTTGCAATTTTGTATGCGCAGGAGTTCAGCAGGTAATCAGTCTTCCTTGTCCTCTCCAGTGTTTGTTCTGCCCATATATGACATGAACATCATGGGTTCAAATTGACTATGAATTTACATCTGAAATATATATATATATAAATTTAATACTGAGCAGGACTTCTTTGTGTGTTTTGTAAATGACCTTCTGTCCTTCTTCTTATCTTACTCTTCTTGCAACTGATTTTCCCCCTGTTCTCAGTTTTAAATAACACAAGGCATTTTTGCATAGCCAGATTGTGGCTCTACTGTAGGATAAGGCTACAGGTTAAACATGAAGGGCTTTCTCTTTGTGTCTCTGCATATTCTCACAATAACAACTTCTTGACAGAGACCAAAAAAACCTGAAAGAGATGATTGCTTTGCCAATTTTTAGCTGCAGTAATTTTATTTGCCATGCTTCTATGCAGGAAGGCTGACAACATTTCTACAAAAACTACTTTTTTCCTATCATTGTCAAGATGCTGTGTCAACCTGCATAATTACAGAGAGCTGTGACAGCAGTGTGTAAATAACAGTAATTTCTGCCATCTGATTACTCATGTCTTAGGTTGCTACAACAGTTAAAGCTACAACAGAGAATATAGGAAATACTTTTTGATAAGACATATGCACTATGTGTGAGTGTGAAAAAAAATGGAAAACAAAACATGTATGATTTATTTTTTTACCATTTACATCTTTCAGTTCACCTCTCCCTCATGTATGACAGCCTCTATTGCTGCTGGATATCATTACACACAAACAACCCCTTTAATCCAGGCTTGCTCTCAGATTATTCTCTATTACAGTCCCACAGACCATACTGCTTTAATCTGTTTGCCAGTTTTTGTTTTTCTAGTGAAATATTTGCAGACAGTGGCCTGTGCTCTGAGACTGACTTATTTTTTTTAACTCCTACCCTTTGCAGTGTGGGTTTTTGAAATAGAGATGGAGAAAATATTATTTCCCATGGAATTTGTCAGATTCCTCACTTGTGTGAGGAATTGCATAGGATTGCTGTGCAAGAGCTTTTCTAGGTTAAAAACTAAGACCTTATAGCTGATTGCTTTCAGATACTATTCCAGAACTATTTTAAAACCACAGAATGTCTGTTTATTTGAACAATTTTAAGGGGGAGATTAGATTAATACTGTGGATAGTGTACAGTGTGGATAGGGAAATTATGTGCTGTTGTCATGAGAATTATCTCAAATGACTTAGTAGTTCTCTTCTATGGCATGCCCCTATTTATTTCTTTAAACATGCCTCTTTTTTCTAATTTCTTTGATTTCTTTTTCATGGGTTAACTTCTGACTTTATACAAAATTATGTATCATTTATAGGTAGTCCTTCAAGATAAAGATCTCTTTAATAATATCTTTCATTTTACCGAGTGTGATCAAGCCCATTCTATGCTAACTTCCTGACTTTCCTCAGCAGGTTTTTCTTTAACCTGGTGCCCATTTTTAGGTACATGTTTTCTTTTAGAAGTTTCTAGAAGGAATTCTGCATTTTTGTACTTTTTGCATGCTTATGTGCACTACACTATGGTTCCTTCCTGTAGTGGTATTTTTTACCTAACATAAAACTCTTCTCCAAATTTGGGTCTTGTGGTTCAACCCATTATTACAGTCATAGTGGACAAACAAAGAACAACCAAAAAAGGTAATTAAAGCAGTATTAGATGTATCTGAGAATGTAGTCTTAAAGAGGCTTGGCACAAGCCAGCGTCATGAGGTTCAACAAGACCAAGTGCAGGCTCCTGCATCTGGGTCGAGGCAACCCCAGGCACAAATCCAGGCTGGGCAGTGACTGGCTGGGGAGCAGCCCTGAGGAGAGAGACTTGGGGGTGCTGGTGGACGAGAAGCTCAACAGGAGCTCTCAATGTGCACTTGCAGCCCAGAAAGCCAATCAGATCCTGGGCTGCATCAGGAGAAGTGTGGCCAGCAGGTCAAGGGAGGGGATTCTCCCCCTCTACTCAGCCCTGGTGAGACCCCACCTGGAGTACTGCCTCCAGTTCTGGAGCCCCTATTCCAAGAGGGATCTGGAGGTGCTGGAACATGTCTAGAGAAGGGCCATGAGAATGATCAGAGGGCTGGAGCACCCTCTCCTATGAGGACAGACTGAAGGAGTTGGGACTGTTCAGTCTGGAGAAGAGAAGGCTCCGAGGTGACCTCATTGTGGCCTTCCAGTATCTGAAGGGGGCCTACAGAAAGGCTGGGGAGGGACTTTTCAGGCTATGAGATAGTGATAGGACTAGGGGGAATGGAATGAAGCTGGAGGTGGGGAGATTCAGGCTGGAGGTGAGGAGGAAGTTCTTCACCGTGAGAGTGGTGAAGCCCTGGAATGGGTTATCCAGGGAGGTGGTTGAGGCCCCGTCCCTGGAGGTGTTTAAGACCAGGCTGAATGAGGCTCTGGCCAGCCTGATCTAGCATGAGGTGTCCTTGCCCATGGCAGGGGAGTTGGAAGTAGATGATGGTTGGGGTCCCTTCCAACCCTGACATACTATGATACTATTTATCTTTTCTTTAAGTCTGTTGAAGGAAGCAAAATCAACGCTCTGAGCAAGAACCCTGCAATCAGCTGGAGGACAAAGTAGCTGAATTTATGCACTGGCTTAATATTAAGACTACATCTATATTGCTTCACACAGCAAGAGCAGCTATTAATCTACTATGCCTCAGTGTCTATCAGTATAGTTGAATAATTATGTGCTAATATGCATTTTAAAAGCTGAGTGTGAGAAAAAGTGAAGTAGTAGTAGGTGCAGCTCTAATCTAGCCCAGAATCTCTTCACCTCTGGAGGGTTGAAACAATAGTCCAATCTGTAGGAAACTTCCTAAGTCTTCATGGTTTGTTACTGATAAACATTAGCTGAGATGAGCAACTTTGCTATGTGAGATCTGTCTGGTCAAGCCCATCTGATTGTTCTTTGCCACTAACTTTTCCTTGATTTCAGCACCAGTCTTATGCTGAAAAGTAAAAAACTTCATTTCTGTGCCATGCTATTTTTCTGGTAGGTCAACATGTTGGGACAACTTAGGGCAGGACCAGGCAAGCCCCAGTGATAGTGCAGGGAAAGGCTATTGAAAGAGGGAAGTGGTACAGGGTTATTGGACGCCAGTTGCATCTTGACCTGGCTTCTTCACAGGGAAGTTATAGTTTTACTTGTGACCACTTATGCATTCTTTTCCAAGAAATAAGTTTCTGGAACTACTCCACCAGAAGTTGTATAGCACTCCTGTGTCCCAAGTCTGGGTGAAATTAAACCATGCTGAGCAGAGAGACAAGCTCACTCACTGCCCCACCCTACCCACAAGTGCAGAATGCTACATTTCTCCCTGCCTTCTGTATAGATGAATATCACCTACTATGGAAACCAGGTACAGAAATCAAACCCATGAATATGTATTGTCTTCCTGTCTGCATTGCCTTGGCATGGCTGTAGGCAGAGGAGAAAATTCTGCATTTCTTCTGCCATCTCCCAGTCCTCAGTATTTGCATGCTGCTTCACCATCTTGGGGCCAATCAAGTGTTGATTAACTAAACTGTCCTGGTAGGTTATTTTGATGAGTACAGATTACACTGTTTTTCTTCCTTAATTGTTTTGTGCCAAATATTTATCTTATAGATAAAAATTGCTCCTTGGCCATGCAAAGCAGGTGAGGCTCAGGAGCTTCCTGCATACTCTCAGTAGAGTGGGAGGAGCTTTGTGTTCTAAAACTGCTAATGAGTAGATGTATCTCTGGCTTCTCCATTCAGATCAACTGAAGGCTGAGCAGAAGGGAAAAAGCAGCCAAGATGAATGAGGAAAACCACTACATGTTTTGGTTATTTCAGGAGAAAAACAGACAAAATTTCAAAATGTTAACATAAAGTTTTTTGGTTATTTAGAACAGAATAGAATAAACCAGGTTGGAAGAGACCTTCAAGATCATCATGTCCAACCTATCATCCAATACCACCTAATCAACTAAACCATGCAACGAAGCACCCCATCAAGTCTCCTGGACACCTCCAGTGATGGTGACTTCACCACCTCTCCTGGCAGCCCATTCCAATGGCAAATCCCTCTCTCTGTGTAGAACTTCTTCCTAACATCCAGTCTAAACCTCCCCTGGGGCAGCTTGAGACTGTGTCCTCTTGTTCTGGTGCTGGTTGCCTGGGAGTAGAAACCAACCTCTGCCTGTCTACAACCTCCCTTCAGGTAGTTGTAGAGAGCAAGAAGGTCACCCCAAGTCTCCTCTCCAGGCTAAGCAACCCCAGCTCCCTCAGCCTCTCCTCATAGGGCTTGTGTTCCAAACCCCTCACCAGCTTTGTTGCCCTTCTCTGGACACGTTCCAGCAAGACAACATCCTTCCTCAACTGAGGGGCCCAGAACTGGACACAGGACTCAAGATGTGGCCTAACCAGTGCAGGGGCAGAATGACCTCCCTGCTCCTTTTGGCCACACTGTTCCTGATGCAGGCCAGGATGCCATTGGCCTTGGCTGCCTGGGCACACTGCAGGCTCATGTTCAGCCTACCATCAACCAGTACCCCTGGGTCCCTCTCTGCCTGGCCACTCTCCAGCCACTCTGACCCCAGCCTGTAGCACTGCCTGGGGTTGCTGTGGCCAATGTGCAGAACCCGGCACTTGGATGTGTTCAATCTCATGCCCTTGGATTCTGCCCATCTGTCCAGCCTTTTTCACTAGAACTTCATGTGTATGTGTGTGTACTGAATCTAGCAGCTGGATGCAGCTGGACAAAGCTGCATCTTTCATCAAGCAAACAGCCTGATCTAGAAGTGTTTTGACTTTCTCAAGTGGCAGTGTCCCATCAGCCCAACTTCACACAACAGCCCTACTGGACCTGTACCTCTTTGTAGGGTTTGAGAACAGTGATTGACTAGTTTTGATCTACTAGCCTGCTGCTTGGCTTTTGAGATACAAGTTCTGGATTGGTGGTTTAATTTTTTTTTCTTTTATTTTTTTTCTTTTTTTTCCTTTTGTTTTTTGTCTTCTACTTTTCTGTGGAAAGCAATAAATAATTCAGATAAGTACATTGGTTTCTTTTCCAGTAATTAATTGTGGTTATGGCATTTTACTTGGAGAAAAATCTGCCCAGAATTTTACATCTCAAATGAAAAATCTCCTTTTAAGGTAGAGAAGGGAGGACAAAATATCCCAGAACTATACCACAACTTCACTGGAATGAAGATCAGTTTGATTTAATTATAATATTTTTTCTGAACTAGGCTTTTCCTCTAGAGCAGCATTGTTTTCAGGGAGTTGAAGAATTGTAGTAAGACATACAAGGTATTTTCTTTTTTAATGTTTTTGGGGATATAGGAAGCTACTCTTTCACCCTAGTTTGTCAGGCAATCATGAAGTCTTGTGCTATCATCTTTCATAGCAATCTTTTGTCTCTTGTGTCAAATCAAGCTCTTTTTATTCCCTTTGCTTCTTCTTGAAGCCTGTGTACCTTCCAGATGATATAGAGCATCCCTGAAGTGTGAAAAGAAAGGTCAATACATCACATAGAAAGGCATCTACCTTTAAGAGAAATAATGAAGTCTGATGACTTAGGCTTGCTAAAAGCTGTGCTGATAGGTCTCCTGTAGTGCAAGCTGCTGCATTACAAGCATTGCAGCTGCTTGCATATAGATTTTGTTGTGTGTGTGAGAAGTCTTAGTATACTGGTAATATTTACCCAAAGAGTTGCAGGGATCTTTCAAACAGGTAATCATCTGAAACTGCAGTTTCAGGAGAACTCTCAGTTAATGTTACTCTGTGTTTTCACTTTATTACTGTACATGCAAGAGATTCTAATTTCTTTTTCATTTTCAAAATGAGGTTTTAGAAGCTCTTACAATTCAAATTACAAATGCCTAGTCTGTTTACAGCATGGTGTATGCATTTTGTAACAGTTGGAATAATTTTTAAAAGCCTTTAATATAGGATTTCACAACAGATTTTCTATAGAAAAGGCAGCTTGAGAAAGGGTATAGTTTTGCTCTGCCCCATTTTCCTGTTAAGATACAGCAGTAAAATTACTGAATATTTTAGACATATTACATCTGTTCTTTGAAAGGGAACAGCATAAAACACATAAAATTACTGTTCTAGTAGATTTCAAGCTGTAGTGTGTATCTGCTGAAACTGGCTTTATGGAAGGTGGTTCTTCTAAGCTGATGCAATCTAAAAATAGAATACTTGCTTATTTTGAATCATATTCTCCCTGAGCAGCGGAATAACTCTGGATCACTTCTGCTGTTTGGCCACATAGGCTTAGTCCAGAGTTTCAACTTTGGAGAGCAGCCTGAAGATCACAGGAGGACATCATTCCTCCACTGACAGATGAAAGAGTGGGGTCATTCCTGTGCTATGTACTTCCTATTGCTGTCTAGGTGAAAATGGAGAGTCTTTAGCCTTGGCCCTCTTTAAGGTATATTAGATCTGTTATTTTTTCTGATGGAAATGAGGACTTGGAAGGAATTGTATCTGTATAGAATTTGTGGTATATTGCCAGTGTTGTTCTTGGAGCAGCATGGATGAGTCACTACATGGTTAGTCTGGTTTTAACTGGCAACTAAATTAATTGTAAGAGGAATGTATTATCTGGGGAGGATGGGTTGTTACTGTATTATTGTGCAATTTTGTGGATGGGCTATTGGCTTTTTTCTAACATACTGGTAAGTACTAATGCAGGACAGATCTTTAGGTTCTGCAAAATTCACCAAAAAAGTGAGGACTGGTGATGACATTTGTTGACAAAACAGCCTTCTGCATCCTGTACAGCTATTTTAGGATTAAAAAATGTATATTCTGTAAACATTTCCCTGCATTGGAAATGGCTATATTTATCCTTAGTATCTATGTAGTGACCTAGTTTACTTATCACTAACTACCATGAGTTTTCAGACTACATGCAGTGTTGCCTGGAAGAGTGAAGGAGAGGTTTATTTATTTAGTTATTTATTTAGCCATGTATCTTTGTGGAAAGTGGTGTAATTCTGTCTGTTTGGCTGGATTTTTTTGTTGAATTCAAGTTCAAAGTTTTTGTGAGGTCCTACTTTCTTCCTTTGTACAAAAGTTTTATATGGAGTTATTTTAATTTTTTTTTTTCCCCTGGAACTCTTTATATAATTGAAAGCTTTCTAATAGTTCTGAAAATTAGCAGTTTGAAGCCATAATGACCAAGAAGTAGAGTCAGCTGCAACCACAGTGCACTCGGGGCTGGAAACGCAGACAAAAGGCTGTGTCACGCACAGTGTTATTTGAAGGTGTTTTTCAGGTTTAAGATTTATATTGTACCTTAACCCACTGTTTCTTTGGACTATTATTTCATCCCTTTTTATTATTTTCTTTTCTTATTCATAATGCTAACTGACTTGAACTTTTAGATTTTTGGTCTTTCAGCTGATGATACAAAGACCAAGGGCACCAGCAGGTGTTAATCCAAATTTAATATCAAAAGTAGGTTGCTCTTGAGATTTAACTCCTTCAGGAGTATGGATTTTTGTGGCTTGTCTTGATTTTAATAACAAAGCTCTTGTGAGTATAGCAGAACAACTTCACAATAAGGCTTTCTCTGGATTATTCTCTGCAGCTTTGCCAAAACTACTATTGCAAGCTGTCACTTCTTGTCCAAACTGAGTAATTAAATCTTCAAATCATGATTGTTTTTTTAAAGATTACTATTATAAACATAATTTAATTTTTTTATGGTTTCAGAGAACCTTCAGGAAAGAGCTGTGTTACAGTTTATTGGAGACTGGGTTAAAAGTTACCTGAAATTTTTGTTTGTTACATTATATTTTCAGATCTGGACTTCTGTCTTTTCAGCACAGACAGGAAGAAAAACTGTCAGGATTGCATTAGGTCTGTTTGCACCTTGATGACTGAAAGCCTTTTTGTTATCTGATCTGGGGCCCTTTGTCTGGGTTGCTTGCCAGCAATTACATAAAATACCTATCAGCTTTTTGGTTTTCTTTTTCTTTTTCTTTTTTAATACTGAAAGGTGAAATCATAGTTTTGCAATAAGCCAGCTGAGTAACAGTAGGTACACTTGAAAAATGAACATGGTCTTTCAAATCCAGGTTTGCTCTTGGGAGGACATGATTCATTTATGTTTATGTGACAAAAGAGACTGCCTCTGGCAGGGACTGGACCCGATACATCAAAGACCTTGAGGGATGATACTGCTGCCCCAGCCTCAGGCTGTAGAGATGATGAGGATGGAGTAGATGATCTTGCCTGCCGAATGTACTGCATGCCATCAGGGAGATGGAAAAAGGATATTGACAGGGTCTTTAAGTACACCGCAAAACCAACAGCCTGAGTCATATGTTGCAAGAGATGTGGGAGTTCTAGTGGACCACCTCCAAACAAGCTGTGGATAGAGGGTTCTATGATGAGGGAACCTGGAAAGTTGTGATGTCATGACTCAACCCTTTTCTCCAGCTGTGGTTTTGCAGTTGCAGGTACTGATCAAGTGACTAAGAATGGAAAAATAAAGGAGAGTGATAGTTAATGGAGATGCCCTATATGGACAAGAGGTACCTGTCTGCTGATGTGGCATCTTGTCTTGAGTGTTTAGGCTTGGGATGATGCAGAGAAGCTGAGAGCAGTGATACTGCTGGAGCAGGCTGGCAAAGAAGATGTAGGGTTCTTTCTGAGTCAGGTGGCTGACTTAGCATGACAATGGCAAAGGAGGCCATTGGCACAGAAGGCAAAGGAAGTAAATGTTGTCACTATCACAGTCCTCCCCAGAGAGTCCTGCCAGACCTGTGTGCTTGGAAAGACAGGTCAAGGAAAGAAACAGTAGCAACTGGTAAGCATCAGACTGGGGATTTCTGGGTCTCTCCAGTTTAGCATCTTTATCAGTGGCGTCGAGGAGATGACAGAGTGACAGAGTCCTCAGATGTGCAGGTCACCACTGCAAGACCTCAAAGGAAGGGCTGCCACAAAGCTAAGAGGAGCCATAAAAAGGGACAAAGCTGAAGTCCTGCCCTGGGCAGGCAGAGTCTCTTTGTGGTCATGCCTGCTTGTTTTTTGGACCCCAAATTCAGTAGTGACCTGGGTAAGTGGGGGTGAGGTGAAGACCACCATATTGTTGTGGACTGGAGCACCTGCACCCCAGGTCCCCTTCAAGGGACCTGTAGGACCAGGTTTGTGTCAGTAGGCAAGGGGACATCTTCAAGGGTGGAATAGCCCATGCTGCCTGCAGGAAGAGGAAATCAAGGAAGCAGAGAAAGACAACTCACAGCAATGTGTGGCAGGAGAATAAGTCATCTTCTCTGTAAATATGATGTTTAGGGGATGACCTCAAAGTTTTTGGCCCCTTTTAAGTCTCATTTTGAGTAGCTGTGTGAAATTGTGTCAATTAGCCTTCTGCAGAAGAGTGATTTTTATTTTTAACTTCTTTTTCTTGCCTTTCAGTATAAATATTAAGATTATATGTTATCTACAGGATATATTTAGTGGAGTTGTGTTTGTTTGTTTGTTGTATTCTGCTTACTTGTTTACTTTGTGATTGTTGCTTATCATTAATAAAAGTAGACTAAGCAACATTAACCAAGCTGTAATTTTCAATGTTAAGGGTTTTTTCTTTTGGTTTATTTTGCAGTTTACACTTCATAGTTCAGCAGTTATGTGTAAAAATCCAAACTCAGAGATTTACTTCCATTAGTGACTTCCCTTTATATTTGTTTATGAAATAAAAATGTGACAAAAAGGATAGTAATATGTAGAGATTCTTGAACATTTCCCTTATTGAGATGGGAATAATAGAAATGTCCAATTTTCAGATTGTGACAGAAAATCATGGCTTTCAAGCATATTGGAATGAAGGCATGAGTCTGAATCTTAAAATGCAGCCTGGATTTGGCACAAGAGATCTCAGATGAAAACCTCCCCCTGAGATGATGAGATTTATAGATTTAAGATTCAGTGATCATGCAAAGAGTTTAACAACTCTGCTGATATGAGTGTTAAGGGAAGAAATTAAAATGAACTGAATTGGTGATTAATTTTGGTTACACTCTGGGGGAAGAACAGATATTTTCTAATAATTAATTATCTAATTTAAAACCTCCCTGATTCTTGGCTGAGATAAGGAATTGGGTATTTTGTGTAATAAAGCATCTGATCTTTAAAACTAATGGGAAGTGCTGTTATATTTTTCACAAAAACTATAGATGCTTCAGTTCACTGAGCTCTGCCTCAAGAAATTAGTTTCAAGCAAATTAGCCAGTAAAATGAATGTACCCTGCACTGGTTTATTAATAAAAATGGTGTGTAAACATAGCTAATGAGTATATGGCAATCTGCATAGGAAAAGAAGTAAAAGTATGCATGAATTAAAAACTCTTCATTACTGAGTATTGATCATGAGCTACATTTCTCTTAGTTTGGTATGAAGTGTTTCTTTTACTCAAGAAATTAAGGCATGTCACTTGAACCAGCTGGACAGCTTTTATTGCTTTGGATTGGCTTCATTACAGATTAAGAGTGTTCAACAGAATTCAGTATCTTGCAATGCTGTAGATTCTGGGAAATATGAGATGTAAACATTTCACTTTTTATCCCAGAAGTCAGCAACTGAGGATTTCATTCAGGGTTAATATTCACATTCATGTATTTTCCCCTAATGCTTACACAAGTGTTCTCTCCCAGCCAAATGTATTGCAATGTGAGAGCCCCTGTTTAAGGGCATGTTTTCTAGTTTAACTTTTTCACCATGATCCTAGAATAGTAACAGTGCTGATGTGGCACTGATGTGTGCCGGAAGCTTAGATGCAGCAGGATAGTTGCTGATTTCTGTTACTCCTGCTTAGTAAATTGACTGCAAGAATTAAGTATTTTATTTTTGTGCCATTGTCTTGATGTCCATTTGTGCAAACATCCTTCTACTGTGACTGTAATTTCTGATCTAGAGCATGAAATTGCCTTGCAAGTATTAAGAGAATAGTTGAGGTACTGAATTACAGTAGACTCTGAATCAGTGGCATGGCAAAATTTCTCATGGCAAGTCTTTGAAGGGTGTGATGAAGTAAATCTATCTAATTTTATTCTCTCAGTCTCTAGGGATGTATTGGCTGAAACCACAGCATTGTATGTAGCCAACCATACTGGGGGAAAAAAGGAAAAAATAGAGAATCCCTGTGCCTTGCAGCCTCAGGATAAGAGAAAATGCTACTTGAACACAGATGGAGCCTAATGAATTAAGAGACTAGGATGGTCAAAGTTGCTTTAGAGCTTCTGATCCTCTGGTATAACTAAAGGTCAGCAATATGGTGTAACAAGGAGAGTTTTAAGAATGGTTTTAGAGAAGATGAAAGGCAACTTTGTTGAACTTTGCAAAAATGTCTCTCCAAAGCTAAAGGGCAACTTGTGAGAGAATGAAACACAGGGTCCTTTGGTGATGAATTTCCAAATATGTGAAAGATTCAGCTGGACTTCTTGTTACTGAGTAAGAAATGATACATTAAGAGATATCCTTTCAAAGAGCTTTGAAAACACATAGCAGTGACATATGCTGGACATGATGGGAAGGGGTGAGAAAATGGAGCTATGAAAGGACAGTAATGATCTAGTTAAAGCACAAGGCTTGTATAAACCTCTGCACTAACATTTGGAAAGTCACTGTTCCATTTCTGAAAGCATGAGTGAAAGATGACAAATTAATACAAACTCAAGCAGATGAGAATTTGGGATGATTAGCTGTGCCAGTGGAAAGGAAAGGCTGTGTCTTAGGGGTATAATTAAGGGGAGAAAATGGCAGAACATCAGCCAGCATAGCACCTCTCTCTCACCCTTTTGAGAATCAAGTGGCAAGCAAAGTAATGGTCAGTATTGCAATATTATTTTTGTTCCATATAAGTTATTATAATTCAGGATCCTTCTTATACCGACAGGAAATCAAGGTCATGGAAGACCCATAGGGAGCACTCTTGTTAATGTGCTTCTCAGAGAAATTGAAGATTACTACTCAAATCTTTATTCTTCTTTATTCAAATATTTTTCTGTCCAGAAATTCCAGTGTGCATCAAAAAGAGCTCTGCTGTCTGCCTATGGGATGCAAACACATACAACAAGTAGTGAAAATGGAAATGTTTTTCTCTAATTAAGTTTCTAGACCAACTAGCAGAGTATGTCCAACTGGTTCTAGTTGGAAGTGTTTGGAAGAAAAATCTGTGGTAACCACACTGCTTGAGTGCAGAAAGAGTGAAATGTAAAATTGAGTAAGAAATAATGAGTCTGTTTTAGAGGTCTTGGAGAAGATACCAAATTCGTTATAGTCTGAACATCGAATGCATGTTCTTCTTCAAAAGAAAAGGGTATTTAAGAGAGAGTCTCTTCTCTACAATGAGAGATGGGGGAATTTCCACACTCCTAGGCTCAAGCACGTGTACAAGCTTTATGCATGCTGAGCTGAGGTCTGAGACTTCTTTGACCTCTATGTTACCATGGTCACTTTGCACAGGTTTCCAAGGATAGGAAATCAACATGCCTTGATTTGGTATGCTCTCTAATTACTCTAACCTGATGGGGCTAATTAGGACACTACAGTCTTGAGACAAGTCATGTAGTCAACTGAGAGATCATTTCAGATTTAGTTCATGAAGGTCAAAGTGTGAGTCATTTGGAAAAGAGAGGTGAAAGAAGAAAAGATGAAATTTAACACTATCAATGCAAATAATATCTTACACAAGATAGAAAGGCCGTATAATTATTGCGTGCAGATCACACCAGTATTATCAGCCTTCAAAAAGCAGTCCAGTGGATTATTTAATGGAGCTGACTAAGCAAATTATTTACCTTAGGCAATATACACAAATTACAGCATATCTGAATTGTCAGGGCTGGAAGAGACCTCAAAGATCATCCAGTTCCAACCCCCCTGCCATGGGCAGGGACACCTCATGCCACATCACATTGCCCAGAGCCCCATCCATCCTCGCCTTAAAACTTCCAGGCATGGGGCTTCTACCACTTCACTGGACAACCTGTTTCAGTGTCTCACTACCATCATGGTGAAGAACTTTTTCCTAATACCCAATCTGAGTCTACCCACATCTAGTTTTGTTCCATTCCCCCCAATCCTATCACTACCTGGCATCCTAAAACGTCCCTCACCAGCGTCCTTAAGGTACTGGAAGGCCACAATGTTTTAGGTAACTGTGTGTCAGTGAAATCAATACAATACAATACACCAGGTTGAGAGACCTTCAAGATCATCGTGTCCAACCCATCAACCAATCCAACCCACCTAAACTACTAAACCATGCAGCTAAGCACCCCATCAAGTCTCCTCCTGAACACCTCCAATGAAGGTGACTCCACCACCTCCACAGGTAGCCGATTCCAATGGGCAATCACTCTAGAACATATTTCATGGGAGAAAAAGAACAGAATGTAGTTTTGTGTTAAGCAACATTAGTCAGGTCCAGTTTATCCTTCAGGAAGGGAAACACCTCTCTGGAAGAAGCTACAATGGACAGCAAGTCTCGGTAGTTTGAATCATTAGTTGGCTACCTTGCACCAAATGGAGGTCATTGGTGCTCATGAGTAAAATTGGTTTGCTTGTCTCTTAGTTTTTAACTATCATACTTGCAAACCTTCTTTTACATCCTTAGGAGAAGTTGTGGGGGGAGGAAAAAATTTCACAGATACTTTGGAACATGAAAGAGGAAAAGTATTTGACTGACAGTTGAAATCATATTGGAGCATTTTTGTGAAAACAGATCTCTATCAATTTTGTAAGTGCAGAGTCAAAATTGTCAAGTGGGAATCCAGATTTGTGACTTAATTGATATGGAACTCCAACTTCCATTTATGATCAGTTTGCAGAATTTCTGTTCTGCCAAATGGAGAACCTTTTTTTTTTCCTTTAGCTCCCACAGTCACAGTATTTTATCTGTCTTACACTTAAATAGTATTAACAAAGCTGAGTCTACTAAAACTTAAAAACAATGGAACATTGAGAAATAATCTTACATTGTGTCCCTTGAGAAAGTGAGGAAGGGATGGCATGTTCAAAGAACTGTACATTACTCTGTTCTTGAAACAGTTTCAAGTAATTTTTATTTTCTCTTAAAGACAAAAAATGACTGGTCTAAGAGGTAGCTAAAAATGCACTAGATCAAAGTATTTTCTGCCTGGTTTTTAGGGGAAAAAATGAAGGGGGGAACTGACTGAAATGTAGGAATCTCTTTGTCCATCTAGACTTCTGAAATCCCAGATTATAAAAATATTTTAGATGGACATTATTTCTTATCAGGGTAAAAACTGAATGGAAGACAGATCTTGCATAGGTTAATATTTTTGTTCAGTTCTACTGAAAAAAATAGTAGAACATCTTTGTAGAAATGCTGATAGTAGAAGTTCAGAGAAAAGGAGCTGTAGAGGTAAAAGTAACTGGACTTCATGCTTTCATCTGTATCTTTCTGTCAGCAGTTGATTTCGGAAGGAGCCTGGCTTGCTTCTGTTTGAAAGCCAGATCCTGGTTCCTGGACAGTTTTGGAGCAACTCTGTCTTCCTCTAGCTGAGGTTTTTCACCCTGGGTTTTTGACCGAGAATGGCACCTTAAAGCGTCTGCTGCTTCTTTCCTCTGTTTTCTTTTGTAGGCATAGATTGCCCAAAATTGTGGTTGCTACCTGAGTAATGACTAAAACGTGCAGGAAAGTAATGTTTTCCTAATATTTGCTTCCCATAGCCATTTGGGTGCTACCATTTGTAAGCTCCTGGAAAACAAAAGTGTATAAACAAATACTGTGTTCAAATACTCCCATGCAACCTTAAGAAAAGACTGGAAACAGGTTGAATAGCTGTAAAATATTGAACAATACTGTCATAAAGTCAAGATGAACTTGATTATGATGATTCTATGAGTAATGAGTCAGTCATCAAGATGTGATATTTACTGATATCAGCTCACCTGGAGGGTGTTGCCTACTTGGACTGCATTCTTTGTAGCCTTTTACTGACTGTTTGCATGCTTTTTACTCCTCTCATAAGTTTACAACTGAACTTCCTGTAACTCAGGTGCCAGGATACATTTGTCTCTGTCACTCAGGAATTAGTGAAAGTGAATTTTGGTTTAGCAATATCTGTGAGCAAAATTATAGCTTGTCATAAAATGCCTGAATTATTTTAGTAATATTATTTACATGAACTTCTCACACTTTAATAGTAAAGACACTCTTCTTTAAAAAAATATTTTTTGAGTCAGATTTGAGGTGAATTAAGTGCCAGTTTCTGTTTTTATGGAGCAAGGTGAAACAACCTTATAGGTCATCTGTAATTTTGAGCTCATAAATGCTATCATGATGCAGACTACATGACGATGGTGTGCAGCCAAGACAACATCTGAGTAACTCACCCTAATTTTACTGGTAGTGCCTGTGCTGTGGTCACTAGAGTGACCTTTGAGATGAAGTCATAGGAAGGATTAGTACCATAGAGGAGGTATCTGTGAAGGCTGTGAGAATGTGTGCAGAAGCAGAATCTTTGTCAAGGTAAAGTGAAAGTCAAGGAGCAAAGAAAAGATGAGAACTAATAATAGGTGCATCATGAGTTAGGTATGTCGTGAGTACAATGGCTAGTACCAGAAATGCTATCAAGTCTCATTAAGGTCTTCATGATAATCAAGATATTTCAAATATTTCATGAAGTAATATAAATCTAAAAAAAATTTACTAAAATCTGAGCATATCTAATCACAGAGGTAAATACATATATTCCTTCTCAAATTTCTGAACAACTGCTCAGTCATTCAATGTTCCCTTTGCTGTTTTTCAGATAGAAGTTGGATTTTTGGCTGCACTTAGCAGTGGCTTATTTGCCTTGCCAGTCTTCCATGTTTAACAGTGATGTGGCTAATCTGAAACGGGAATGATGTGTTTTCTTTTACTAGTTTTACCACAAGAGGTTTGTAATCATCTGCCAAAGTTTCAGTTGGAGACTATTCCAGCAGAATTACCTAAGGACAGCAGAAAAAACTAAGGACAGCAGAATCATCAAAATGATAGACTAGGGTAGAGAAGTGAAAATGAAAAGATAATTTAGTGGTATAGACTATAATAATATCATCTTGGGCATTTAAATAGTAAGTCAAATGATTTATAAGCAAATGGAGTCCTTAAAATATGCATGTTGGGGTTTTTTTGGCTTTATGCAGAAACTGTTGTAACTGTGTGTTAACACACATATTTGAGGATTAAACTAAACCTATTAAGGAAAAAACCAAAACCTGACATGTCTGAATGAGTCTATAAATAAATTTGGTAAGTTGTTTTATAATACCTCTAGTGCTGCCCTGTAACATAAAGGATACCTTCTCTATGTTTGTTAGTGGAACAGATACCAGCAGATGGGGCTCTAGGTTTCACAGCACTTAGAGAATTTAGGAAGACTCAGGACAATTCTGTTGTCCAGTGTGACTGCTTGTAAAAATGGACTTTGACCTGAATAAAAGTAAACTCTAATAAAATGCATTCTTGGGACACTGCATATTTGAATTCAAGTATTCAACCCGGGGTAATTTATGAAAATGTCTTCTCTCTGGATAAGAATTGGATCTGGAGACCAGTTCTGCATCTCAGAATACTTTTTGGTTTGTGTCCCTAAAGCGTTTGTCATGATGACCCAGCATTCATTACTAGTAAACCACCTAGCTCATAACCCAAAGCAAAAGATGTGTAGAAACCTGCCAGGTCATCAGTAAACCATGTCCCCACCACATCTACAAGCCTTTTTGAATTTCTATATGGATGGTGACTTCATCAGTTCCGTGGACAGCTGGTTCAAATGCCTCCTAACCCTTTCCAAGCTAATATCCTATTGTAGTCCCCAATTTCTTGTGCAGAGAAGAATTAGGTGTCTTTGAACTAGACTGAAGCTACTGGCGTAGGAATATGGAAGTGCTATGGGAGTAAACTAAAGTTAAAACACTTTTCTTGATAGACTTTGTGAAAAGTCTACCTGGAAGAGATTGACCTATATGTAGTAGGAATTTCAGTCACAGCTGGTTAGTGCTGGCTGCCTCACTGCACATTTGCAGGTGCATGTGGTGTATCTTAATGCTATGTAGCGGTATGCCTACAATCATAAAGTTTCACCATGCCAAAATAGACACTCACAGTATCACAGTATCACCAAGGTTGGAAGAGACCTCAAAGATCATTGAGTCCAACCTGTCACCGCAGACCTCATGACTACACCATGGCACCAAGTGCCACATTCAATCCCCTCTTGAACACCTCCAGGGACGGTGACTCCACCACTTCCCTGGGCAGGGCAGCACATTCCAATGACAAATGACTCTCTCAGTGAAGAACTTTCTCCTCACCTTAAGCTTAAATTCCCTTGGTGCAGCTTGAGACTGTGTCCTCTTGTTCTGGTGCTGGTTGATAGAAGAGACCAAGAGACCACTCCTTACAGGTTTTTGGGCTGGTGTGGATTCTGTTGCCTTTGAATCTGCACAAGCATCTCTGAGCAGCAGAGAGATAAAGAATTTTTCATGCCTGTTGCACACATGGTGTTTTTATCTGCTTTAAAAAAATGCCCAATGAAAACAGGAAAATAAACTGGAAAGTAGAAATAACATTTACTGTCTCTTAATGACGCATAGCTACTAGCATTATCTGATAATACAGGGACAAATATTTGGCTGTATTTAGCATGCTTTTTGACTCCATGTGCAGCTTGCCTGTTAATTAGCCAGTGGTATGAAGGTTGCAGCACTGCAATAGGATTTATCATTCACTGAAAGCTTTCTCAAGCATTGGAATAGGCTCCTCAGGGAGGTGGCTCAATCCCCATCCCTGAAGCTTTTCGAAAGACAGAGATGTGGTGCTAAGGGCCATGGTTTATCACCAGAAGTGGTAGAGTTATATAATAGTTGAATTCAATGATCTTAAAGGTCTTCTATGACCAAAATAGTCTGTGTGGACCAGGTTATTACTTAAGAGAGGGAACTGAAAGGTTATGGAACAAAAAGGAAAGCATTATAGGCAGTTAGGTTTCTTCAGCTGATTGTGGTTTTCTTTGTAAATCAGGGGGGGTGTGCATAGAGTGGATGTGTGCACTCGTGATGCAGTGGTTGCAATACATGGGTTGAGTAGGAAAACTCGTTTTCTCACAGTCTAGCATAGGCTGTGAATGATTGAAGAGTGAAGAGCCTGTATCACCTACACCCTCGGTGTTGCATTGGGTCAGCACTGCTGGAGCAATGGGTGATGGTGCTCAGCACTGCTTGTGTGAAAGGCAAATTGAACATCCCTGGAGCAATGGGGAGATGTGGAGGAAAGCCTTATACAAGGTTGTATCATCTGCAAGATGCATCCCAGTGTTACTTTTAGCTTGGGGCTGTGCCAGAAGACAGAAACCAGTGCCAGGATTTTCTGTTCTATACTTTCTGCCTTTCTGCTTTCTTTCCTTTTTGTAATTTTTTTTTCTTATTTTCCCCTTTTTTCCTTTTTTCCTCCTCCTGGTCTTTTTCCCTTCCTTTTTTTTGTTCATCAAATAAACACAAACATCCTTGGTTTTGTAATGAAATGTGGAGGGTGTTTACTGGGACAGAAGGAGCTAGAATAGCATCCTGGGAGGAAATTTGAAAGCTACCCTTTGCCAAGTACTTATAAGCTGTGAATCAGCAGGAGGGAGGGACTGTCATAAAAAGATCACCAGGCTGTTTCATCTGTGTAAAATCAGAGCTGCTTGTCATGTTATCGAACAGTCAAGTGTCTTTTATTAATTCCTGTAGTGTTTTCCTACGTATTCTGTATTTAGAAACCTTCCAGGAATATAAAATACCTAAATGGTAGCATCCAATTCCGTGTCAAATTACCTTTTTCTTGTACATTTGAATTGCCCAATTAGTAGCAAGTAATTTTTAACATTTTTAACATTTTACACAAGCCATGTTCACAGTTCTGAAAAAAAAAAAAAATCCTAACTGTTATTGCAGGTGAGTTTCATCATTTAGAAACAAAGAAACAAACCCCAAACCCAAACCCAACCAACAAACCAACCCAAACACAAAAACTTATTCTGATGAATATATCTTTAAAATATTTGGTTCTTCATAGTGGAACAATAATTTGTGTCTTTGTGAATACATAAGAGTTATTGCCTTATTCCTGCCTTTTGTGGTAAAGGCTGTGTTATGCCCAGAATTACGCCTCAAGTATTACCAAAACAACGTCCCTACATGTTTTGCTCAAACCCTTCCCTCCCCCTTCTTCTGGAGTGGGAACTCAGTCCAGAGCTGAGAAAACAAAAGGCCAGGTGTCAACAAGCCTGGGTAAACAACCCAACCTGCCTTGTTGGGGTAAACAAGAGCACATGCCCACAGTTATGGGGTGCTTATGCTGTGCTTGTGCTTCTTCCAAGTATGGGCATATTCTAGCCACATGCTCTGTCACTGGCTAATGGTGTTGACCAAGACTGACTATTGGCTAAATCCAAGCCTCAAGCAAATTATAAATCTTACCCAAACTGTAAACAACTTGCTCTTTTGCTCCTTTGCTCTTTATGCTCTTTTGCTCCTTGCTCTTGCTCCTGCTCCTTGCATGTGCTCTGCCCTTGTGCAGTCCATTGTCTGCAGTCTGGACAGAAGCCTTGTTACCCAGGAAGTGCCTTTATGCCTCAGATTATCCAGGAACCTGCGAAGTGCCTTCATGTCTCAGTTTATCCAGGAACCAGCAAAGAGTCCTTCACATAAGATGCACTGAAACTACAGCCAGTTTAGCCTTGTACCCTAGTCCTGCCAGTAGGAAGAAGCTGCCTAGCCATGCCCTGAAGGGACAGAGACCTGGGAAACCAAACCTTGGGGAGAACTTGCCTGAATCCTTTTTGGCAGTTCTAAGTGTGTCTGCTGCAAACACAAAGCTGCATACCAGTGATCCCATTGCTCACAAAGCCAGAATCGTGCGCAGATACTCTTATGCTGACTGCTAAATTGCTGGAGAAGGCAGTCACTGGTTGTTGCTCCACAGCCCTGTGAGCCAAGTGCCAGGGCAATCCAGAGCACTGTCCGTGCCCTGCCAGGACCACCTGTGACTGTCCCAGACATGCACAGTGTCCTGCAGACTCCACAGAGCCACCAGCACCTAGAATTACCCAAGAGTCTGTTGCACATAAACCAGTCCATGCCACATCCCAGCACCTGCAGGAGAGAGCTGCCCCCACTGCATCCAGAAGGGACTGCCCCTGGAGCCACCTATGGCCTTGTCAAACCCCTGAAGCCTCGCAGTGACCAGTTTAGCGACCAGCTTAGCAACAGGTCTTCACCAGTGAAATTGTATCTTTTTCAGTGTTCCCATGTTTAACACCAGGTTTGGTTTTGTTTAAAATCCCTGTGCTTTAGCCCAAGTAGTGGTGTGACCTGTGGGTCATGCAGCAGTAGCCCCTGCTATGCTTGGAGTTATAATTTGCGAATAAAAAATTGGTTTAAGTCTCTTCAAAAGTTTCCTTTAATTATATGTGCCTGACACTACCCTCACCAATGTATTCTGCCAGGTCGCCTCTAGTGGACAAAAGGCAAATTGCACCCTAGTTCTCTTACTGAATAGCTGTTTTGTAGTTTTTCTAATTTAAAGTATTAAACTGTACCAGGTTATGGGATTATATCCACAGCCATACACTAGAAACTGCATGTACATACACTGTTTAAAAGCAGTGTGCCCAGATGGCCAAGAAGGCCAATGGCATCCTGGCCTGTATCAGAAACAGTGTGGCCAGCAGGAGCAGGGAGGTCATTCTGCCCCTGTACTCAGCGCTGGTTAGGCCACACCTTGAGTCCTGTGTCCAGTTTTGGGCCCCTCAATTTAAGAAGGACATTGAGATACTTGAACTTGTCCAGAGAAGGGCAATGAGGCTGGGGAGAGGTCTTGAGCACAAGCCCTGTGAGGAGAGGCTGAGAGAGCTGGAGTTGCTTAACCTGGAGACAAGGAGGCTCAGGAGAGACCTTATTGCTCTCTACAACTTCCTGAAAGGAGGTTGTAGACAAGTGGGAGTTGGTCTCTTCTCCCAGGCAACCAGCACCAGAACTAGAGGACACAGTCTGAAGCTGTGCCAGGGGAGGTTTAGGCTGTATGTTAGGAAGAAATTCTTCACAGAAAGAGTGATTGGTCATGGAATGTACTGCCCAGGGAGGTGGGAGAGTCACCATCCCTGGAAGTGTTCAAAAAAGTATTGAATGTGGCCCTTGAAGATATGGTTTAGTTAGTCAAGTATGGTTAGGTGTTAGGTAATAGGTTGGACTTGATGATCTCTGAGGTCTTTTCCAACCTCATTGATTCTATGATTCTATGATTTAATGATTATTTTTCAGATGCTGAGTAGCCAGTGTGTGTTTCAGAAGCACACACACCTGTTTCTCTCCTACGCTTCAATGGGAAATTTGATGATTAGATCTGTCCACACCAAAAGATTAATGGGTTATGTGCCATAAAATGTAAATTGTTTATGTGCCCTCCAAATCAATTGGCTTAGAGATGCCTGGAAAGGTAAAAAAGGCATATGAATTTCATTAGGCAGTTCATTGGAGGTGGAGACAGAATTTGGTGTAGAGTTGTAGATACTTTAAACTAGAGCTCCGTGTTCTCTGTGCTGTAACATGGGGACTGCGGTACCTGCATTGGGTACATTTCACATTACATGGCTACTTGTTGTCTTGATTCAGTAACTTCTTTGTAACTTCAGCAAAAACTGCTTGGGAGTAGAGATTTTCAAGCCTTTTAATCACATTATCCTGTGTTAGGCTGTGTTCTCTGAAACACTGGGCCATTGTATTGGATGCACAGTGTTGTAGTGTGATGGTTTAACCCACCAACATAACAAAAAGCACAGCTGAACTCAGCCAGAGAAGCGAATGAATCTGTATTTTACAGGCAATAATGAAATACAATGAATATATACAAAATATACAGTATTATACAAGAATTTACAGGAAAGAAACAACACAGAAATCCCCCTGGGAGGGGGATCCCACCTCGAGTTCCCCCCAAATCTCTCTCTCCACCCCCTTTCCCTCTAGTTAATTAGAAGAAAAGAGAGAGTAGAAAAAGGATGTCAGGAGAATTTCAGTTATCTCAAAGCAGTTGTTAAGAAGTTAGTTTTTCTTATCTTAAGGTCCACTAGATAAAGAAGCCACCCTCTTTGTCCAAGGGCAACATGCATTCCAAGAGAAAGACAGAAGCTGGAGTGAGGACAGAATGTAAGATCGTAAAACTACATCCCACTCATCTACCAATGAAATTAGTTTAGAATTATCTGCCTTTTGTTTTCTTTTTTATACCCAAACATTCATCTAGAGAATTCTGCAGCTACCCTTTCTGAAAGGCACAGCCTAAACTGTCACACATAGTAAATACAAGTTTAAGGATTTTGGTTGCAGATCAGAAGTAACCAGCTATGAAGCAAAATGATATTCTGATACAGAGGTGCTCTTGGACCGCTATGTGCTTGAAATAAATTATATACCATTTGCTTGCTCTGACGTAAGACATACACAGTTCTGTCTTCTGATTAGGTTAAAATGTGCTGATTGGGTTAAAATGTGTACTGACCAGTAATTCAGCAGTTTGTAAGTCAGATATTAGTAATCATTAAAAAAATATGCAGACATCTTTCTCAATTTTCAGACTTTTAGCTAAGAATAATTTGCATACATGAGTGCACTGATAGTTTAAACATATAGGGAAAATACTAGGAAAGAACAGCAGTAGAAATTAGTAGGAATATGTTACGCTTTCAGTGTTGGTTTATCTAAAGTTATTATGAATCCTGCATGTGTGATAAGCTTTCTACTCCTCTGTGCTTAAATTAACTTTTCATTGTGACCATGACTGTATATAATGATCCAGATGACAGCTCACCAAGATCTTTCAGAATGATCTTTTTGTATCTCTAGCAAAGATACCTCATCTAACACATCCTTAGCCTGCTGCTTCCCTTTTTCATGGAATCAGAACAGTATGGATCAAATGATGATAAGGTATTTAAGCCTACAGCTCAGAGGGATCTATTAATCCCTAAATATTAAGAATTGGCATGTTGTTCTAGTAAATGCTATCACATCTGTATTACTGCATTCTCTGAGTTCATCCAATTAATCCTCTGCTATCCTAATCTGCTGCAGTATTGATAACATCCCCCAACTTTGTATCTCCAGCAAGACTGCTAATGGCAATACTAAAAGATCTGTTCAGTGACATGTTTCAGAAGCAATGCCACTGTTTGCTGGAGTTACTTTTTCCAGCATGCTCATTATCCACATGAAGTTCATATTCACCTTACATTCCCTCTGCTAATGATGCTGACAGGAGGCCCTGGTAACACAGAGCTGGTGAATATAACTCCTCCAGCATGTGCATAGAGACTAGCAGTTACAATTAAATCTCAGAACAAGGATATAGTTGACCTGGTATGATAATGATGTATTTCTGGGACTGTTGTGGAGATGATGGCTTTAGACATCACTGTATGATGTCTTGAGTCCAGAAAAGTGACACTTCTAATTAATCTGGGAGACATGGGCAGAATGTCTGTTGTCATGGATGTCAGCACAACTGTGATAGGTAGAGTGTGCAAAGCAAACCTGAGGGTTGCTGATCACTCTGCAAGAGTTGGTAACCAGAACATATGGCAGTGCCTCTAGGTGTCCTGTGCAATTATGGCATAAGCTTGAGAACCATTGGCGAAAAAAGAAAGAGGAAAAAGAGCAGTTTAAACATGCTCACAAACACTATTGTCATTGATGTTTCAGTAGGGAATGGTATCAATGCAAAATGGATTAACATAATAAAAGATTTTTTTGAAGTGGTTTCGAAGTCATGTTCAAGACAGTGATACAATAGAATATCTTTCTAATCTTCTGCTCACTTTTATTTTTAGCTTTATCTATTAGTTTGTTGTTTAGAGAAGAAAAGTCGTGGGTGGAGAGGAGGAAAGAGAACAATAGCTTTCCTTTTCCAAGTGAAAGAATAAAGAAATTTATGTAGAGGGTGATTACGAACACAATAAAAGACATCAGTTTGAAAAAGTGGTTAGGAGAATTGTCAGATGCAACCAGTGCTTCTTTAGATCATTTTGAGCAGTCTTTTTGGGCAATGAAAGAATTGTAAGGCTCAATTGCATTTCATCAACTCTCATTTTTCCATATCTTCACCTGCTTAGCCTGAAGTGAGACACACACCTTTTACCAAAAGGAAAAGTGAGTCATAAACCAGGTAGTTGTGGTGTAGAGCTAATAAACCTCTAAGAGCTCAGAAGGAGTTGGGATGGGATGTAGAATTAATTATGTATAGCCAGCTACTTTCACAAAACTCATAAGAAGGTAACCATCTTTGAGTGTCCTAGTATTCTACTCAGTGAATTGATGCACATTTGAAAATTGATTCAATTAAATTGCATACATCTTTTTGTTCAGGAAAGCAGAAAAAAAAAAAGTCTCTGGAAATCAGAGAGGTGTAGGAGTGTCCAGTCAACCATATCCAAAAAGAAGTGTTTTATATTCCTTGAAAGGAAAACACCCAAGAGGAACTGTAGGTCTGTGCTCTAGGAATTTGTGTATGTAAGGGTGTAGTGGTTTGAGCCTTAACTGGAACTTAAGAGCTCATATGGGGGCAAGGCTGAGAATCCTTCCCCCGCTCTCCCCTTCTCCCTCCCAACAGAGAGGAAAAAGAAAGGGAAGGAGCAAATTCACCAAGAAATAATTTGGAGTTGGCTTGGAAGTAGAGAGGTAAAGAGTTTTTCTTTAAACAAAATATATATATATATATATATATAAAACAACAACAGGTAAGATTCACAAGGGCAAGGAACAAGGATGGTTGGGAGGGGAAAAAAAACAAACAAGAATACAAAACTAGTGTCTCTGAAGAGGCGTGGAGGCAGCAGGGAGAAGGATCAGGCCCGACCACGTGTCAGAGGAGCATGAAGGCAGCCACAGTAGCTCTCATCCAGGAAGGCAGGAGCCAAAAAGAGAGCTAATGGCTGCAATGTCCTCCCTGCAATGTCCTAGCTGGGCAGGGAGGGGGGGAATGGAATAGACTCCGTTTCCCAGGGGGAAAGTGCCCTGCAGGGAGGGCAAAGCCCTCCCCGCCCTCTTTTCAGGATGAGCGTTAACCCATCACAAGGGGGGAGTTGCACAAGACATTAAACCAATTTTGTTCACATTTCCTTTTTCCTTTTTGCTTAAGAACTTTCCCAGAAGAGGTAAGTTGAGTCTGTATAATGATAAAAATGTGTCCAACTTATTTCTTCTTTCTTTCAGTCCTCAGGAAAAGGGGTTTTACCTGTGAGGAATCCATAGATAACAGGAGCTTTTGGCATGGGAGCTTTTGGAATGGGTTGTCCAGGGAGGTGGTTGAGGCCCTGTCCCTGGAGGTGTTTAAGAGCAGGCTGGATGAGGCTCTGGCCAGCCTGATCTAGTGTGTGGTGTCCCTGCCCATGGCAGGGGGGTTGGAACTAGATGATCCTTGTGGTGCCTTCCAACCCTGATTGATACTATGATTCTGGAAGGGACCTACAACAGACATCTAGTCTATCTGTTCTTCTCATCCTCCCTCTGTCTGTCCTCCATTTTGTACCACACAAATAATACTGCCTACTTAATGCATAGTGATGGCAATACTTCTTTTCTCTTGGGTGTGAATAGGTTTAAAATACATTAAATATTTTCTCTTCTCCTGCAAAGAGGAGCTTGGCCATACTGGGTATAGATTCCTTCCTACATGTGTTTTTAGATGAATAATACTTCCTCTCAGAACAGGAGATAGATAAACTAATATTTAGAAGTCTGGTAGTAGTTTAAATGATCCCTCTGTTAACTTTAAATCTGTCTTCTGATGCAGTATGAAATTACTTTCTTTCAGCAGCTGCAGTGGGAATCAGTTTAGAAATTCACTTTATTATTTAAAATGGCTTTGAGCGATAGACAAAGGTTGTTTTCTATTCTTTTTCTGAACTGCTAAAGTTAATAGCAAAATAACTTCACACTATTAGCAGATTAATAATCAAGAATTTTAAGACCACTCAAGATTAGGAATTTATCTCTAGGCCTTTTGATTTCTCAAATGTAATCAGTTTAATTAGTTAGATGATGCCACCTTGAAGAATGTTAAAATTCCTAGAGCACTGGGCTATTCCTGCTCTCCACTTCAATTTGCTTTGCTTCAGAAATGTGTTCTCAGTTGAGTGCTTCATTCCCAGTGAGGCATGCAATAATAGTAAATTTTAGAGATTATTTTAATGATTTCTAAATATTAGTCTAAAGTGAAGGCTTACAAAAATAATTGACTTTGGAAATTGGAAGAGAGCTTTGAGTCCTGTTACTCCATTTCCTAAGTAAGTCTCTTCAATTTTTATAGCTTTCTGTAATGTCTGAGTTCATACATCTTGTCTCCTCTTCCAGTAACAGGGTTCAAAACAAAAAACAAAGCAACAACTAAAGCATATACACAAAAATTTCTAAAGGAGTATTAAGTCTGCAATCTCAAGCAAGCACTCCAGAGGAAGGAAACACAAGAATTACATTTGTCTGAATGGCCTTTATTTAGTTCATCTTTGGCCTGTGATGTGGTACATGATTGCATACTGTTTTCTGTCTTTTTTATAAAGGTGAGACACTTTGTCATGTCACAAGGTGGGTGTGGTTCACACAGTAGTATATCACTTCTCAGAATGCCTTTTGGACCATTTTGTTTACGCAGTTCTGATTGGCAAACTGGGTAGATTCAATTCCACACCCCAGATCTGTATGCAAATGTTTGTTTGTTTGTTTTTACTGTTATTTATCCCAGAGACGAATTATGGTTCAAAGCCTGTTTGCCTTGTAATCACAGCAGGGTTGAGCATTATTTATTACATTCTATTCAAAAACCTGCCCCTGAGAGAGAATGATTAATTTCCTTGCAGGCTCATCAGTGTTCATTCCTGTCGTATCTTTGTAATGTGTCTGAAAACATTTCCATAACAGCTCTCTGAAATAAGAGGATATTTGCAGAAATAGGAAGATGATGAAGGATGCTCTGGCTATCTAATATTATCACAATATTCTGTTCCTTTAAAGAGAACTTTAAAAATTCTTCTCACAGATCACACAATTATTGCAGATTTAAGTTCTCACTCTGGAGAATAAGCACAGATAGCAACTAGTCACGAGCAGTCTGGGTGAAACACAAGGTACCCTTCACTGTTATAACCATGAGATCATTTCTCCTTTTCCTGTAATTGTCTGTGTCAATCATTATGGACCTTGCAACATTTCCAATAAATGGAAAACCAATATAATTCATTCTACATTCCTGATGTGACCTTTGTGAATAACTGTTTTGCTGATCAAAGCAAAGGGAAAAAAAAAAGTTCTGCCTCCAGAACAAAACTTGGTGCTTTGTTTCCTGGAATAATACCTTGTGTGGTTTTGGAGTGTTTTTCATTGTGCTAAGGAAACCACAACAATCACATTTCAAAATGAAATTTTGTTTCAAGATACAAATTGAAAATACTTATGCTGTCTTGAAAACTTTCCCCTTTTTTTTCCTTTTGGGAGTCCAAATTATTCACTGAATTTGATTGTAATTCACAATGATCAGCACAAAATGCTATTACATGAATAACTAGTATATTAATATCACAGAGCTCAGCTCACTGCACAATGATTCATACCAGATCCAGCTTCTGTGCCTTCATTGAGGTTAAACATGTTTTTCACTCACCTCATTTGCATGCATGGCTTAAGCATTTTCTTTCCTTAAATGTTGTCTGAAGTAGAAAAGTTGGAATACTATAGTCCAACTGAAAGTAAGGTTTTATGGTTGTGGATGAGTGAGTAACCAAGCCGAAGACATCAATGTTGCTGGTCGGATGTCCTGGCTCACTGAAGAGGTGCCAGAAGACTGGAAGCTGGCCAACGTGGTGCCCATCCACAAGAAGGGCTGATTGGACGAGCCAGGGAATTCTAGGCCTGTCAGCCTGACCTCAGTGCCAGGCAAGATTATGGAACAGCTCATCTTGAGTGCAATCAGACAGCACTTACAGGATGGCCAAGGGATCAGTCCCAGCCAGCATGGCTTTAGGAAGGGCAGGTCCTGCCTGACCACCCTGATCTCCTTCTATGATCAGGTGACCGCCTGGTGGATGTGGGGAGGCCTGTGGATGTGGTCTACCTGGACCTCAGCAAGGCCTTTGACACCGTCCCCCACAGCAAACTCCTGTCCAAGGTATCAGCCCATGGCTTGGACAGGAGCACACTGCGTTGGGTTAGGAAGTGGCTGGAGGGCCGAGCCCAGAGAGTGGTGGTGAATGGTGCCACATCCGGCTGGTGGCCTGTCACTAGTGGTGTGCCCCAAGGATCAGTGCTAGGCCCCATGCTCTTCAACATCTTTATTGATGATCTGGATGAGAGCATTGAGTACATCATCAGTAAATTTGCGGACGACACCAAGCTGGGGGCAGGAGTTGATCTGCTGGAGGGCAGAGAGGCTTTGCAGAGGGACCTCGACAGGCTGGACAGATGAGATTGAACACATCCAAGTGCCGGGTTCTGCACATTGGCCACAACAATCCCATGCAGTGCTCCAGCCTGGGGTCAGAGTGGATGGAGAGCGGCCAGGCAGAGAGGGATCTGGGGGTGCTGGTTGATGGTAGGCTGAACATGAGCCTGCAGTGTGCCCAGGCAGCCAAGAGGGCCAATGGCATCCTGGCCTGCATCAGGAAGAGTGTGGCCAGCAGAAGCAGGGAGGTCATTCTGCCCCTGTACACTGCATTGGTTAGGCCACATCTTGAGTTCCTGTGTCCAGTTCTGGGCCCCTCAGTTTAGGAAGGATGTTGTCTTGCTGGAACGTGTCCAGAGAAGGGCAACAAAGTTGGTGAGGCGTTTGGAACACAAGGCCTGTGAAGAAAGGCTGAGGGATCTGGGGTTGCTTAGCCTGGAGAAGAGGAGACTGAGGGGTGACCTTCTTGCTCTCTACAACTACCTGAAGGGAGGTTGTATCCAGGCAGAGGTTGGTCTCTTCTCCCAGGCAGCCAGTACCAGAACAAGAGGACACAGTCTCAAGCTGCACCAGGGCAGGTTTCGGCTGGATGTTAGGAGGAAGTTCTATGCAGAGAGAGTGATTACCCATTGGAATGGACTGCCCAAGGAGGTGCTGGAGTCACCATCATTGGACGTGTTCAGGAGGAGACTTGCTGGGGTACTTGGTGCCATGGTTTAGTTGTTTAGGTGGGTTGGATTGTATTTAGGTGGGTTGGATTGGTTGATGGGTTGGACGCGATGATCTTGAAGGTCTCTTTCAACCTGGTGTATTGCATTGTATTGTATTGTATTAACCCTTCCCTAACACATATCTTTGCAGAACCTCTGTTGGTGCAGACACTGAAGGTTGCCTCCTGTATTCATTTTGACCTACAAATGATTTTAGCTTGGGGAATAATTGACTGACACACTTTGATGCTAAGTGCTTATGCATTTGCAGAGAGTAACTGTGAGCATCAGGGCCCTGTGTTTGACACAGTATTTTATGATCATATTTAGATTATTCTTCCTTCCATATATTAGTGGTTTGTCCTACTTAAAATCTGGACCTATTTCCATTTTAATATTAATAATTAGTACTTAGCAAAAAATCATAGTTTTTCCAGGAATTTCCAAGACTGCTAGAATTAGCCTTTAGGTCAGTGAGGATGTGTGTTATCCACAGCTATTAAAGCCAGTCTCAAGCTGTGCCAGGGGAGGTTTAGACTCGAGGTGAGGAGGAAGTTCTTCACTGAGCGAGTCATTCGTCATTGGAATGGGCTGCCCAGGGAGGTGGTGGAGTCGCCGTCCCTGGAGGTGTTCAAGGGTAGATTGGACGTGGCACTTGGTGCCATGGTCTAGTTGTGAGGTCTGTTGGGACAGGTTGGACTTGATGATCCTTGGGGTCTCTTCCAACCTTGGTTATACTGTGATACTGTGATACTGTGAAATGTCAATGAAAATACTAATCCTGTGAAGCTGCTTAGAGATTGCTACCTCTAACCTTTTCTGTTAATTTTATTACATGTATTATTTTAATTTTAATTTGTCAAATTTTATGTTACAGTATAATCAACAGAACCAAGAACCAGAAGCAGAAAAACATACTTCCACTTCATCCATGAAAAGGTTCTCTCAGAAACTCAAGATGGACAAATATTTAGTTTAGTAACAAGGGAAGTGAATATAAGAATACAGAGAACACAGAAAAGCTTTTGCGTGTCTCATGATGAGGAGTTCTCTGTAAATGAACTTTTGCAGCAGTAGTTCTTCTAAATTTATCCAATATGGTTCAAAGTATCCATGCATGGAGTTATCTGGAAGTACCTATTAAACTCATCTTCTAGATAATTATGATGGACTTGCAAGTGAAGATGAAGTGCAAACCCTAGCAGAAGCATTGGATATGATAAGCAATCTCTTACAGCGCAAAGGTAGTGAACAATTCAGGAAGGTGATGCACCATGAAAATGGAAGTTGTTATTTAGATAAATTAATCATGGAACAATGAGTAAGTGCCAATCAAAACTCCATTTTATTCTCAGATGGCATTATTTAGCCATTCAGGTATAAAATGTACCTCTCTGGGTTACTAATTTCTAAGGGTTACAGAAAGCTTCATAAATTATAATAAAAAATATAAGAAAATCCAGGAAAGTTTTCTACTGATAAGGTGTCACTTCTAGAATGAAACTTGTGGAGGTCTAAGGATGCCAGCCTGGATGAACTGACTTTGTTTCACTAGTCCAAGATTCAGGATTTAAAGGATTTCTTGTATATTTGCAAGGAAAAACTTAGGCATACATTTTTGTTGTGACAGAGAACATGCAAAATGTAGCGAAAAATATAACCTACTTAGTAGATATAGGAAGTGTGTGTGGGGGAAACATTGATAGTAAATATCTAGAAATTTGATCTGAGGTTTCCAGTGTAGATTTTGTGATCACCTCTAAGGCGGAGGACTAGTGTTCCTTTAGAAATGTACTCCTTTCTGCAAAACCCAACAGGAAAGGACAGAGCAAGTAATCTGAAATAGCTATGAAAGCATTTGCAGGATTTTACTAGTGTCCCTTTCTCTCGAATTAGATATTTAAGGATTCAGTTAGGGGGATGGAGAGATCTAACTCTTCACTCAATATTCTTTTTCCCCTGCACTGCTGAGACCTTTTTTATCCCTCATCATTTTGTCACTGGTGACAGGTGATACCCAGGCATGGACTTAATGAACAATATGAGAATGAACACAGTTGTGGCTTTTTGTTGTTGTTGTTGTTGTTTTGTTTGTTTTTAATAAAATTATACTTTTTTTAATGCTTTATTTTCTTTCTGTCTTTCTCTGTCTGTGTAAGCAGCAGTTCTGCAAGACCCATCTAGTAATCCAGGAGGGGGCATAGCAAGAAGGGTGGAGGCAATCTTCTTGGGGGTAACAGCAGGCATGGATTTGAATGCTTATTTTCTTAGACTTATTCAGTGAAACAGGAGGTTTGGGTGGTTCAGTGTTTGATCTACTGCATGGACAATTGTGTAGAAGTTTCAGAATTTGTTCAGATGCAGACATATGGCATAAAAGTGGGAAGGAGGACAGACAGTGTTGGAGGGGCTACAGACTTTGAAGAGAAGTCTGTTTCTGATTCATGTCTTGAGACAGTAACAGCTGCAAGGTTCAAGAACCACTGATTTGAGAAGCACTCAAAGAAATTTTTACTTAAGATTTTTTTTTCATCTACCCTTAATGCATTTTTCATGGCACAGAGCTGAGGATATGACTTTAATGCAAAATTTCTAATGCAATAATTATTCAGATAACATATTTTACAAAGCAGATGTTTCAAAGTAAGTTTGTACTCTTGAAGAGAAAGCAATGATTAAGCTATCACAGAAAAAATCTTCAGAGGAAAAATGCTTACAAGTAGAGAGTTCTTCATGTGTGGGTACAGCTGCAGGCATGAAGTTATGAAAGCCACAAGACAGAGACTACGTTTCTGCAAATAGTATATTAATACTAAATCAAGAATTAAGTGTCCTGAAAGACAGTGGTTACTATGTATGCTGAAAAGTGGTGTGATAAAATGGATATTAAGTGTTCAAAAGTTATTAAATGTCAAAAAATAGGATGACTCTTGGGCTATGAAATTGTTCATTTTCTTCCAAACCATCTTGCTTTTAGTTCCTAACACACAAGGGAAGGGTAATTAATGGACATACACCCCATGTTAAACATGTGTTACCAGGACCAACCCCATATTAAACATGTGTTACCAGGACCAATCAGAGAAATCAGCTCCAGAATTGTCTAACATGAGAGTTGTCAGTCTTTCTAATTAGCATCCCAAAGTCACAGGATTTTGAGCAGCCTTATGCCCTGCATAGTTCTGTCTTACCATAGTCTAGTGCAAAATTGTTCATTTAATTTGAGTGGCTGTTGGGACCTCATGATTCTTTTGAAAACTTATAGCCAGACAGCTCTTAAAATACAAAATAGATCTTCAGAAAACTGGATCAGTACAGACAGCAAAATAAAACCTAGTGAAGTATACAATAATTTTTTTTTTCTTCCCTAAAATAGACTATGGTTTCTTATAAAACTGGAAGCAAATTTTGGTATTGTTCTGTCCAGATCTTGATGGTTGGGGTTGGAAGGAACCTTAAAGATCATCTAGTTGCAATCCTCCTGACATGGGCAGGGACACCTTCCCCTAGATCAGGTTGCTCAAGGCCCTGTCTAAGCTGGCCTTGAACACTTCCAAGCAGGGAGCATCCAGAACTTCCCTGGGTGGCATGCTCCAGTGGCTCACCACCCTCACTGTAAACTTTTTTCCTTATATCTAGTCTATATCTACTCTCTACATCTTAAAGCCTTTACCCTTCATCATGTCACTTCAAGCCCTTGTAAAATGATGTAGAAAGTACTAACATTTCAATAATTTTACTCATGAAAAAACAGTGTAGGACACCTGAAAGGTCCTGCTTGTATAGATGTTTTTTTTTTAATCTTGATGTGCAGGTTCTTGGCAGCAGGATTGAAGTTTCAAAGGAAAAAAAAAACAACAGGTAATACAGGATGGTTTTGTATGGTTCTTCTTAAAAAAACAAGCCTCTTACTGCTCTGTTGAGGAAGATTTTTAGAATGGAGTAAAAAGTAATGCAGGCCTTCAACACAGTTGAATGCCAGCTGACAAACCTGAAGTCATATGCCTGTATCCTGCAAAGTGGTTGTTTGACCTATGCAGACCTGCACAGTTTTGGTGGCTATGTTTACAGAGTTGAACTTTATTGTACAGATCACCTATTTTCAACTCCTGCACTATCTATTGTCCAATTATGTCTTTCTCTTGCTACAATCTTTTAATGAATTAACCATTCCTCCTGCTGCCCATCTTGATTCCTTGTTGGTTGGGTTTTGTTTTTTTTGCATGGATCCAGTATTGCTGACACCAATACCAGGCCACAGACAGTAAACCCAAGGAAGAGTATTTTCACCACCAAGTATTGCAATTCTACCTTTTATCCAGCGGGTAAGATGTAGACTAACCCTCTTCTCTAAGATGTTTTTTCCCAGAGAAAATGTGCAGTGCTTCCTGGAAGGCTGCTTTTTTTTTTATTTCTGAAGAGAGAAATGATATAAAATTGACTTATTTTTGTTTCAGGACAGGTAGTTTTTGAATGATTTTCCAACTTTTCTGGAACAGGATGATTAGGTGAAAATCAGTGAGTGATAGGTATTAAAGTAATTTGAAAGAAACAGCAGTGGAAAGAAACTGCAATTGGAATATTGCTTGTAACAGGTATTTATCTTTTCAAAGATGCAAGTGTTTTTAAAAGTTGTATATCTTTGTTTTCCTGTCCTCTGGTCATGGTCTCTATTGCATGTGCTGTTTGACTGGCTTAGAATGTTGCATATCTGCTGCACTGGAGGTAAATTTAAATTTGAACTAATGTCATAAGTGCATTAATAATTTTGCCTGCGTTCAGTTTTAGATTAGTGTCTGCTTGTATCATCATGTTTGTGTGTTTTCAGTCTGCAAGAGGCAGATTGAAGGACTGAAGTTAAATAGTGAGTATCACATCAATCTTCTTATAGTGATTTGTATTCAACTATGCTTTGACCAATCATGTGAAGACCATTACAAAAAATGAAGAAACAGTGGCAACTGTTTTATTGACATAGAATCATAGAATCAATAAGGTTGGAAGAGACCCCAAAGATCAGTCTCAGGCTGCGCCAGGGGAGGTTTAGACTGGATGTTAGGAGAAAGTTCTTTACAGAGAGAGTGATTGCCCATTGGAATGGTCTGCCCAGGGAGGTGGTGGAGTCACCATCATTGGAGGTATTCAGGAGGAGACTTGATGGGGTACTGGGTGCCATGATCTAGTTGTTTGGGTGGATTGGATTGGTTGATAGGTTGGACACGATGATCTTGAAGGTCTCTTCCAACCTGGATTTATTGTATTGTATTGTATTGTATCATAAAGTCCAACCTGTCACCCAACACCTCATGACTACTAAACCATGGCACCAAGTGCCATGTCCAATCCCCACTTGAACACCTCCGGGGATGGTGACTCCACCACCTCCCTGGGCAGGCCGATTCCAACAGCTAACAACTCTCTCTGTAAAGAACTTTCTCCTCACCTTGAGCCTAAATTTTCCCTGGTGCAGCTTGAGACTGTCCTCTTGTTCTGCTGCTGGTTGCCTGGGAGAAGAGACCAACCCCCTCCTGGCTACAACCTCTCTTCAGGTAGTTGTGGACAGCAATATGGTCTCCCCTGAGCCTCCTCTTCTCCAGGCTAAACAATCCCAGCTCCCTTAGCCTCTACTTGTAGGGCTTATGCTCAAGGCCTCTCACCAGCTTTGTTGCCCTTCTCTGAACATGTTCAAGAGTCTCAATTTCCTTCTTAAATTCACTGATAAAAATAATGGTTCAGCAGTAAATATGTGATTTATTTTTTGGTTTTATAATGTATAGCTCCTCTAACAAGTATTGCAATCTCAGTGCTGCTCCTGAATGCATGGTTTGGATTTTTTTTTTTCACTTGAGTCATCCATTTTCATTGAGTGATTGTTACTGGAAGGTAGAAAAAGTTACACTTGCAATGTTATCTTCAAATAAATCAATTTTAGAGGGAATTTATTAGATAACAGCATCTGAAGGCTTATTTTGACTGGTAGAAATATCCCTGAAAAGTCAAAGCAAGGTTGCAAATGTGGAGTGACACAGCTCAGAATCTGTTCTCTTAAAGAAGGTCAGACATGTCAGAGTTTTATCAAATGGGAATCTCTGGAGAGATTCTGTGACTCTATGATTCCTTAAGTTCTTCCTTCATCTATCCTAGATTCAATCCAGAAGTTTTGTTCATACTATGACTTTTTGTTGTTTTTTTCCTTTAGTAGACTTGTACGAGTTTCTGTAAGTGAAAGGCTGATTTTTGCTTGTGTAGTTGCATCCACACACTCTTCTGTAAAAGTAGTTTTTAAAAATCTATGAACCTCAATGCTAGTCAAACCAATGTGAGACCTAAAGGGAAATCATTCATTTTATAAGGTTTTCAAGATGACAATAGTAACAGTAATTTAAAATTTCTCATCATCTAGATCATATTTTTTTAATGGACCTGAGATAATGGTTATATAATACAATGCAATACACCAGGTTGAAAGAGACCTTCAAGATCATTGCGTCCAACCCATCAAACAATCCAACTCACCTAAACAACTAAACCATGGCACCAAGCACCCCATCAAGTCTCCTTCTGAACACTTCCAATGAAGGTGACTCCACCACCTCCCCAGGCAGCCCATTCCAATGGGCAATCACTCTCTCTGTATAGAACTTCCTCCTAACATGCAGTCTAAACCTCCCTTGGAGCAGCCTAAGACCGTGTCCTCTTGTTCTGGTAAGGCTGCCTGGGAGAAGAGACCAACCTCTGCCTGTCTACAATCTCCCTTCAGGTAGTTGTAGGGAACAATAAGGTCACCCCTGAGTCTCCTCTTCTCCAGGCTAAGCAACCCCAGCTCCCTCAGCCTTTCCTCATAGGGCTTGTGTTCCAAACCCCTCACCAACTTTGTTGCCCTTCTCTGGACGTGCTCCAGCAAGACAACATCCTTCCTAAACTGAGGGGCCCAGAACTGGACACAGGACTCGGGGTGCGTCCTAACCAGTGCAGTGTACAGGGGCAGAATGACCTCCCTGCTTCTGCTGGCCACACTGTTTCTGATGCAGGCCAGGATGCCATTGGCCTTCTTGGCTGCCTGGACACACTGCAGGCTCATGTTCAGCCTACCATCAACCAACACCCCCAGGTCCCCCTCTGCCTGGCCGTTCTCCATCCACTCTGACCCCAGCCTGTAGCACTGCCTGGGGTTGTTGTGGCCAATGTGCAGAACTCAGCACTTGGATGTGTTCAATCTCATGCCCTTGGATTCTGCCCATCTGTCCAGTCTGTCGAGGTCCCTCTGCAAAGCCTCTCTGCCCTCCAGCAGATCAACTCCTGCCCCCAGCTTGGTGTCATCCATAAATTTACTGATGATGGACTCAATGCCCTCATCCAGATCATCAATAAAGCTGTTGAAGAGCATGGGGCCCAGCACTGATCCTTGGGGCACACCACTAGTGACAGGCCACCAGCTGGATGTGGCATCATTCACCACCACTCTCTGGCGTTGGCCCTCCAGCCACTTCCTAACCCAACGCAGTGTGCTCCTGTCCATGCCATGGGCTGATAGCTTAGCCGGAAGTTTGCTGTGGGGGACGGTGTCAAAGGCCTTGCAGAGGTCCAGGTAGACCACATCCACAGGCCTCCCCACATACACCAGGCGGGTCACCTGATCAGAGACCGAGATCAGGTTGTTGAGGCAGGACCTGCCCTTCTTAAATCCATGCTTACCAGAGACAAGTCCCGTCATGTTTTGCCTAAGATGTATGTACAAAGGACTTGGAAGGTCACACACATTTCACTTGAGGACCTCTCCAATATGTTCAGGACATTTTTTCCACATTAATATTTGCCCTTGCATGTGAAAGGAACTGGTACTGTGGACCCAGTCCTCTTCTGTTCTTCTTGCCTACTGTTTCTGGCCATTATAGGGGAATAGACAAGTTGTTTTGTCTCAGGCAGAGTAATGACTTATTTCCCTAGTGTAACTGATGGGAAAGCTATCCCAAAGGCACAGTCCTTGCTGGAAGAGAGTTGTTACTACCATGTAAATCTTGATATGTCCCTGAATAATGCATAGTTCAAATAAATTCTCAACAGTGCTTAGGAGGAATCACATTCATACATACATGATAAAATATGTTCAATCCTATCCACCTAGGTAAAATGATGTTGTATATACATTTTGTAAAAGGTTGGAGGGCAGACCCCCTCCCTACCATAACCATCCTCTGCTACCAATAATGTAGTGGGTGAAGGCAGCCCCCCTCCCCACCACTGGCAAAAATAACAACTCAGACAAACGGATTGCAAAAGTGATGGGAAGTTTAAATGAAAAAGCAGTGAATGTTTACAGAGAGCCAGAAGCGCAGTGATAAAAAGAAAATCCCAAAACAGACCCAGGAAATATCCCATCCCCACCTGGGGGTACATCCAAGACCCCCCAGGGCTCCTTCTTCCCCCCTCCCCACTGCTAGGCTAGTCTCAGCTGGCCAGATCTGAGACTGCCCATCCCCCCCGTGGCCTTGGGCCTAGCCAGGCCCATGGCCGGGAGACAACATCTCCCCCAGTTCCCGGGCGATGGCGAGGAAGAAAGAGGAGGTGCCAGACCTCGCACTGGATCTTACAGTGGTGGTGCAGAGAATTATGGTAGAAATACCTAGTTTCCTGTGTCCACCCACTGGGCTGGACCTCTGGACACAGGAAGCACCTCATGTAGCAGAGGGCACCCAGCCCAAACTGCAACACATTTTAAGAATAATTGTATGTTTTTAAAGTTGAAAAGTTAGCACAGAATACAATCCAGCTGAGTATATGCTAATTAAGCTGATTTATTAAAGTCTGGAAGGCTCCTAGGGAGTAGCTGGTTAGGAGTTGTAGAAACTAAAAATAGGGAAGTGGGTCCAATTTCTTATGTTTAACACATTTAGGTATTTTTTTCTAACTTGTGAATTGCATTAGAGTGTGCAATTATGCACCTGTTTGAAAAGTTAAAGCTAGCATAAAATTAATGATATTTCCTGTTTTAAGAATGGTTTAACGTTTTAAAACATAGAGTACATTTCATATGCTAATATTTGCATGTCATCTAGGAATCACTGGGAGATTAAAAACATAAAATGTATGCAACTATTTCTTATAATTGATTCTTTTTAATTTTTTTTTTCTTTTAGATATACCTTTTCAGGTTAAAAGTATAAGAAAACAGTGTAGTACCTACTTAAGACTAAACTTTGTCACTCATCTTGTAGAAGTCACACAAAATTGTCACCCGTCATCCTATTTTGGCCTGCATCAGGAAGAGTGTGGCCAGCAGGAGCAGGGAGGTCATTCTGCCCCTGCACACTGCACTGGTTAGGCTGCACCCCGAGTCCTGTGTCCAGTTCTGGGCCCCTCAGTTTAGGAAGGATGCTGACTTGCTGGAACGTGTCCAGAGAAGGGCAACGAATTTGGTGAGGGGTTTGGAACACAAGCCCTATGAGGAGAGGCTGAGGGAGCTGGGGTTGCTTAGCCTGGAGAAGAGGAGACTGAGGGGTGACCTTCTTGCTCTCTACAACTCCCTAAAGGGAGGTTGTGGACAGGCAGAGGTTGGTCTCTTCTCCCAGGCAGCCAGCACCAAAACAAGAGGACACAGTCTCAGGCTGTGCCAGGGCAGGTTTAGGCTGGATGTTAGGAAGAGAGAGTGATTGCCCATTGGAATGTGCTGCCTGTGGAGGTGGTGGAGTCACCTTCATTGGAGGTGTTCAGGAGGAGAACTTGGGGTTCTTGTTGCCATGGTTTAGTTGTTTAGGTGGGTTGGATTGGTTGGTGGGTTGGACGCAATGATCTTGAAGGTTTCTTCCAACCTGATTTATTGTATTGTATTATAATGAATTGGGTTGTATGTGTTTGTGTCCACTTCTTTCTCATTGTTTTCCCCTAATGTTCTCAGTGGAATCTAGTATCTTACCAAAAGTGGAAAATGTCTTGAAATTAGTTTTCTAGTAGATAGCACATTTTATTCCAATTAAAGTCCACAAATTAATAAGAAATGCTTTATTTGCCATTAAAGAAGATGGCTAACAGCAGGTAGTTAGATAGATTTATCTGAAAACAGAGAGCATTTCATTTTTTATCTCTCAGCACTGTTAGACATCTAAAAATTCAAATACAGAGGTAGTTAATATTTATGTTTAATATAAATCTCAGTTTTAATATCCAAACCTTCGGTTACTTAACCTTTTGCATCTTTCTCATTTCTTAGAAAGTAGAAAGCATACCCAACACTTCAAAAGTGGCAATTAATCTCTACTACAAAACAGCACATACAGTTTGCACATTCAATATTTACTGAACACCTGCAACCTTATTTCACATCGGCACCACGTTTGTGTGTGTGTATGTCACTGCCCAAACCGAGTTATACAAATGAATTTGGGCCAGGTACTTTAATAAACATCAGTTTTTCTAACTACAGAAACCAAACCAAACAAAAACAAAACCAAAAAACAAGGCAAAGTTAAACCAAAATAGCATTGAGTATAATGTTTGACTGTATATATGATAATGTAGTGATTCCAGGATTTGATGAAACTCACTTGTCAGCTACACAAGTCCTAAAGGCTCACAAAACCTCACAGCTTCTATGTGCTCATGGATTTTGGCAGTGTTGGATGCTTTCAAGAGAGGCCTTCACTACCAAGATGCTGGATGCAGGAGGGCTGTACTCAGCAACCTATGCAGTAGTTTAGTTCTGCCTATGTATTTTGTGCAAATTCTCATACTTGCTCTCAGTTCTGGAAGCAAGTGTTTATTCCAGATATGGGCTGAGGATAGTGTAAGTCCATAAACACACATCCCAAGAAGGACTTTATGAGCTGATTTGTGCTTCTCTTTACTTGCCTTAGTTTGTCTGCAGCCACATAGGAAGGACAATATTTGAAAAATGTAGTGTATGTTTAGTTGTTGCTTACAAACAACAATAAAAGAACCCAGAAAAACCAACAAATATACAAAAGTTAAAGTAGAAACAAAACAAAAGTAGAAATTCAGTCAAATTTTGCAGGTGTTATTTATTGCAATAATTTAATTGAGGAAGAAAACAGCCAGGTGATGAGTTATAAATGTTATAGTGTAGACTTGAGATTAGGTCAGATGGAAAACATCTTAAAATCATGATGAAGGGACTTTGCCTGAACACTTGGCTGCTTTACAGGAAAATCATGTAGTTCACTGAGTCATTATTGCAGGTGGGATTCTTACTACTTGGCAAGAAATCTCATATGTGTTTTCCTACATCTCTTCCTAATTCCACTATGTGATAATGATTCTTTGTTCCACCAGAAAGCAACTGCAAAATGGATGTAATGATTCAGGCCGGCTGATTAATTTCTTCATTCCCTATGGAGTAGCACTGTCACACAGATGTAGCTACTTGGATTCTTCTGTGTGTTATTAATAAAAATATTTTCCTTTCAGGAAGGATTCTGAGATTTGTAGTGCCAGGCCTTGGTATTGTAGTATGCTGATATACTATGTTGATAATATCATATTCATAAGTCAATATATCATATTTTTGTTATGCTGTTTTCGTTTGTGTCTTTTTCACTTGTTTGTTTTAAAATAAGACATTTTATTAGTGACTTAATATTAATTGCATATAAACACAATAATTTTTTCAGTAGGTATTTTCTCCAGTATGCTTGCATGTACCATGCACATTCCAGACAGTCTGTGGAAGTCTTCAGTTTGCAAAAATAACCCAATAAATTCTGTTTACAGTAGGTATTTCAAAATAAAGATATCTGCACCCAAGAGTGCTGAGAGAGCTAGCTGATGTTGTCACTCTGCCACTCTCCATCATTTTTGCAAAACCATGGCAGACAGGTAAGGTGCCTAAGGACTGGAGGAAAGCCAGTGTCACTCCAGTCTTCAAAAAGGGCAAGAAAGAAGTTCCAGAAAACTACAGAGCAGTGAGCCTCACCTCCATTCCTGGAAAAATGACGGAGGAGCTCATTCGGGAGGGTCTTTGCATGGTTCAGTTGATTAGGTGGAGTTGGGTGATGGGTTGGACTCGATGATCTTGAGGGTCTCTTCCAACCTGTTTTTTCTATTCTATTCTATTCTATTCTATTCTATTCTATTCTATTCTATTCTATTCTATTCTATTCTATCTCTAGGCACTTGTAATTGAAGAAGATGATCAGAAGCTGTCAGCATGAATTTACAAAGGCGGAAATCCTGCTTGACTAATCTGATAGCCTTCTATGATATTTTAACAGAATGAGTAGATGCAGGGAGACCAGTGGATGTAGTCTACCTTGACTTTGGTAAGGCTTTTGACACTATCTCCTATGACATCCTTATGAGCAAGCTCAGAAAGTGTGGGATAGAAGAACAGACAGTGAGATGGGTTAGGAACTAGTTACAAAATCAAGTCCAAAGAGTTGTGCTCAATGGTGCAAAGTCCAGCTGGAGAGCTGTAGCTAGTGGGATCCCCCAGGGATCAGTGCTGGGACTCGTGCTGTTCAACATCTTCATCAATGACACTGGTGAGGAGACAGAGTCTGCTCAGCAAGTTTGCTGATGACACCAAGCTGGGACGCTTGGCTGATACACCTGAAGGCTGTGCAGCCATTTAGCGAGACCTGGACAGACTGGAGAGCTAGACAGAGAGGAACCTAATGAGGTTCAAAAAAGATAAGTGCACAGTCCTGCGTCTGGGAAGGAATAATAAATTGCACCAGTAGGAGTTAGGAGTTAGGAGATGATCAGTCAGAGAGCAGCCCTGTGGAGAAGGACCTGGTGGATAGGAAGTTATCCCTGGGACAACAATGTACTCTTGTGGCGAAGAGTGCCTATGGGATCCCGGAGAGTGTTAAGAGGAGTGTGTCCAGCAGATCAAGGGAGGTTTTCCTCCCCCTCTACTCTGCCCTGGTGAGATCTCTCCTGGAATACTGCATCAAATTTTGGGCTCCTCAGTTCAAGAGGGACAGAGATCTACTCAAGAGAGTCCAATGGAGAGCTACCAGGGTGATTAAGGGGCTGGAGCACCGCCTTGTAAGGAGAGGCTGAGAGCCCTGGGGCAGTTTAGTCTGGAGAAGAGAAGACTGAGAGGGGATTTAATAACTGCTTATAAATATCTCAGGTCTGGGTGTCAAGAGGGAGGGGGCAGTCTCTTCTCAGTTGCACCCTGTGATAGGACAAGGGACAATGGACATAAACTACAGCTTTGGACATGAGGAGGGATCTTCTTCACTGTGAGGGTCACCGAGCACTGGAATGGGGTCCTTGGAGAGGTTGTGGAGTCTCCTTGTCTGGAGACTTTCAGGACCATCTGGACACATTCCTGTGTGACCTGTGCTAGATTCCATGGTCCAGCTCTGGCAGGGGGGTTGGACTTGATGGGCAGAGTCCAAGGGCATGAGATTTAACACATCCAAGTGCCGGGTTCTGCACATTGGCCACAACAACCCCATGCAGTGCTACAGGCTGGGGGCAGAGTGGCTGGAGAGCGGCCAGGCAGAGAGGGACCTGGGGGTGCTGGTTGATGGGAGGCTGAACATGAGCCTGCAGTGTGCCCAGGCAGCCAAGAGGCCCAATGGCATCCTGGCCTGCATCAGGAAGAGTGTGGCAAGCAGGAGCAGGGGAGGTCATTCTGCCCCTGTACACTGCACTGGTTAGGCCACAGCTGGAGTCCTGTGTCCAGTTCTGGGCCCCTTAGTTTAGGAAGGATGTTGTCTTGCTGGAGCGTGTCCAGAGAAGGGCAACAAAGTTGATGAGGGGTTTGGAACACAAGCCCTATGAGGAGAGGCTGAGGGAGCTGGGGTTGCTTAGCCTGGAGAAGAGGAGACTGAGGGGTGACCCTATTGCTCTCTACAACTACCTGAAGGGAGGTTGTAGCCAGGCAGAGGTTGGCCTCTTCTCCCAGGCAGCCAGCACCAGAACAAGAGGACACAGTCTCAAGCTGTGCCAGGGCAGGTTTAGGCTGGATGTTAGGAAGAGAGAGTGATTGCCCATTGGAATGGTCTGCCCGTGGAGGTGGTGGAGTCACCATCATTGGAGGTGTTCAGGAGGAGACTTGATGGGGTGCTTGGTGCCATGATCTAGTTGTTTAGGTGGGTTGGATTGGTTGATGGGTTGGATGCGATGATCTTGAAAGTTTCTTCCAACCTGGTTTTATTGTGTGGTATTATTGTATTGTATTGATGATCTCCTGAGATCCCTTCCAACCCCTAACATCCTGTGATCTTGTGATCCTGTGATTATAACATGAAATATACAATATTTATTTTTCTGGGTAAGCTAACTTCATAATTAAACATACTGGTCTCTGAAATTCACTTCAAGGAAATAGTTTTGTGAAGGAGAAGAAGCAAGCCTCAAAGTAAGCTGGCAAAAATTGGAATGGATAAAAACCGTCTGATTGAAATGTCTAGTGCACAATCCCAAAATCCACCCTGTAAATTTGAAGCTTCGTCAAATCCTCATTAACTTTAATGAGACTTGTAATATGCATTTGAGGAGACAGATTGTAGAGTTGAGGCTCAAATTAATACTGAGTTGTTGGATGACAACTTACTAATAAGATTAATCTTTCTGTGACCTGCTCTGACAGGTTATTCTGTGAAGAAGACAAGACTTAACATTCCTTTTTTAATTGGAGGAATTTTTGGCTTGCACCTTATTGCCCAGGGAAAATATGTCTAATTAACTCCTTGATGGTCATGGAGTCACCCATTTTAACTGTGTCTGCGTACATGTGTGTGGTTGCATGGATACAAGGGTTTCCTTCCTGGAGGACGCAAAGGCATCCTGTGCTCCCTCTGTCCTTTGTCTGCTTTCTTACTGATTGTATTTGCATAAATAGCACACATGTTGAGAAAAATGTTTTATTTTTCCCCTTTGGAAATGAGTATTTTTTTTTGCCACTGAAAGCTCAGGTCATGTGAAATTAATTTCCTCCTGCTGCTTGGCGTGCTGTTAATGTTGGCTCAGTAAGCTGAACCGCCCTGCACCATGCTCATATGTTTTGTTAATAGCCAGTCGTGTGTTTTCAAATAAGAACAGTGCTTATAATTGGGTAGAAGCCTGTGCATTGATTGTTTAATGAACATATGAAGCATGGTGCTTGAATGAAGGATTCTACTTCTATTTTCTATAAAGTCAGGGTTTTGTTTTGTTTTGTTTTGTTTTTCAGAAAGTTAAGTTTTGTTTCACAGAAAAGTAGTCTGCCTGATGTGTTTTATTACCAGACATCTTTGAAACCAACTTCATCAGCCAGAATCTTCCAAGAAAAGTAGTCTGGGAAGTGTCACTGCAAGTGAAGAAACAGGGAGGAGGAAGGAAACACACAAATTATATTCCTAAATATATGCAAATAACACATTTTGATTGACTTTATTTTCTCAGAAACTTAGATAGCATTTACTGGATAATTGATAACCCTATAATCAATGCCAAGATGCCTTTTGAATGTTTACAGTGGAAACAAATATATTGCCCTTTATGGACCATCAATGTAATACATAGAAGTCAGGATGTCATCTATTTAATTGTCCTCACAATTTTTCCATTAAGCTTTGATTTGCCTACCTTTGAAATCTCTGATTCAAAATGAGAAGTGGTAACCTGAGGAACTCATCAGTGTGGCTGCTTGGGTGAAATGAAGGATTTGTCAAAGCTGCTGGCTGCAAACTACGGCTTGTAAGCTAGGAAAGGCAACCAGTAATGCATGCATTACAAAAAGGACTACTGTCAATGATATAATTGTATTTCAATTATTCCTAATTTTGGGGGGATGCTTTAAATTACCAACCCATTTTCTCCTGGTCACTGACTGAACATTCGTTGTTTAGACTTTCCAATCTAAAGAGAGAATACAATGGTTTCCCCTTTCTTTAATGCAGTTTCAGCAGCATATATGTACTGCATGCCTCATGGAGTCTCTACATTTTAAAAAATATTATTGTAAAAAAAGATTACTTGCTGGCATGTTGCAAAATAATTATTGAGAAGCAGGCACCTAGGAAGGTCTCCCTGTTGTGTTTACTGCTTGCTTGTTACTATGACTTATTCTGTATTCTGCCATTCCCCGAAGCTGTAACTTAATCGGGATGGGCAAACTGGTAGATAAATTATACTGTGTGGCTCATATAAATTATATATAAGTGGCTTATTTAACTTTAGCAAAAGCAACAAGTACATTTCAGAAATTATACTGTCTCTGCAAATATCAATGCCTCTAATTTTAAGTCATTGGGTTAGAGGATTTTTCTGCCCCTTTGGTATATGTCTATCATCTTACAGATGCTTCTTTGTGTGGTTGATTGGAACCAGAAAAGTTGAGTACATTAATAATCCATTGTACATCACCAGTGTTTCTGGTAAAGCTGGAATTATAATGGAGTGGCATTTTCTACCTTCAGGTTTTTGAAAAATGATAAATTCTACCACATCATGACTCAGGTATAAGTCATGTGAGAGAAGAGCCTATATCCACAGGAAGCGTTCATTGTCTTGCCTGACAAAGAGCTGAGTCGTATCCATATTTCAGTTTTGCCAAAGTAGTTGGCTTGCATGTTTGATGATTCCATTTTCTTAGGATTTATCTGGAGTGCAATGGAATTTATTTATTTATTTATTTATTTCATCCATCAGTGCTATGTTCCAGTTGTTCTGTAAAAGAAATCTGTCTAAAGAGTTTTGACTTAAAGGGACAGTTCATGCAGGCACACCCAAATAATGATGTTAATTTTGCATTAACCATGCAAATGGTTTTAATAGTAGGTTCATGACTGGGTATAAGAAAATACAAGAAAAAAATATGATTACATCTTTGCATAGAAGTATGGCCAGCAGGTCAAGGGAGGTGATTCTCCCACTCTACTCAGCTCTGGTGAGACCCCACCGGGAGTACTGCCTCCAGTTCTGGAGCCCCTATTACAAGAGGGATCTGGAGGTGCTGGAAGGTGTCCAGAGAAGGGCCACGAGGATGATCAGAGGGCTGGAGCACCTCTCCTATGAGGACAGACTGAAGGAGTTGGGGCTGTTCAGTCTGGAGAAGAGAAGGCTCCCAGGTGACCTCATTGTGGCCTTCCAGTATCTGAAGGGGGCCTACAAGAAGGCTGGGGAGGGACTTTTCAGGCTATCAGGGAGTGCTAGGACTAGGGGGAATGGACTGAAGCTGGAGGTGGGGAGATTCAGGCTAGATGTGAGGAGGAAGTTCTTCACCGTGAGGGTGGTGAGGCCCTGGAATGGGTTGTTGAGGCCCCGCCCCTGGAGGTGTTTAAGCCCAGGCTGGATGAGGCTCTGGCCAGCCTGATCTAGTGTAGAGTGTCCCTGCCCATGGCAGGGGGGTTGGAACTAGATGATGGTTGGGGTCCCTTCCAACCCTAACTGAAACTATGAAACTATGAAGCTATATTGGGTAAGCTGACTGAGAAGAAATGGTTATGACATTTTTATTCTAACCTTGTCTTTTAGTTTGTATGGTAGTAGGCTAACAGTAAATGAACTGGCACATTAATGCTAGTAGCCACCGTTAGCATTAGTAGCCCCCATATATAAATTATCATAGATTGTCAGAAAAAATCAAGATCCATGCATGTGTCGAGGATAACACAGGTTAGGTTCCTTCTTTCTTCATCCTTGCTTATCTTCCAAAAAAAAACCCCAAACCAAAATGCAAACCCAAAGGCTAAGCAAGATCAGAACTGACACACACAGAATTAAATAATATAAAACATTCTATACCTTTATCCACAAATCACAGTTGTGTGTGCCATGCAAAATTTCAAGGATTAGGAGCTACTAGTAAGTAGTTTGAATAGTTTTAAAATGCAGTTAACACTATTCTTTCGCCTCACACATCAGGCTTTCATGGCAATCCTGTAGAGTTATGAATTTCATCATAAATTACCATGATTCATCATACTAATCACATTTCACCATAAATTACTGTGATTGATCATTATTTCAGCTGTAGTTTGTATGTATTTTGGACTTCACTGGGGATGCAATTACTTACAGAATGTCACTTGTCACCCCCTATTGTATTAATAATAAATTAAATTTGAGACCCATTGCAGTGATTTGTTTGTACACTGGCTATACTTTGGGGAATTGAAATTTGGAGAAAACTGAAAACTTGAGTGTTCCTGTAGCCTAAATCATACCCAGATGTTTACATCCCCTAGGACCTTTTCTGAATAGCTTAGTTATAAAGCCAACATTTTCTCAGAAGCCATATAAATATTTAGATACTCTTAAAGTACTCAGTTATCACAGAATCACAGAATTATGGAGGCTGGAAAAGATCTCTGAGATCATCAAGTCCAGCCTATGACCTACCATTCATAGTAAAATTTAGAGGTTTTATTAATTCAAAAGGTGAGTTAACCTGGCTTCCTTGAAAGTTATCAGAGCAATTTATTTGTGTTTATAATACTAATAACTAAAAATCCTTTTGATTACTTTGGTAGTATGCATTCTTTACAAATCAAGTCAGGTCATTTAATAAATTTCTCAGCAAAGTGGTAAGCTGAAATGTCTGCATTTTTTGTTACAGTAGGTTTGACTTAATAACATCAACACAGCTTCAGAGTAAGATTTTATTTCATTTAATGTCAAGCTTAAGGGAGAAACACTGTTTTCTGAATCATTGCTAGGACTTTATGGTGACTCTGCACATTGAGCAATAGTGAATTAAAGGAAAAAAATATCACCTATGTTAGTGTTATATTTAACTTCAAGTTGTGGTGGAGTCACCATCATTGGAGGTATTCAGGAGGAGACTTGATGGGGTACTGAGTGCCATGATCTAGTTGTTTAGGTGGATTGGATTGGTTGATAGGTTGGACACGATGATCTTGAAAGTCTCTTCCAACCTGGATTTATTGTATTGTATTGTATTGTATTCGTAGCTATGCTAATGCAAAGTCTCAAAACAAGCTACCTTTCCCCAATAATGACTTTCCCCATCAGCTTCTCTGTAATAAATTTGTAGTTTTGTTTATTTACTTACTTTAAATAATGCTTATTGACCTTTTAAGGAACAGAGAGAACAACATGATCTGATTGCAAACAGTAAACACCTTGCAGTCTTTCTGTAATTATGGACCATATAATCTTTTTTTGATTTTAACCATAGGGAGGATGATAATAACAACAAAACTACTAAATGGATGAAATTCTGTTAGTACTCTGAGTTTGGCATATCTGATGTTATCTTTTACTACCTTCTGGTTTTTTTGTCCTTTAAAAATTTCTATATGTTTGAAGAATTGACATCTGAGATAGGCCTAGAGATGAAAGAGATGTGTTGCAGGTGAAAATTATGCTGTTTCCTCACGACATGAGAAATATACAGGGATTATGCAAATGTTTTTTTCATAGTTTAGTGTTTTGACTGGCAAGTATTCTTGCAGGGACTGAAAAACATGACCAGGTACAAGTATGGTGAGATGGCAGCACAACTGAGCTGGAATGAGAGGAAGACTCTATCAGGCAGGGAGTAGCCTTGCAGAGCCCTTTCGTTCAGAAAGTAGTGAGAACTTCATTATTCCAGAAGGGAAGCTTGTGTTAGGTCTGGATATTTGCCTTCATCCAGTGTTTTTATAAAATATCAAATTACTGTTTTACTGTAATTGTCAGGAAAAACCCTGAGATGATGGTGTGCAGGAAAGCATGAGTCACTTGGCTGTCATAGCAAAATGGAGTCATAAACTAAGCTTTGTAACAGGTTTCTGTATTTGGCTAGAAATTTGCACTACATATGCTGGTTACACTAGGAAACATCTAGTTGTCTCTGTAAGTGTTAAGAGCATGGGCTCCACTATTTTTTCTTACATAACATTTATTCCTGCATGAACCCAATGATGATTTTTCCCCCACTTTGATATAAAGACATAAAAATTGAGGCACAAATAAGTACCATAGATATGCAACACACAAACAAACGAAACCACCACAATAACAAAACAGAAGTACTTATATTGTACACTGAAAAGTAGTTCTCTTGAGTTTATTCTCTATTGAATAAGCATCCTGTTTACAATGTAGGTTAATTAAGCCAAAAGGCTTTTGCTTGTAGAAACTCAATGAAGGAATCACTGTCCTGCCAGCAGTGTAACCTCAAAACATTTTTGTTCATTTTTTTAATACCTTTGTCTATGAATTGGAAAGCAACAAGGGGCTTGTAAGTCTATCAGGTATAATCAGTGTTTCTTAAATCTAATAGTAATGGTGATAATTTTTTGCCATTTAAGATAAAAAAGATATCCCATTATTAAGGAAACCAAACAAGAGTATCATTATTAAAAAGAAGCTTCAAGAGAGTCTCACAAAGTCCATAGTTGATTTTCAGTCACACAGATAAGTAATAAAAACACAGGCACTTTCACTGTAATATGCCCTACTTGTTGCTGGTGGCTTGACAGTATGCTCTGTACTACCCATGTACTGGACTTTCCTTGGTGTCCCTGCTGAAGACCAGACAGCCATTGACACAGGAATGTTCACTGCTTTGCTGGCATTTTTCACAGGACAACTTTGTGCATCATTTATCACACATTTATGTAGAATGCATGCTCAGATCACTATGTATTTGCTCCATGAGGGTAGACCAATGCAAACTGCATCTGGTCTGGAATTCTTTCATCCAAAGGAACTGCATGGGTAAATGTCAGAAATTCAAAATATAAATGGTTTGCTACAGGGCAAAGTGCATGCTTGTTTGATTCAAGATTAAATCTTTCATCAGGCTATATATGAAATGACATCATTCTAAATCCATTTTGCAGTATTGCAGGTGGAGTGTGAGAAGTGTTGCTTTTGTGGAATTGCATTGTTGACCCCATGACTAACTGGACTGTATAGTTTCCATTCAGACTGGTGTGAGTTAAGAGAACAAGGAGATTAGTAGGACACAGGGAAATGGGTGAGAAAACAAATGAGTTCTCTCTGAGCAGCTTCAAATAGGAACACAGAGGTGCTCTAAATTTAGAGATACTGTACATTAGTGATCTGTGGTACTGCTTACCAATTTGGTATTCCAGTACTGTTCTTGGTTTTGTAAATTGGATATCAGAATACAATCAAACTTAATGTAAGGAAAACATGTCAGGCACATGGATGTTTCATTCAAATCTTGATGTGTCCTAACAGTTTTGTTTTAATTAAGAAAGAGGATAAGCAGGGAAAGTAAAACAAGTGTTTTGTTCTTGAATGTGTGTACTCCTGTGCCCCAACAGCTGGGGAAGATACTGGCATAAGCTAAATGGCTTGAATGTTAAAATGTCATAAGTACTAAATTTATGAAGAATTATGAGTTTCTGAACTGAAATTAGTCACATATATATAAAAGTGTTTTAGTGTGGGAGCATCTGTAATCCTGGCTTCCATTTAATTTGGTGTTCAAGACCCCAAGCTCAAAGCCTGCAAGCTGGTCTGCATTGGAGGCTGCTGTGTCTTTGAAGAGCTCCTTTGATGTCTGTGGAACAGATTACACTTGAAGTCAGGTAAACCTTTGAAATGTTAGGATTATCATAACCCTTACCATTCAGAAGATCTGAAATTGGAAGCTAATACTTAAGAGCCACTGCTTTAGGGCATGGTAGCATCTTTTATGAAGGTGCCGTTCAAACTTAGGATGATTAGCCGTCCATGTAGCACTGTTAGTACCTGTGGTTACCACAAGAAAAAAGCACTGACTATTTGCTCAGTGTGGTGTTTAGTTTTCAGGTAGCCTGAAAGTTTTCCCTTATTATGGGTCAAATCCTATGGCCAGCTTCTAAGGCATCTAACTCAATTGAAGTGGTCTTTTTCAAAGGCCAAACCCAGATTTTCCTAGAGAAGGAAGTGAAATAGCATGCTTTGAATAACCATCTAGAATAATGTGCATTTGGTTGTTGATGGTGTGTTAATTACTAATTTGCCATGATTTTTTATCAATTGATAAGATCTTTCCTTTCCTGTTCAGAGTACAGCAGTACAGTAGTCTGTATCAAAGTCTGCTGGCATGCAAGAGAATGGACAAGATAGACTGTCTTTTAGCTCTTAATTTTAACAGTGGTGTTTCCACCTTACCTTCCCTTAGGAAAAAAACCAAACAGCAACAACTTCCTAGTAGTGCCACAGAACAATTCCCAAATTCAGCCACCCTTTGTTTAATCCAAAAGATTCAACTTTTCCCAGGTGTTCTCCCTGTTGGTTTTTTTGTTTCTTTGTGTTTTGTTTTCTTGGCTTTTTGTTTGGTTGTTTTTTCCCTTCTGACTAATGACTTCTTGTGGTCTTTCTTTGCCCTGAGAAATGGCCTGCTCTAATTCTCTGATGTGGTCATTGGAAAGATGAGCATTTCATGCTTTTGCTTGTTAGACCTGTATGGTCATGGTGAGGGTCACACACACACACAAAAGGCAAACAAAAAAAAAAGGCAGAAAACAACCAGGCACTTGCCAAATTTGTTTATGTTCTGGATAGCATAACAAAAGTTCTTGATATACTGCTAGAAGAGGAATGTAGAGAGTGACAGTGCCTCCTCTCTTCACCAAAGTAACATCAAGAGAAATTGTAGATAGAGTCATAGGATACTTTGGATTGAGTCCCTTCATTTAAAGATATGAGAGAGAGAGAGTTAGGGTCCAGCTCCTCATAACTACCTGTTCCCTTTTGATTTATTGATGATCTATTGGCACCTGTAGCAATGGAGTAGAGACAAGCTGCCTTCTGTATAAGGCTCACTCTCCCCACTGTTTCATTGTTTAGATGCTGATACCAGAGGAAAGGAGAATTTTGGCATCTACAGAATCTATATAATTCATAATAAAGCAGGTCCACTTTACAAAGCCAGGCACAATTCCCAGTGCAGACTCAACTGCTTAATTCTTGATCCTCCTCTTGGCATAGCTTTGAGTAATATCTGGTATCTTTCAGACAATGCTTGGAACAGTGTGGAGAATGGTACATTTTAAAGATGTGGTAGTAGACAGATTGGATGAGTCACCTATAAGGAAAGAGATTTATGTGCCTTCTAATGTTTTGGGGGTTTGCTTTTTTAAACTGACAATTAGGCAAAGATGTGTGGGTTGGTTATACACATGGCTTGATAATAATCTGTGTGTTGTTCTGTTTAGTCAAATTTGTACTGCAGTAAGCACAAGATTTCTTGCAAAAAGCTAATCAATAAACTTTGGACCTGATCTATTAGAAAATATCTGGTTTCTTCAGGACTAGATATGGGATGGACTTATAGGGAAGTAGATGATTATGAAGGTAGTGATAATTTTCTTGTTAAAAATAGAAGCAATACAGTATCCTGGGAAATAGAGCTTCATGCAGTTTATTTTTCATGCTGCTGAATAGAGGAGCATTTTCAGCAAATACTTACAGCTATCATTTTCTACCTGTGATTTTGAGGATAAACACAAAGGCCTCAGGCACTGATAAGTACTATGGTTTATATGTTTTTGCTTTCTTTTAACTACTTTGTTATCACGCTTTTTTACTCTAATTAACACACTAAAATGTTGTATCTCAGAAGACCTATTGTGTTCATTCACTGCTGACAGTAAAACTTACAAAATGTGCTTCTTGATTCACCTTTGGTTATTTATTTATAGCACTTTTCAAGAAAATAAGACTGTAGTGGTATGCATTAGTGTCTGGCTTTGATCTGTAATTATTCAAGATGTTTTCTATTGTGATGCTTTCAATAGTTGAGCTTCTCAGACAAATGTTGTTAGACTTGCTTGGCAGCTGCTACAAGGAAAATATTTATGTTGCATTGTCTTCCTCTCAGTCACCTACCAAGGTAGATGTATAAAGAAGAAAAAGGTTGCATCATGCTGAAATTGTTTCTTGAAGTGATTTGAACTGTGTGCAGTATCCTGATTCTTTGAGTGCACCTTTCACAGCATAAATTGCTTTATTTCTGAATAGCATAGCAGGAGACTTCAGCATATACCTTTTCCCAGAGTGAAAATGGCTGACCCATTTTATACTTTTCTTTTTTGCATACATAAATGCAAATAGAGAATAAATATTTTATATTGATTTCTCTGAATTTCCTTACATACATCACGCACTTTTGATTTAAGCAAGGCTAGTAGGAGCCATTTGCCTCAATTTCTGTCTTAGTAAACTGAGAATCAGGGATACTACTGAAACAAAACTGATGTGCCTCTAGAACACACTAAAGAGCTCGTTTCTAGATTCTTCTTTAAAAAATAGCTTTAAACTACTTAGAAACAAAATGGTAGCAAGTAACAAATGGAAGATCATAAAAGGCTGTACACAAATTAAAAAGCAAATGAGTCCAAATGAAAATAAATTGGGGGAAAAAAAAAAGAAAAGAGAAAGAATTAATCAGAAGTTTATGAGAAATAGGAAATGTGGATTAAATATTGCTGGAGTAAAAACCAAATAAATGAGACAGGAAATTGGAGGACAGGAGAGAAGCAGTACTATAAGGAAATAAAATCCTAAGAAGTTGTTTTGGTGAGACAATATAATTAAGCAATGGAGGAAAAGATTAAAATAATGCTTTTGTTGACAATATTGAGCAGGAATAATGCCATCAAACTAATGGAGCTACTCTGGACTGGCACAAGAGCATTTGTTTTTTAAACCGATTCTGCTGATCTCATTGGAAGTTGTGTAACAGCTTGTGACAGAGATCTTGAGCACCAGCAGTCTGATCCAGCTTTTTGGAATATTTTTGCTTTTAATTTCCCTGGGAGATCTATTTAGCCTTAAACCTGCAGGAGCACCAAGTGTTATGCAAATAATGCTTTTATCATTCACGATGTTCAGCACTGCTGTGTGTTATGTACTCTTTGCTGGTAATGAGCCAGTATAATCAGGGAGAGAGCTACCTGTATCCTGGCTATGGGGCTTTTGCAAAACAGCAGCTCTGCCTTCAGCTTTGATGGTGAGAAAATGCCACTGAGAGCAGGGATTATGTCCTAGCCTCACACTGGCAGCTAGCTGTAGATGTAGCTCCCTCATAGTCTGGGCCAGAATACTTAAAAAAAAATAAAACTAAAAGAATTTTATTCCTTTTAGTACTAAAAGACCAAAAAGGTTGGTTTGATGAAACTAAAGAAATGGCAACTGGTTATCCATTGTGGCTTTGGTTATGGACCCCTGGGCAATACAGAGGCATGCTTGGGGCTAGTGACAGTAGATTGAGGCTGAGGAGAAGAGGAATCAGTAGTTGTTAAAAAAATATATATAAATCTAAGCCTCTTTTTGGAGTAAAAAACCAAGTTAAGAGTTCCAGTGGCAAACAGACCACTACAACACACACCTAGTAACAGGTGATTCTTTTAATGAGGCCCACAAATAGAGGGAAAAAAAGAAAGGAATTCCCTAATGAGACCCTATGTTATTGTTAATGGCTTCATTTGAGGAGAAATAGGTTGAATTTCAGGCTCCTCTGCTATATTCAGACTTTTTTTTATTGCAGTCCCTTCGTTTGTCAAGATCAGGTAGTAGCAATCTATTTGCTTACTTGCAATAACTCTTTTATATTTCCTGTTGGTGAATAATGAGCCTTCTCTAATCACCTGTTTGTGCTAGAACTACAGTGTTCCTTGTCAATGGCATAAATTAGTGGATACCAAGAGCAAATGATAAGAAAACATATTTGTTAAGTTAGGACATAGAACTGTAGTCAGGAAATCATCTGCATTTGCTGAAAGAGAGAAGGAAAACCAAATTAAGTGTATGAACATATTTGTAAGTAAATATATGAGCACAGAGAGAAGGAGGAGACCTGTGAAGATCTTGCCCTGCTATGTACATCTCACCTTTCAGTGTAGATCAGCAATGTAAGTAAAACAAGATGCATTCTGTCCTCCAGAGTTTTATTCTTGTGTTCAAAAATGCATTCAGTCTCCCATAGCACAAACTTTCACACTTAAATCTTTATACTTCTCTATGCTTTATCTGCTTATTTTCTGTAGGTGTCCTGGCAGAAGAATTTGTGGTGACTCAGAAATGAGTATTTTTAGGTACCTTCTATATAACAGAGACAGCATGTGAGAAAGAACAGATGTTCTTATTAGAAGGCAAGCCTTTGCTTCTCAGGAGTATTCCACAAAATAGTTTTGTGTCAGCACCCACTGATTTGTTGAAAATGGAAGGCTCTGTAAATGTGTGATGTTTCAGTTCTGATTAGGAAGTATTTTATTACCGGTACCAACTACTTGGATGTATCATGACAAAAATGTGCTGAATTTTCTTTTTAAATAATATTTAATTTT